>OW121773.1:9788422-10388422 GCA_933228765.1 Miltochrista miniata | reverse complement strand
TTCAGCCCTCATTACAAATAAGCCTGACATTAGGTTACCGGTAACTTTTTTTTTAATTTACCATAGGCAAGTGTGTAGTGTTACCAATGTAAAAAACACAAGTTTCGATTCGCTTTCAGAAAATAAAGCAAATCTATTCACCTTCCAAAACACCTATATTTTTTTTGTAATTCTAACTTAGAAATAAGCCTCTTTGATACAGATTGTCATCTTGGTATTTAAAATGTTTAAGAAATAAGCCATTTTGAAGAATACTACCGAGATTGTTTTGTATGGGAAGAGCTAACCAGAAATAAGTATTTTTTGCTCCAAAACGTGTTTTTTGGGTTCATTTTTCTTAGGGAAATAAGTCGTTTTATCACGGGAAACTTCGATAATACGATGTGTTTATATACAAAAAATCGATTTGCATCAAAAAAACGAAACCTCTCGAAACCCGAAATAAGCCCTTTTGGAAAGTTACTCCTCAATTGTTGCAGCTTATTCCGCTCAAAGAAATTGGCGCTAAGTACACTGGCTGTTTAGAAAGTCGCATGGCTGCAGATTATTTTTAATTAGTTTTTTTTTTACTTATAACTCTTCACAGCTGACAGCAGTTCTATTTTTAAAGTTCATTCCGGCCCTTAGGTGGAAAGTAATTGGTATAAGTTTTTCCCTCTCTAGGGAGGGAAACAGCTTTTTCCACTCAATAATCAGATCAAGAAAACACTACTTTCCGAGTATGAGAAATGAAGTAGCTTTTTCTATAACAAGAGGGCAAAATAGTATTTTTACGGCGAGGGCGCTACTTTGAATCCCGAGCGAAGCGAAGGATTCTAGAATAGAATCCCGAGCATAGCAAGGGATTCTAACGTAAAATTCTAAGCGCAATGAGGGATTCAAAGTACACCGACTGAGGGAAAAATAATTTGCCCTCGAGTAATATACTCTACTTTTCATTCCCTTTCTATGAGAAAAAAATGGTTTTGTAAGTACCTTCTATAGTTATAGTTCCAGGAGTTAATGGGTTGTCACTTTCATAACTTGACGCAGAACTTATTACATTTGCAGAATACAATAAAATATGTTTACTGATTACAAGAACATTAATAACGACGAACACGGACAGATAAATGGCGCTCTTTAGTTTTTTTTTTAGTTAGCTCAGGACACCGCGCTGTGCAGCCAACGCTTACCAGCCAGTAATTCATACAATTTGCGTTCGATTTCTATGAAATTTTCAAGTTCCAAATTCAAATCACTTTGCGGCCCGCTAAAAAGCTCTTAACAGAAAAAAACTATTTTTAGTAGGGGAGCCCACGATGCTAAATGGGGATTTACTCGAGCGTCGTAGAGACCTATTGGGATGCAAAGCTTAGATGATATGAAGAAAAAAATGTTACATGATATATACCTTTACATCGGTGGGGGAAGCGGCTATAGATTTTTAAATATGTTAAAAAAAACTGTTGCATGGACATCCTCGAGCGCGTCAGATATTGATAGCATCAATTCCCTACGTATTTTTAATAATGTACGTGTGTTAATCTGATCGTTAGCATGATGCGGGTGGTTGTATTTAAGGGTTGTAAATGAAAAAAAAAAAAATATTCGAGCGCGTCAGATTTTCTAAGGGAGTGTTAAGTGCACCAAAAAAAAGCTCTCATGCACTAATCTGACGATTTCGATGGGACGCAAACTGGCGGCCATTTTCATAATGTGCAAAAAAAATTCGCCGTTTTGAAATACTCAAGCGCGTCAGATTAAGATATATATGGTTCATCTTTATGTTCTAAACGTACTGTCTCATAATCTGACGATTATCTAGAGGGATTGGCCTGATCTGACAAAAAAAAATTAGAAAAACGGTTCACCCCCATTCTTTACCACTGTGCCAATTTGGGAACACTTATTAAATGCGGGTACATGGAAAAGCTTTTGACAAGTATAACCATATTGTAACATTAAGTAGGCGTTGGCAGTGTGCTAATTACGTTGCGGTATCGAAGAACAAGAAATTGTTAAAATATTGTTGTTTTTGAAGCTATTAGTTTTAACCATCTGGAGGACAGTGCAGGTAAGCAAACTTTTGGTATTATTTTGCATTGTAGATTGACCAAATTGCAAGTGTTGTTATTGTTTTCTTGAAATTAGTACATAACCTACAATTTCACGTTATTTTATAGCAGATATTTACTATTCGTATGAAAATGTAGGGGTGCAAACATTAGTGTACCAATTTGGGAACACTGGCTACAAGTGTAATAAAAAAATCTTTTTTTTTCAAATTCGACATGGATCGTAGACATTATTATAATGAATCTAATAACTATAGGGGCTTAGAAGAAGCAGTGAACACAATATTAGATGATAGTAACGATGGCTTGGAGTATGATTTGGCCATCATTCCACCCGACCCCAGTGTTGTTACTGATGAAGAAGAAGGTGATGATGATGTGGTACCAACTAATCTACCAAGCGACGTTCCAGGACATATAGAAGTATTTGTTCATAACGTAGGTGTTCTTTCGGACAGTGAAGATAGCAGCGATGACGAACCATTAGCTGCCAAAAGATCTCGACTTTCCGTTCAGTCAGTCCAAGTAGATCAGTCTTCTATGCCTGGTCGTCGACAGTCAGACCATAATCCGCTGTGGCGAAAGTGTTCTCCGAGTTACTCTGCCAACTATGTACAAACTGATGAGATATTAGTATGTAAAAATCGAGTCAAGGAAGAACTAAAAGATTTGACACCAGTACAAATATTTGAGAAGCTATTTAGCCTTGAAATTTATGATATGATTGCAGAGTTTAGTAATTTGTATGCCGCTCAAAATAATCGACACACTTTTCTTGTTACTACAGATGAACTCAAAACCTTTTTTGGAATCCTCATACTTTCGGGATATCATAAACTACCGCGTGAACATATGTATTGGTCTTTAGACGAAGATATTGGGGTAACAGCGGTTTCTAAAGCAATGTCTAGAAACCGATTCAGAGAGATAAAACGTAACTTGCATTTTGTAGATAATAATGAAGCGACAAGTACAGTGGACAAAATGTTCAAAGTCAGGAAACTCGGAGATATGTTGATGAAGACATTCAATCAGTGGGGTATTTTCCATGAAAATCTATATATCGACGAATCAATGATCAAATACTATGGCCGTCACACAGCAAAGCAATTTATTCGGGGGAAACCCGTACGGTTTGGTTACAAGAATTGGGTTGTAGCGAGCTCTAGTGGATACTGCTATAGTTTCGATGTATATTGCGGAAAAAGTACAACAACCAGCACTGAGCCATTAGGTTCTCGAGTTGTAAAAAATCTACTCAGCAAATTGATCACAAACCCTGCTAACCACAAAGTTTTTTTCGACAATTTTTTCACAAGTTGCGATTTGCTATGCGACTTGCGTCATTTAGGATATCGTGCTACAGGAACAATACGCGAAAACCGTACCAAAAAATGCCCTTTATCAAGTCAAAAGGAGATGATGAAGAAAGCACGAGCCGATTTCGATTATAGATTTGACAAGAATAATGAGATTCTTATGGTTTGCTGGAAAGATAACAGTATTTGTACAATGGCGACCAATCACGACTCGTATGAGCCTGTAGGAACTGCAAAAAGATGGTGCTCAGAAAAAAAAGAAAAAGCGGATGTTAGCATTCCTCATCTTTTCCAAAATTATAATAAAGGTATGGGCGTAGTAGATGAGCTCGATCAATCCATCTCTTTATACAGAATTGGCGTACACGGTAAGAAATGGTGGTGGGTATTGTCCTCGTACATGGTGGACATGGCGATTTGTAATGCATGGCGTTTGCAAGTGATATGTAAGGTAGAACCAATGGATCAATTATTGTTTCGCCGTAGTATTGCCAGATTCTATCTCAAATCATCGCCTGAAAGAAGTGTGGCTCGCCCTTCATCATCAAATGTAGAAGGTCTTAGGTTGGACGGTAAGGAACATGTTCCTGAAAAGCTTCCAAAACGAGTAAGATGTGCTATATGCCATATTCGAGGTCGTTGGGGTTGCAGAAAATGTAAAAAAACACTCTGCATTGAGAAAACATGTTTCGCAAATTATCATACATAAGAGGCCATTGTACCAGTTTGGGAACACCACTGTAAAAACCTGAAAAAACATTATTTTTTATTTTTTCCTGTTTCATTTATTTTTGTATTAGCTATTCCATAAATATAACGTTGATTTATAAAAATATATTTTTTAGTTTTTAATTGGCCGTAAATGGGTTAAAGGCCATCCCTGCAACTTCCCGCTAATTCCATTCCTGGGCTCTTAAAATTGTACTTATGACATTTTTGAGCTCAAAATAGAATTTATGTGATATTTTGAGCTGGCTGAGTTCAAAGAAATAATATTTCTATGCATTTAAGCTCTCTCAGCTCGAAAGTCTGATAGAAGTTTCATAGAACACTATTTTTGGAATTTTCAAACCGCAATAACTTTTGAATGGATAACCGATTTTCACGCGGTTGGCGGCATTCGACGCAGTTTTATCATCCTCATAAGTAATTTTGCAATTTTAATTGATCGAACCACAAATTTCGGAGTAATCCCGAAAAAAAACTTTTTCGGGTTTCTTTCGTTCACGATATCTCTCGAACGAATCAACCGCTTTTGACCAGCTTGGTGGCGATCGACGCAGGTACAATCGCAAACAAAAGTACTAAGCCTAAAAATTCATTTTATCGATGCTGTTGCGTAATTTCCAGGACATAGATGTGAATAGATCAATATTAATTCTATACTATTATTAAAAGTAAGGAGTAGTAGTAGTACGAACGAAGTTCGTAGACGCAAAGATATTTGACGCATAGTGTAACTTTATCGACTAATTTTTGTTATTTCGGCTTGCGGAAATCGTCAGATTATATATTTTTCATTATTCTTGAATTATTTCCTTCAAAATAAAAAAAAATTTAGCTACGCTCGAGAATGTCGAGATGACGTTTTTTTTTACAACTTTGTTGCCCTCCCCTTTTTTTACGTCACTCTCAAATTGTCAGATTAGTGAATATACACTTTTTAGGATGTAATTAACTCACCCTACCTTAATCTGACGCGCTCGAGAATTTCTGATGGTCAATTTTTTTTTACTAATCTGATCCTGTATCCTTCACGGGCGGCCTTATATATGGGCCTCATGTTTTGTGGAGGTACTTAACCGGGTACAAGGTATCCCCGTGTATATTAATCTGTCGCGCTTTAGTAAATCCCGAAATCCCTTCATGGGCTCCCCTACTATTTGCACCCCGATCTATTCGAAAAGTATCACTTTGCACCACGATAACGTGGTGCAAAGTGATACTTTTCGAATAGAAGGAATGAAAAATCTTTCTATGAATATATTGTGTGCGTTATCGATAAAATTATCATACAGCTTTCACGGTTAGATGATCTAAGCTTCAAAAGTTTTAGAACATACTGCCATCTTGTTCTTATATTATGCTAACTTTGACTCAAGACTGTAAGCCAAACTTTGAATGGATCCTGTACAAGATTTAAGAACTTGATTTTATCCAGGGCTTTAAGATGTTCTCAAAAATTATATCAATTATTTATTTTGTATTATTTTATATTTTTAACAGGTGGCACATGACTATAATGTGACTCTGTATCATATGTTGATAAAATTGCATCAGAGTATTAATTACATTTTTTTCAGTATAACATTCCAGAGTGTCCTCCCGGTTTCACAAACCGCGAGGACAAAGTGGAATGTTAAACATTTTGATATTTCCTTCACTTTCCCTTTAATGATTTTTGATGGAGTAAGTTACACACGTATGGTCAACCCCCTCTAAAACCTAATCACGCTTTATAGGCTAAAAGGAGTAGGTTAAAACTCGGTACGGTGACATTTTGTAGTCCAGAATAAGGCAGACTAATTTTTATTCCTGGAATAAACTCATATGGAATGCGGGACGGCAGCTGAATTCCACGCGGGCAAGTCTAATAAAATAAAAACAGATTTAACACTAGGAATCTACTGTTCAACTAGCCGCAGTTGTCCAGAGTCTGGAGAGGCTGGTAGTTCTGTCATACAGGTCTACTAGTCCAGATGCCGACTGGCTGGAAGAGACTTCTCACATAGATTTTCAATGTTATGTATCCCTAGATTAAGACTAACATGTTGTAATTTTTCTGTGTGAGAGAACAAATAAATAAAATTTATTTAAAAAAAAAAGTTCAAAAGCCGCTGTCGTATCTTCATTATTCTTACAAGGAAATTGCCCTAAGACTAAAATCTGCGTTGACCAATCACAGACCATCGTTTTAATTGAATGAATAATATATTCGTATTTGGTTCACTGCGATCAGAAGTTATTGTAAGCATAATGGAAATACGGATTTCTTATCGAATGTTATTGAAAAATTAAAAATGAAAGTGGATGTCGATAGTCGTTTAAATTGATTGAATATGTGACTAAAATAATGAATGCGTATTGGAAAATGATTTTCGGTGTCGTGTTATATTTCAATATGGTATCGTTTGCGTATGAAATATAACATTATGTGACAAGTTTTTTATTGAGTTAGGTGAGATACCTATATATTTTAATCCGAAATGTGTTTCGTCAAATCCTGATCCTCACTTAAAATAATAGTTTACTGTTTATCAAGAGTAGTGTGATTTTTTTTTTCTCCTTTTACCCAACTTGCTATAAGGAGGATATTATGACACGTTATGTAAGCACGCTGCATGGAGCTAGACCATTGGTGCAATGAAGGCCTATCGATATTTGGAGAGCAAGTTACCCTGTCCTGCAAGTATTGCACTTGCCAACCAACGGACGAGATCATGGAGAAAAGAACTGTACCAAAACGTCCCAATATCATCATTGTAGCGCCCACTGCTGGGCAGAGGCTTCGCTTAAGGATAGCCACAGAGTTTGGTCGTGTGCCACCCGCCTCCAGCAGTTTTCCGGGACCTTTATTGGGTCATTTGTCTATCATGTCTTCCCAATATAAGGTGTGAGAATCTCCGGACGTTTATTAGGGATTGACTGATGTAATATCTGCAAGAACATGTTGATAGTGTTTCCCACCACATACACACAAAATGAGTTTGGCTGTCCAGTTATTCATTGACAATTGGCTGATTTGATATCTGCAAGAATGTATTAATAGAACTTCTTACTATATAGGTACATACAAGAAGGTGTTTAGCTATCGAAATATGAAACACAATCACAATAAAATAGACGTAAACCCTTTATATTCCCGAAAGCGTATCGTTACCGTATCAGTTAAACTGAACTTCACTGAGTTGGCGAACTCTGATTAGTAACTAGCAGTAACAACCACAGTTTTGTGGTTATCTGGATATTCCTATTAGAACCGATGGAATCGGTATGGTTTGCATAAAATTTATAATTATGTAGCTTTTAGTATGCTGATTTTCGGTAATGAGTTTCTGCTTGTTCTCTGTATGGGCAAGGAATATTGAAAACATTTAGTTACGCTACAGGGTAATTAGCAGGATAGTCATGATCTCAGGGTCTTCTTTAATGAGTACACATAACATGATAAAGATCCATAATATGGTTTCAGCCTTTTTTCCAATATACCCATCTCTACGTTTAAGGTAGTGGAAAGTTCCACGCGTAAAAATGACAAATTGATTTCCTTTGGAATGTTGTTTTCTGTAGAGAAATAAAATCTCCTATCTACCTTTGCATTTATACTTTACGATGAATTTTTTTTTGCAGCTGAACAGTTTTGCGTATGAAACAAATCTTTCAGACAATATAGGTAGTAATAATACTGAGAATACGTCGCGTCGCCGCCGCGCCGTCGTGAGTCTTCCTGTGCCACAATTAGAGCACGTCCTTTGAATAAAATCACAAAACCTTATAAATCATTTCATCAGTTCCGCAATAAACCGTCAATAAATAAAAAACGAGAGCGCTATTTATTGAAACAAAGCAAATAAATAAAAGAACAAAAGGCCGGCAGGTTTTAATTCATTTGATCCGTTTGGCCACAGTACAAAGTGAAAAAGCCAAAATTGCGACTACCCTCTGAATACGAACAGTATCGTTCAATACAACTTTTAATTAAAAGCTGTAGGTAGACCTACTGTTCATAAAAGCTAAGGACGTGAATAGAAGAACTTTATAAAGCTTTTGATTTTATTCCGGTTTCGTTGTCAAAGAAAAGTTATTACAAGTAATAAACAGGTTTGGTCGCTAAACAAAGAAAATTCTCTTTGTAAGAAACAAACGATTTGAATGGTGTGTATTGCTTGACGGAAAATAAGGCAAATGAAAATAATATTCTTGTAGATTTTAGGTTGACCTAAAGTGTGAACTGTTTTTAATCCAGAAATCTTGTTCACAACGTTTTGACGCCTGACCGTTCTGATCTGTTTGATAAATCCCTGAGAAGCCATAGGGGAAACTGGGGATACTTGATCCTTACGGGAGACTAGGTACACAATATTTATAGAACTTGTATAAGCCGTATTTAGTTTTATAGTGGCAATATCGATTGTAGGTATATGGTACCCGATAACTTTCTAAAGATGGTACATCCATCACATTTGACACTTTGGCAAACGGCGGGCGAGTAAGTAATTGTTGCGGCAGAAAGAAAAGTTTGGTGAGATTTTATTTTGACTAAACACTTATTTAAAATAGGACTTTTAAGTGTTCATGCATTTAATACGAGCCATTATTTATATTATTAGCCTTTCTTTATGTAATAAAGTGGTAATATTATAGACATTTGGAAATATTTTTGTTTATAACCTCAAATAGCTCAGGGTATAGTTGGTACACTTTATTATGGGAGATTTGATCCACCTGGCTCAAGTGTCCCCTACCTTTTTTTTCAATTAATTGCAGAGCAATATGCCCATAGTCTACAAAACCAGAGAAGGTGCCCAAAAAATGGCGCAAGGAAACGAAAAAAGCTAGTCCATGCCCTTAAAGTTGCACAGCGAGCAATGGAACGAGCTATGCTATGGATGTCTCTGAGGGATGAAATCCGAAACGATGTTCTCCGTAAGAAGAACCAGAGCGCACATAGCTCGCAGAGCATGCGTCTTGAAATGGCAGTGGGCTGGCCACATCTCTGTAAGAGAGAACCGATGGTCGGTGGAGCAAACGAGTTGTTGGAGTGGCCTGCTGTTAAAATTTTCATGCCGCCTAAAAAGGCTTTCAAGTTGGCTTATCGACGGGGATCTTACTGGCAACCGGGATCAACGGCTTAACGTGCCTTCCGAAGTACGGAAACCATCAAATAAATGTCATAAAGTGATCACATGGATGGTCACTCATTCAAGGACTGGCTCTTAGTGAAAGTCACTATGGGACTTTCACTTAGAGCCAGTCACACTATGGGAGACTTGATCCCACAGGATCAAGCCACCTAGACCGGGGGGATCAAGTCTTACGTATATACGGGACACATGGTACGATTCCTTATTATTGATTTTAGTCAAATAACTACTAAATTTAGATAATCATATCTTTGGCTCTTACAGCAATTATAAGCAAATAAATTTCTCGTTTTTTAGTACTAACTGTTTTTAAACGGATACTCAATATAGAAATTAGGCATAAAAAACAAAAGGGTTGATCAAGTGTCCCCAGTTTCCCATACATATATAACAATTTTATGTGTCATCATCAATAACGAATACATACATACGAAATTTTGTGATAATATCTTCAATATATAAATTACATTGATATTGGCACCTCCAGTCATAAACCGGCGAAGTATTTAACGACTTTTCGCGTCGAAACCCCGCTGTAAAGGATTTAATATCTGTTCGATGTTCGTCAGTTGTTACAAGTAACGATATGATATAAATAGCTTTTATTATGACTATGGAAATATGTAGCTAAAAATTTATACTATGTTTTTAAAATTAAAGAAATTCTTTGAACTTGATGATCTTACGAACTAAAGACTGGATTAAATATATATTTAAGATTTCGATAGTCCGTCTATTGAGTAATGGAATAATAGAAAGAGAACGTGAAAAGTCACATTATAGGGCTGCCCACTTGAGAAACCAATGCCTATTGTCTTGAAGCCTTTAGTAGTACAGTAAGTCTTAGCTAACTTGATGTTGCCTTCGCTTTCCATCAGAAGAGCAGTGACCTGAGTTACCTAAAAAAAAACTGGAAAGATGGAGATTTTAAAATCAAGACGAGTTTTCCGCGCTAAAATTACTTGCACATATTACTTGGCTATCTGTCTCAACAAATGTATAAAGCTAACAACGTTATATTGAGTGTGTAAGCACCAAACTTAATCAAAGATGTAAGATAGAATCTGTAGAACCTATGTACACATATTCTCAAGGGAAAACATTTGTAATGAAAATTTCCAACAAATCTTGTAGAACAGAATCGGTGGTGAAGTTCTAAGCTTAGGGTGATTAATGAAAGGGTTTCTTACTGTCCTGTCTGACTCTGTTCCGTTACCAAAGAAAAGCGTAGTAATGTAAACTAGAATCTATATATATAAAAATCAATGGCACTTTTCGTTGTAATTTTATAACTCAAGAACGGGCTCACCTATCCAAACCAAATTTTAAGGTTTTGTTCGGACTACACTCGAGAGCAATGAATCCGGGTCACTTAAAGAATCCTAAAAATCTCGGAAACTAAAAATGCTAGGTTAATGCAATAAATTGTATTTAATAGACAATGTAATACTCCTTAAATGAAGGTATTAAAACTTCTTAGTTATTGTAAAGTTATATCATAAAAAAATCAAATTTGAAAAAGGGCCACTTTCGAAGATGGAACTACGAAATTACAGCATTTGGTGTTGCTTTTGTTTGTAATCTGTCATTTATGTGGGTACATAAACCATGTTGATAGTGCTCTATATTCATTAATCAAGCTGAAATTATGTCGCTTACGCCTGAAGAATGCACCAGAATACTTACAATGCTGGAAACCGGCCGGAGTCAGCGCGATACAGCCAGGACTGTCGGTGTGTCGCTGTCAACAGTACAAAGAGTTCTCCGACGTTACGAAGAAACTGGTTCTAACCTACGCAGACCAGGAACGGGCAGAACCAGGTGTACCACAGCACGAGAAGACCGATACTTGGTGAACACCATGCTTCGAAATCGCTTTCTCACAGGAACTGAACTCACCAATCAGTTTCGACGCCTCGGAGGAAGTAACCCAAGTGCATGGACAGTAAGACGTCGGCTTGCTGAATCTAACTTAAAACCCCTTAGACCTGCAAACGGCCCTAAACTGGAGCGTGGGCATCGTATTTCGAGACTAAGGTATGCCCAGAGCCACGTAAATTAGAGTATTGAAGATTGGTCAAAAGTTATGTTCTCCGACGAATCAAAATTTATGCTCTACAAGCACGATGGAAGACACAGAGTGTATCGAAGACCAGGGGAAAGATTCAAGCAAGCATGCATCGAAGAAAAAGTAGCCTACGGTGGTGGGTCTGTACTTGTGTGGGCCGGAATTTCTTCTGAAAGTCGCACAGAGCTGGTGATCATAGAAAACGGCTCTTTAACTAGCGTAAGATATGTGGAAGAAATCCTCAATGATCACGTTGGTCCATTTATGGTCAATTTAGGTGAGGATGCTATATTTATGCATGACAATGCCCGACCTCATACAGGTAGGATTGTGAATGACTACCTTCAAGAGATGAACATTACTCGTATGGAGTGGCCAGCGCGCAGCCCGGATATCAACCCGATCGAGCATGCTTGGGACGAGCTAGGCAGATGCGTAAAACAACGAAACCCTCCCCCAATCACGCTTCGTGAGCTCAAAATTGCTCTCACAGAGGAATGGGAGAATATTCCCCAAAATCGTATAAGGAACTTGGTGTACAGCATGCCAAACCGCGTAAACGCAGTAATGGAAGCACGAGGAGGCAATACGAAGTATTAAAATTCAAGAAAATCGTAATAAAGTTCAAAAATTTCATGTTTCCTATTTTTGTTTTACGGAGAGATCGGCAGTTTTTTCTTTATGTAATTTTGTGTTAATAAAATGTATGGTGACTCATATTTTTTTTACTTTCATTTAAGGAGTATTACATTGTCTATTAAATACAATTTATTGCATTAACCTATCATTTTTAGTTTCCGAGATTTTTAACATTCTTTAAGTGACCCGGATTCATTGCTCTCGAGTGTATTTAGTAGATGGTTTATGTGAAGTTTGCTCAAATTCGGTCGAGCGGTTCTTCATTTATCACGCAAACGAAGTTGCGCGGGTCAGCTAGTAGAATAATATAAAGGTACATCAATTTACATTTCGATACACCTATAAAATAAAAAAAAAGTATTAACAAAAAAAATATAACATACAGTTGCAACATACAACTTTTATCATATTGGGATTAAAATCTAACATTTTTTGAGGCATATACATTTGAATTTCTTATCCTGATTGACTGACCGTTTCATCAACGGATTTGTCTCAATTTTGGCACAAAGACAGTCATTATGACGTAGGCGTTCACTAAGAAAGGATTTTCGGATTTTCCTTTGAAGGGGTGCAACGAGGGTTTCAAATTGTTGACGCAATGCCGCGGGGCATAGCTGGTTGTTTCATATATTTTGTGTAACAGGTAATTTATAAACGAATCAGTTTAAATATGAATTAAAAATGAAATAATAAAATCTTCACATACTTAGTATAAAATGCTTTCATCTATACTAATATTATAAAGAAGTAAACTTGTGTGTTTGTATATTTGTTAAATTGTAAGGGGTAATCCCGGGATCTACAGAACCGATTTTAAAAATTCTTTCACCAATAGAAAGCTACGTTATTGTGGAGTGTCATAGGTTATATAGCATCACGCTACAACGAATAGGAGCGGAGCAGTAATAGTAAATGTTTCAAAAACGGGTGAAAAGTTATTCCTTTTGAGAGCTTCGTTGCGTGTGCTGCGTAAATATTTATAGTTATGTAAAATATATGTACTACAAAAGGAGAAAGCCCACAGATCGTTTCTTTTTGAAAAACCTTAATAGAAAGTGTATGGCTATCTAAGTAGATTGACAAATCATTTAATATTATTTTAACAATCTTTTAATTCATTTGATCAATATATTTTGTGGCGTTTAAACTTTGATATAATTCGTAGTGTTATCGTTTTTACGCGTCGCAGACTGACCAAATGAATGGTACTGACGTGACGAAGATGGCCGCCAATTGCAAATATCAATGTGTGGGGTACTCAAATGCACTTATCAGTTTCAAATGGATTAGTTCATGCATCAATGTTGTTGAGATCATAGATTTAGTATCAAAAAATTCTAAATCTAACTAAACTAAAGGATTTTTTAAATCTAAAAGGTCGACAACGTGCATAAGTGTCGGAAAGTGATATAATGCAGTGAAACGTTACTCTTTAATTTTTCGACAAACTCCAGATAACTCGATATTATTATTTTATGTTCTAAAGGTAAATTGGTGTGAAATGTTTGTATAAAATAATTGTATGGTTCCTTATGAAGTGATTATGATCTGGATTGATAATTTAAATGGTAAGTAATTATGGAACTATCGAGATCCAATTTGTTTATTTACTACGTTATCTGAATAAGTTTCAATGTGGTAAGTATATACATTTTCAGGGTTATTTATAAGTGTTTTGGAACAAATACTTCTATCTTTTTTGAATTAAATGTAACGATTAGCATTTTTGGACAAATTGATTTGTTCGGATTGATGAACATTTGCTTCAAAACTAACCTCTAATTTGAGCAGCAAAACGAAGAATGAGAGAAAACCCTACAAAATAAGACAATATTTTTAATTTCCTTTGAAAGTAGGATATCCATCCAATTTAATATCCGATTTTCGCTGTCATACTACATTATTTGTTATGAAACGGCGGTCCATTGAAAGGTGGTCAATCCCCTTTACTCTCTTAAAAAAAGTTCTAAAAAAATTGCGTGATAGCTATGTGTCTATCTTTGGGTAGGTGCGCAATAAGCATTTTAATGGCAATCAATTTTTTTCTACAATAATGCCACGGGATACCTCTTTCATAAACGAAATTGTTTTTAAATATAATGCGACGGGAATACACGCGACGAGAAACCTTTCGCTTTCTATCACGTAGTATTGAATATTAACGACGAAACGCTACAGGAGTACTGCACTACAGTAATACTCTCTCTTATGTGGCGCAAACGAAGTTGCGCGGGTCAGCTAGTTATCTATATATTCACTTAGGTCTTTTGAAATGTCTTTCAAATTGCAATAGTAAGTGATTAAAAACAAAGTTACACGTGTTAAACATATTATATCCATGTTCAAAACCACCTAGCTGCAAACAAAACTTTCGAAAAATCTTTACATAGTTATTGTCATTACAAATTTTAAAATACTAGCAACATAAGTTAATACTTTTAACCCAACTGCTACTTATGATCTCCATAACAAATTATAATAAGAAATCTCTCGATCACATCACAAACCTGGTGATGGCAGACTAGACTAGACAGTAGCACGGTATAAAGAGAAAAAAATAAGTCTTACCTGATAGGAAATGGTCACCGCTTTGGTACTGTTATTGACCGTCTTAAGAAACCTCCCAGACTACTATACCACACTATCATCTCTATTTCTCCCAACAAAATCCATCAATTCTGTCACTTACAATCCCTTCGAGCATAAAACATTGAATGTAACCATCTTCGTTTCAGAATCTTTAAAAAATAAAGACTAAATTCTCCTAACGATAAAGAACGCCTCTGATAAATGAACAATTATCTCTAAAGTTTTCCATAGCTGTTAATCGTCTAGGGGTAACTTCGAGTTTTCACATTTACTGAAATAATTACACCCTTTACTTTCCTCTGATGTCTCGAGGCTGTTTGAATCCCAAACCTTGCCGTGTACCTTTGCGCTATTATTGAATAACTTTGTAGACACATTGTTTTGCACTCTGGAACTCAACCTTTGGTAGGGCGAGACTTAGACAACCGCCTTTTTACAAAGGGCGTGCCTGCAATCCACTGGCAGAAGCCGTGGTTTATAACTTACATTAAACTGATTAATGGTTGACTACATTCGAAAGCTGGTTTATTGTGATTCAATGATTTTGTCATGATTTGGGACTGTGATAAAATAGTTTTTCATACATACAACCATTCTTATACACGCGAGGTTGTAGGCAGAGGTGATTACACATCCAAACTTAGATAGTAGTTTTGTTGCTGCACGTCATAACTATGCCTATTGCAGTACTTAAACTTATATTGCAGTATCTGTGCGCTTATAATTGCAATATCATTCAGTCGAATATCGAAACTTCGCTTTTTAGGGTTTCGTAGCCAAATGGCAAAAACGGAACCCTTATAGATTCGCCATGTCTGTCTGTCTGTCCGTCTGTCTGTCCGTCCGTGTGTCACAGCCACTTTTCTCAGAAACTATAAGGTCTATGTTATTGAAACTTGGTAGCTAGATGTATTCTGTGAACCGCAAACTAGAAAAAACTAGAATTATATAAATAAACTTATATAAAACTAGAAAAAAGCAGCAAATTTTGGGGTCCCCATACTCAGAACTGAAACTCAAATTTTTTTTTTCATCAAACCCATACGTGGGGGGGTATCTATAGATAGGTCTTCAAAAATGCTATGGAGTCTTCTGACATCATTTTTTTCTAAAGTGAATAGTTTGCGCAAGAGACACTTCCAAAGTGGAAAAATGTGTGTCCCCCCCCCCTCTAACTTCTAAATTAAGAGAATGATAAATCTAAAAAAAATATATGATGTACATTGCCATAAAAACTACCAACGAAAATTAGTTTGAACGAGATAGAGCTGGTAGTTTTTTTTTAATACGTCATAAAACGCAATTTCCGGTTAGTGATATCACTACCACTGCGAACGTGTTAAAAGTTCAGTCAAAGTTACAACGAACTATAAGAACTTTTATATTATGTTACTTGATGCTACGAAACTCTTCATGGGCGAGTCCAACTCGCACTTGGCCGGTTTTTTTTAAATTCTGTTAACAACATAACATCTGAAAGATATAGATACATTTTATCCCGTCTTTATCCCCGAAGGAGCCTCTGTCTACCACAGAGGCATAGTGAACGCCCACATTTCTACCTAATAGTTTTATGTCCCACGTAATAGGTGGTGAGCCTACTGCCGTGTTGAAATGGACAGGCGCAGGTCGTACATATGCTGAACTTAATTCAGCTATCACAAAGTATTTCCGCTTTTATAAACTATTTTAACATAAATGTTTCACGGTAGGTATCATTGCGTTTTAAGAAGAATTTATTTCCTGCTCAGACTGTTGGCAAAGGTGATGTCCGAAAACGGTTTTTTATTCTCGAAAAAATCCAGAATCGTTGAACCAAATATTTTTGAATAGTGTTACATGAAACTAATATTTTAATTTAACAAATGGAATTTTAAGTGCCCGCAATTATGAGAAAAAAATATTTTTATTTTAAGATATTTTAGGCTGAATACTAACAAAACTTTTGATGCCTGTGCCTAGTAAAAACAAAATAATGAGTTTGGCATATGTCACGCGTGACAAACGGTTGACAGTTCTGTTTGCTTTTTGCAACTATTTTATTTTTTGTTCACTTTTGTATGATATGAGGGATGAGGGTGAGATTACTGCAAATATAAAAAGAAATTGATTTATTACGTCATGTTCAGACAAAAAGCGTTACCTGCTGTTGATTTATGAATAGAGTGCAATATTTAAAACTAAGTAACGAGATTGTTCACATGTAGTGTTTTGAAACTATGAGACTTAAACTGTATCATTGTCAGAGAAAGCCGTTGGTGAAATAAAATTGTAATATTCCGACTGGTTGCCACATGTCATAGATTCGCCCCTGCGTCGAATACTGTTCTGACCTTTGGGATGACTCCTCGAGGTACTTACTAGACTCGCTTGACGCTATGCAGAATCCGAATAATTTGTTGTCTAGGTAACGGGAGGTCTCGAGCCGTTAGCGCAGCGAAGAACCATAGCGTTCTTGACTGCCTTCTACCGAATGTATTACGGCCAGTGTTTCAGAAGAGCTCTTCTACCTTATCCCACCCTCTCTATTCCGATCCCGAAAATGCGTGCCGGGCAGAGGTGCCACTCATACCTACCTAGAGGAGAGAATCTAAACTGAGTGTTTCTAAAGATCATTCCTTTGTCGAACTATAAAAACTTGCAACAACCTGCTCGCACACGTGTTTCCCTCAATTTACAACCCTGGGTTCTTCAAGAGGAGCGTGAAGCGGCACATCATAGGGCCGCCTACTTGAGGACCACTGTCAGAAGTCTTACGGACTGTGAGAGTGGGCCCAAATCGCTAGATGTGCCACGGCTTTCTATCAGTGGTGCTGTCAATATGGCGAGCTTAATATTATTAAAATCATGTGTAATAGTATACCTAGATTGATGGTAAGTCTACTATAATGAAATAAATTGTTTGAGGTTAATATATTATTTATTCAGCACCTTCATTCTCAATATCTTCTCTGATAAATATTTTGTCTAAAAAATGTGCAGGTGGAGAAATGTCGTTTTGATACCGAGCCTATACAAGATACCAGACAATAGTCATCACATGAGCACAGCTTCCAACAGTCCTTTACCCTTTCAAGCCAGTGCAGTAATATCCACAAATCCTGTCTTGCCTCTGGTGACCTGACTTTATTTCTTGTCCTCTGATCAAGGCTGTAAAGTAAATATTGTATTAGTAACTTTTTTTCTTGATAAATCTAACAATACAACAATATGTGACTGACTGAATTGTTCTGTGAACTCATATTCATCTAATAACTCCCAATTTAACACTGGCATGTTCCTCACAAACCCTAGCATTCAGTGTTATGTACAATTTATAATCCATAATAAGTGTTTTCAGAGATATAAAGGTATCCTTAACCACTCTTGATTTACACAATCAGAAACAATTCGGTGTTCTGTTGTAGCCATTTCATTAAAAGCGGCATTGATAGGATTTTACCAAATATGGTTAGGCAGAGGGGGGAACATTGTGAATGGTGGAAGGTGAGCGCTGATGCATCTTAAGGGCACCCTGAATCTAACGAAATGGGCCGCACGTCCCAGACACCCTCACAGTGTTGCCCTCTGGCCGTACCACGATAGGGACCCAGTGTTTGAACGGTGAATTCGTGGAATGCTGAGATTTTCTCTCAATGTGTTGATTGTTGTTTGATGTATTGGGCGTTTGGTTATAACCATTTAATTCAATTAATGTATGCCACTATGTTGAACATTTGGAACAACAAAATCTGAGCTAGGAACACTTACAGGTTCAACAATAGAGTTAGGCCCACTTTCAAAATTAACATTATCTTGAATGTGGACTTGGACATCTCTCAGTGGTTCCATCACATTTTGAACATTAGAACAAGCTCTTTGCCAGCAGGCACCACAGGCAGGCTAATATTGGTCACTATATAGAGCATATGCAGGCATCTGAAATAAAAGTTATATTAATAAAAAGAAAAGAAACTCATATTTAATATTAGATAAATGATTAATAAACATGTTGTCAGTAAAATAATAATTGTTAAGTCAAGTTTGCCTTACGGGCTGCTATTACGTGGAACATAAATCTATAAGGTGAAATGTGGGTATATACCATGCCTTTGCCTACCCCATTGAGGATAAAGGCGTGCTATATCTTTGTATGTAAGTAATAAACATAAAATTTCCTGACGAGGTTTGATGATGGTAGCAATGTAATTTCTCTCAAGATGGCCATCAAGTAAAGAAGAGAATGCCAGCCGGTCTGTCTTAGAACAGACATGTCACAACACACACACTGATTGATGATCAAGTTGTTCATTAATACTATTACCTTCATTTCTGTTACTGAGTTCTATCAGTAGTAAGTTAATACATTCTTGACAGATGATAATCGGATTAGAGTTAGAATTCTGTATAGCGATTACTGCAGTTTCTTTTTAAGTGTTGCCTTTTACCTGAAAGAGTGACAGAGGTATAATGTACTTACACCAAATATTTCATTGGTTATGTTAAGTCTCATGTAAGAGGGGGTGAGCCTTACTTCATGTAGGTATTACTATTGTGAATTTAATAATTATCATAAATGCGAAAAAATTACCGACATCAACGCGGGTAGAGCCCCGGGCATCAGCTTATTCTATTGTACTAATATTATAAATGTGTAAGTTTGTGAAGATGTTTGGATGTTTGTTACTCAATCACACTCTAACGGCTGAATGGATTTCGCTGAGATTTGGTAGAGGGATAGAGCATAGTCCGGAATAACACATAGGCTTTCCTATAAGTTCCCACGGGAAGCAGAAACGGGAACAATA
This sequence comes from Miltochrista miniata, assembly GCA_933228765.1. NCBI lineage: Eukaryota > Metazoa > Arthropoda > Insecta > Lepidoptera > Erebidae > Miltochrista > Miltochrista miniata. The sequence continues at coordinate 10,369,096 of OW121773.1, read as the reverse complement.
CTCTACGCGGGCGTCAGCTAGTTTATTATTATATTTCCCTTCCTAAGTAATCAACTCTTTTAGTATTGAGATAAACTCCGGACTCGTACTAATAGCTTCGTAGGTACTGAAACTGTTGCCTGGTATATGATTAATACAAGTAAGAATATAAAATACTTAACAAAGTAATAATATACTTACAGTCAGTGTTTTAAAATCGAAATTCCAAGTCCGAATCGCTGGTGGAAACAAATAACAGTTGTAATAGCCAACTGCCAAGTTGTATGAGTTAATTAAGTTTGAGTCCAAATACTATTATCATTCAATTAATGTGCACAGTCAAAGTATCCGTTAATAACAAACCAAACCAGAAATACCAAAGCGAAACAGCCAACGAGCAGCGAGATGCGATATTGACATAATTGACATTGACTTTTTGTGACAGTTCACATTGATGACAGCCATAATTGCTATTACAAAAAATTATGTTTGTATTGCCATCCATTTAATTAACATATCTACTAACATAAAATAACTTTTGGGTTTTCTCTTAAAGGCAGGTTTCAAAAATTATTTTTTATCTAATTCGTGATTCCTAATTTTGGTCACTATATATCAGTGTATTTTCAGCCATTATGGATTTTACTTCGAATAAAAAACCAACGTCCATACAAAAAGTGGACATCACCTTTGAATAATGTTTTCTTTATATAATCAGAACGGCGTTGAACAAAAGCTCTTTAAGTAAGACGAGTTTTATCCAAATTTTTAAATACAAACTTCCCTATATTTTTAAATTATCTTTTAACCTGAGCGTATTTTTCTTTATATTGTTGGACATCCTCACGCAACATCATCTAGCCCAAACTAAGCTATAAGCTTGTGCGATGGGATCTAGACGACTGATAGACATACTTGTATATTTTTTAAATATATACACACACATACACCATATGCACCTGCGGTTCCATGGTGGGGGCTGACGGCCATCACGCGTTGAGTTGTCGTCGTGGTGCAGGTAGGTTCCCTCGTCACCATGCCCTCAACGACTTGATCCGAAGGGCTTTCGTTTCGGCGGATGTACCCTGTGCTCTTGAACCCCCTGGCCTATCGAGATCGGACGGCAGGAGACCGGATGGGCTGACTCTCGTGCCGTGGAAGCGGGGTAGATGCGTGGTGTGGGATGCGACTTGCGTTAGCACTGTGGCAGCGAGTCACCTAGGCAGAACAGCACTGGCCCCTGCAGCTGCGGCGGAAGAGGCGGCTAGCAGGAAGCACGTAAAGTATGCAGACTTGGCATCGCGCTACATCGTAGTACCAGTGGCATTTGAAACAATGGGCAGTTGGGGCATGGAGGCCAAGCAATTGGTCGCAGAGATAGGAAGAAAAATAGGGGAGAAAACCGGTGACTCTCGCTCCGGTTCGTACCTGGTGCAAAGGTTAGCTATTGCCATCCAGCGCGGAAATGCGGCGAGCGTTTTGAGCACCTTTGCACCGGAAGCGTCCCGGGGTGGGTTATTAAGCTAACAATTTGTGTTAGTTTTCGATTTAATTCTATTGTGACATTTGCGTATTATGTGGATTTTATTGTATCTGAATAAATCAACTAAATAAATTAAGCAAAATAAAAAGTATAAGTTTAGTGGTTTTAAATAAAAGATTTTGGTATTTATCTTGATATATAACCACTTAGGTTTTGGTAAATGAAACTGAGTTAAGATGAAATTAATTTCATGTGTTATTTACAAGAATATATACATAATATACATAAAAAAAATTTTTCAATAAAAAATACAACCGACTTCCAAGAAAACCTGAAAAATAAAATTTACTTAGCACAAAGTAATATGTATTTTGATTTATCTGATTTTTTATTCAATATCATATTGAAGTCGGTGCCAAGTAAATTCATAGGTTTAGGGAGGTATTATTCATGGCACCAACTTCAATATTATATTGAATAAAATCTGATAAATCGACTACATATTACTTTGTGCTAAGTAAATTTTATTTTTCAGGATTTCTTGGAAGTCGGTTGTATTTTTTATTGAAAAATTTTTTTTCATTATTTTAAGTGACCGGTGAACCGAAAAATATATCTATCTACCTAGGTGAAAGTTCTCATCAATACAAATTAATCAAGCCCCAACACAAGGTAGCTGCTGTAAATCGTTAAGGAATTCCCTCGAATCTCTTTTGGTTCCATCATCAGATCGACTCCAGACCTTTATTAATGGTAGTACATTAAAGCACTGAATTAAAAAGTTAACAAACGCACTAGTTGTGCCTATAATTTTCGGTGGTTGCCCTCGATTTCTCCAGGATCCCATTATCAGATCCTAACCTGGTTATAATGGGACTACCTCAGAAGTAAACCCTATTCAACAAAAAAAAATTAAATCCGTCTATAATTGACGGTGAACATACATAAAACATTGAGACCTTTTTTTTTTTGAAGTTGGATCTATCAATCTAGGTGTAAAGTTCTCATCAATACAAATCAATCAAGCCCAAACACAAGATAACTGCTGTAAATTGTTTAGGAATGCCCTCGACTGTCTTTCGACTCTATCATCAGATCGACGCCATACCTTCATTAAAGTGTAGAACATTAAAGCACATACTTAAAAAGTTAACAAGCACACTAGTTGTCCCTACAATTTTCGGTGGTTGCCCTCGTTTTCTCCTAGATCCCTTCATCAGATCCTGACCTGGTGAAAATGGGACCACCTCAGAAGTAACTCATATTCAACAAAAAAAAAATTTTTGGAATCCGTCTATAATTGACGGAATTATCGCTTGACATACATAAAAAAAAATACATACAGACGAATTGAGAACCTCCTCCTTTTTTTGAAGTCGGTTAAAAACACCCAAACTCCAAAACAAACATTTGTGTATCACACAAATATTTGGACCAACCCGGGAATCGAACCGAGGATCTCAGCGCGGCTATTACACTACCGAATGTGCCAGCGAGGTAGTTATGTCAGCCAATTCCACGTTGCATGACCGTGGTCTACTACTTGCAGATGAGGTTGTCTCGGGTCTTGACCTTAATTTTTAGGCCTCCGTACCTAAAGGGTAAAATTGGAACCTTATTAGGTATTGAGACTCTGCTCTCCGTCTGTTTCTTCAGGCTGTACTTATCAGATCATGAGCCGTGATACCTAGATAGATAATTTTTTTACAGATAATGTATACTTCCCGTCACGAAAAAAGAACGCTGAGCGACAGTACTGGGGATGTGTTTAGTCATAGATATTGTCACGTTCTAATAGATTAACTGTTTTTTCTAGAATGTATGTAAGTATAGTTTTACTGCATAATCACATGACAAGAATAAAATCAATAAATATATATTTTTTTAACCAATTAGAACTATAAATCACTCAGTGCTCGATCAACGGCCAGCGTTCTTCTTACGTGACGGCAACTATATTTCTGGTGCCGCTATAACTATATTATAATAAAAATAAAGAATTAAAAATAAAGGCTATGAAAACACAACAATCGTGAATTATTTGCCGCTTTTTCTTACGGAACCTTCCGTGGCACAGTCCAACTAGCACAATTTTTATTAATACATAATTATTTATAGCTCTATAATGCGAATTATCTACAAAATTACTTCGGGGTGTTAATTACAGAACTACCATCGGCCTTTGTCGTGGTTTTAGAGTTAGATTAATGTACTTCATTAACCGTAAATTGGGTTCGCCACAGATTTACTTAATACGTGTACCAGAATTTGGACGGCGTTATGCGGTTTATTAAAGCTATCATTAAATTTAACCACGATTCATTGTTTCTTAATTACCCAATGTAGCGACCGCCACATGTCAAAAATAATTATTGAATGGCCTCATTCAAAGAGCAAACGTAGGGTTATAATTTTTTGTTACGCTGACGACACCCTCGTTACGGCGCGGGGAGCAACGCACCGTGATGCAGCACTAAAGGCCACGGCAGGAGTTGCTCAAGTCGTGGGTCGAATTCGGCGGCTGGGTCTCGAGGTCGCCCTTCACAAATCCGAGGCTCTGTGCTTCCACGGACCTCGGAAGGGGCCACCTGCGGGATCCAGCCTGTGGGTAGGGGGCGTCAGCATCGGCATCGAGCCCTCGATGAAGTATCTGGGGCTCGTACTCGATGGCCGGTGGAACTTCGGACATCACTTCCGAAGTTTGGTCCCAAAACTGAGGGGGGCATCAGCCGCACTAGCGCGGCTGATGCCCAACATCAGGGGACCCAACGCTCCCTACAGGAGACTATACCTGGGGATCGTGCGAAGTATGGCCCTGTACGGGGCCCCCGTATGGGCGGAGACCCTGTCGGCCAGTAATGTGGCCAGACTGCTGAGTCCGCAGAGAACGATGGCCATCAGGGTGATAAGGGAATACCGCACGATCTCCGGTGAGGCGGCATGTCTCCTAGCCGGGACCCCTCCATGGGACCTGGAAGCGAGAGTCCTTGCGTCACTGTTTAGATGGCGCAAGGAGGCACTGGATCGGGGCCAAAGGCCTGCGCCTCGAGAAATCGAGGCCCAGCGGACCCTGCTCCACCAGGAAACCGTGGAGACATGGAAGGTGCGACTTGAGCAACCAAATGGGGGATTCGCCACAATCGCGGCCGTCAGACCGGTCATGGACGAGTGGCTGGAGAGGAGACACGGTGCTCTCTCCTACCGGCTGTCACAGATACTAACCGGGCACGGTAGCTTCGGTAGGTATCTGTGGCGAAGACACCGGGAAACCACGGCCGAGTGTCAGCACTGCGAGGACCGCAGCGATGACACAGCGCTCCATACGCTGGTGGAGTGCACTGCGTGGGCGCAATAGCGCCAGGTCCTCGTAGTGGATCTGGACGTGGACACTCTCTCGCTCGAGACCATGGTGCGAGCCATGCTCTCCAGCGGGAGTAAGTGGGACTGCGCCGCCTCTTTCTGCGAGCAGGTCATGCTCGTGAAAGAGGTGGCGGGGCGGGTACGGGAGAGAACTCTTCCCCCCGAGTTCCACAGTCGGCGGCCTGGACGCCGCCGACGTGTCTTCGCCGAGGACTATCGGCCTCCATGACCGGGGGCCTGAGGACGGTGAGAGAGTCGCTCACCGTCCTTACAGAAGCAGGCCCATGACGGCAGCGTGACGAGAGGAACTCACGCACGACCCCCCTTAGAAGCGGGATCACAACCGAAACCCACCCCCAAAGACGCGGATTAGCACCCGAACTGGGACATCCTTCCGAGGGCTTACCCGGGGCTCACAACCATAGGCTGTTGGGCGTTGCGTGAGGTTTTTTAGTCGGTAGGAGTCCGGCATAACAATATCATCCATGAGGATTTTCCCTCACGTAAAAAAAAAAAAAAAAAGGGTTATAATTTTTATTTTTGTGGACATTCTTACACAACATCATCTAGCCCTATATAATAAATAATACATATTTCTAAATACATACATTTATTATAGACTAGCTGACCCTTGCAACTTCGTCTACGACACAAAAGGTGTATGAAAGGACAGGTATTTATCAACAGACTCATGGGAGCGTATGAAACAGCCCTGTTTGCTTAATCATAAAAGAGCTTAATGATTAAGGCTATTGTAAAATAATTCAGTCCGCGCCGAATTAGATTTAAAGGAATCCTTAAATTCTAGGTTTCGCGAAAGTTGAAATATCTCTAATTCCTGAACCACAAAACCCTAAACATTGAAACTTGTGTGAAATATTCCTTAGAGTATTTCTATTACAACACTGAGAAAATTTTAGAATCGGACCACGCATTCAGAAGTTATAACTAAAAAACCATTTTGTCTTTCACCCCCTCTCCCAAAGGAACCGCGCAAAATATCGGGATCAAAAGTATCTTAGAACCTAGAAGCTCTGATTGTACCAAGTTTCAGTCAAATCGATGCAGTAGTTTCGGCGTGATACTTATTTGGGATACAGACAGACAGACCGACAGACAGACATGAAAAATTTAAATTACATTTTCGGCTTCAGTATCCATTATATTATGCCCTACGATTAAAATTTTCAAAAAATCTTCCATGTACAGACTCTTGACTCTCAACAGTTTTATTATAAGTACTAGCTGACCCTCGCAACTTTGTTTACGTCACATGAGGCGTAGGTACGAAAGGAGGGGTACTTCTTCATGAGTCTTATCAAGAAGCGTGTGAAACGGCCGTGTTTGCTTAATCATAAAAGAGCTTAATGATTAAGTCTATTCTAAAACAATTCAGTAGTCAAACTATATTTTTTTTACAATAGCCTTAATCATTAATCTCTGTTATGATTAAGCCAACACGCCCGTTTAGATTTACCCTCACATTCAAAAGAACCCTTGAATTCTAGGTTTACCGAAAGTTGAGATGTCCCTCATTTCTGAACTACATAACCCTCAATATCGAAACTTGTGTGAAATGATCCTTTAAGTACTCCCTTTTCAACTCTAAAATAATATTTGAAATCGGACCACGCGTTGAGAAATTACAACTGAAAAACCATTTTGTCTTTCATCCCCTCTCCCGCAGGAACCACGCAAAATATTGGGATCAAAAGTATCCTAGAACCTTCCTCGGACTATAATCTCGGAATGTATCAAGTATCATTCAATTCGGATCAGTAGTTTCGGCGTGATACTTATTCGGGATACAGACAGACAGACCGACAGACAGACATGAAAAATTTTAATTACATTTTCGGCTTCTGTATTGATTAGAGAACACCCTCCAATTATTTTTTTAAAAATATCTTCCATGTACAGACTCTCGACCCTCAACAGTTTTATTATAAGTACTAGCTGACCCTCGCAACTTCGTTTACGTCACATAAGGTTTGCGAAAGGAGAGGTACTTCTTCATCATACTCATCTAGCAGCGTGTGTGAAACGGCCCTGTTTGCTTAATCATAAAAGAGCTTAAAGATTAAGTCTATTCTAAAACAATTCAGTCCCCGCCTTCGGCGCGGACTGAATTATTTTACAATATCCTTAATCATTAAGCTTTTTTATGATTAAGCCAACACGCCCGTTTAGATTTACCCTCACATTCAAAAGATCCCTTGAATTCTAGGTTTACCGAAAGTTGAGATGCCCCTAATTTCTGAACTACATAAGCCTCAATATCAAAACTTGTGTGGAATGATACTCTAAGTACTCCCTTTCCAACACTAAAACAATATTTGAAATCGGACTACGCGTTGAGAAGTTATTACTGAAAAACCATTTTGTCTTTCATCCCCTCTCCCGCAGGAACCACGCAAAATTTCGAGATCAAAAGTATCCTAGAACCTTTCTCGGACTACAAGCTCGGAATGTACCAAGTATCATTTAATTCGGCTCAGTAGTTTCGGCGTGATACTTATTCGGGATACAGACAGACAGACAGACAGACAGACATGAAAATTTTAAATTACATTTTCGGCTTCAGTGTCGATTAGAGAAAGCCCTACAATTAAAATTTTCAAAATATCTTCCATGTACAGACTCTCGACCCTCAACAGTTTTATTATAAGTATAGATAGATAAATTACGCCCTGACACAGAACAAATCAATGTGCTCATCACACAAAGAGATTTGCCCTGAGTGGGAATCGATCTCACGACCTCCGAATCCGTAGTTAGATTAACCAATGGACCATGAGGCCAGTCATATAAATTTGACCTTAATTTGTGTATGTTGATCTGTCCCACCAACATTTCTAAACTACCTATCCATATTACAAGATGATTTATCTTAAAAGCATTTTACTAGGACGTCTAAGAAAAACACTCTAGAGAATTAAGCAAATGTAACTGTTCGCAATTATTTTCGTCTAAACCAATGTAAAAAAGTACCTACCTAATTAATCAAACTTTGTAAGTACACCTTTTTTGTTTACACATTTAAAAGGTATACCTACATCTTATCTATAAAATAATTAAAGAATTTATCAAGCTGTATCGTGCATAAACTAGTCCATTTAACCCACGCGTGAACAAGTATTCACAGGCATCAAATTGTAGCTTTAGGAAATCCGCTAACAATAAACGTTTAATTCAACCGAGATTATATTGGGACTTAATTATCATAAACTCTAGATAGGGCTCTGAAAATATTTAAAATTTTACTGGCTTCCCCGAAAGCTGTCTATAAGCGTCGTGTTACTTAATCTATACTACTATACTAATATACTAATACTAATCTATACTAATATGATAAAGAGGAAAGATTTGTTTTTTTGTTTGTTTGAAACGAATAGGCTCCGGAACTACTAGACCGATTTGAAAAATTCTTTCACTGTTGGAAAGCTACACTCTTTGCGGTGAACATATGCTATATTTTATTCCTGTATTCCCACGGGAACGGGAACTACGCGGATGAAACCGCGTGACGTTCGCTAGCATTCTATATGGCTTCATTTTTATGATATCTACACAAACCAAGCCCAGGTAGGTAACTAGTTTATTCATATTCATTGAGAAAATAGTTGTTGATTTGTTGTTCCTTGATTCTCATTCAGCTCGCAAGACTGCAATGGGTAGAATTAAAATCATGTTATTTTTCAAAGCTCCTGTGATGACTACTTTTTACTTGAAAAAAATCTCATTTTCAACTAAGTGAAACCACGGACCTCCTTTAAGGTTATTAAACTAAAAAACTCATTCGGTTGCCAACTAGAATATGGAAACATCCTTCTGTTATGAGGCCATTGTGGGAAAGTATATTGTATTTGTCATTTTCAGCTATCAAAGACGACATCTTTCAGACATTGCATTATGACTCGTCTTGTATAGTCAAATCCTACTCGATCTGGCAATAATGTAAACATGTCATGTTTTGACAATCGTAAGACAGATGAGTAGAAAAATATAATATGACAAATCATTGAATTGTTTATTCTACCCTGAGTAGGTATTTCAAATGAAAATAAACTGTAATAAAGAAGTTATTTGGTGTCGAAATGATTGTGAGAACACTGTATGACTCATGGATACTGGAATATAATCAGGATGAATAATTAATTGCAAGTAATTATGGATATATAGGATCAAAATGTGTTTGTTTACATTTTTGCTCAAAGCTATTAAAATACAGTATAATATATATAGGCGTAATTCCGCAAATGTGAAAACAAACTACATAATATTCAAATTCCTATCCCTGTTGATTTAATCCAAGAAATCTCCGGAGTATTATACGTAAAAGGTCCTCATTATGCCAACGTAATAGACGAAATTCGTAACAACAAGAAAAAATCAAATCCTTCCCCAAGTTGATGTATACTTCTCCAGACCGTACGTCCGGAAAAATCACACGTAATGTGGCATCATTACGAAATATGAGGCTCATTTGTACACACAACACGTTCCCACTACGTATCTTCGGTGGATTGTTTCCCAAACCACACAAAGGAACTTACAACCGGTACTTAACTCCCTTCAGGCTTTGCCAGGAAACTGTAAATAAAAACTGCCTTGATTCTCTGTAGAAATTTTTAGTTTTCTTACAGCATTCTCGGTAAAATAATAGCCAGTGTTGATTCAAGAATTCTTTGTGCGGCTTCTGTTAAAGTTAATGTTTGTGAATTTTATAAGTGTTCCGGTTAATTCTTGAGTCAAAGTTGATATTGTGTTAAGTTGTATGATATTACTGCAGGTGAGAGAAATGAACAAATATAATGAAGCAACAACATTAAAAATTAAAATTCCCTCAACACAAATATTGTTTTAATAAATAGGCTACATTTACTATGGCCGGTTATGTATGTGTGACCACCACGTGACCACTTTGTGACATTTATTTACGAGCGTTGCCGTGCTTCGGAAGGCACGTTAAGCAGTTGGTCACGGTAGTCAGTAAAATGATAGCCGTTAAGCCAAGTTAAAGGCCTTATGGGCGGCTTCAACTGTGGTTCATCACAACCTGCGCCCGCGTCGGCAGCGCGTGTGTAGCGCCTCTGGTGTTGCAGTCGTCAATAGGCTTCGGTAACCAACCTTCCGGTCGCCTGAAACTTTGTCTGCCACCTTAGTAGTAGAAAAATAAGTCTATATATACACCGCTGACTACTTGATGCAGCAGCAACTTCCAGGCTACCATATCGTAGTAATACCCAGACAGTTGATGCATCTATTTATTTTAGTGAGAACGCTTCATTATAGAACAATATTGATCACAATGGGCTTTCGTTATCACATCCTTGTCACAATTGGTTCATGTGCTCGTGATTTAGTACCTCAGGTTTAACTTATGACATCCCTCGTTTCAAGGATTAAAAACTAATAATACCAATTGTAGAGCCCTTGCACTCCTTCCTTGCATTTTTGCACTAGGCTCTTAATTTCGAAAGTCCCTATTCAACGTCTGAGATTGACAAAAGCAATCATACACTACACGTCACTGCACTAAAATATACGTCGTAATATGTATTACGACGTAAAGTTACATTTCAAGCACAAGATGTAGTCAATAAACTATCTACCTATACTATTTTATACTATCAGTATAGTATAGTATAGTAAGTGTATATGTAAAATGTATCAAACACTTTGATACTAAAAGCCACGTTTCGACCTAAAACTAAATTGGAAGCTTATTTCACATTTAGATCAATACTTTATACGGTCAATTTTATCACAAACTATCCAGCAAAATTTCAGTCTTCTCTTTAAAATTACACACACACAGTTTTGTTGGTTGTTGGAACTTTAGTTCGTAAAATAGAATGGCTGCATACAGGAGAGATCTTCTCCTGTATCTGCGTCGACGTTAAAATTAAAACACAGTACACACACTCTGTCATGATTTTGATGCGCATATACTCGTAGATAACATGTTCATATACATTGAAAATGTATTTCGATGGCCTAGTCTCAAGTTTCTTTTCTTCGTAAAGAAAAACATTACACCGTAATGAAACTTCAAAAAAATATGTTTTTAAGAAACTTTTATAACCGCTCTTTTTTATCTCCAACCCGAATAAGCTTTTGTTCAAATTAAATAAATAAACAGGAGTATTATTTTACGTTGTTCATTATGAAAGTACAATATTTAGCCTACGGCATACCCGGTAAGGTAAACTAAGGTAAAGACGGGTAATAAAATAAAATTTATTAAATAATCTCTCATTAGCATTCGTGCCGTGAGTCCTAAATGAATTATTTAATGAGTCGAGAATTTAAATGAGGAAGAGTCGGTACGTTTATAATATTCGTCAATTTATTCATTCAGCTGCGGAAATTGTACAGTATTGGAATGGATTTCGACAAACTGTAAGAAAAATCCTACTAATATGATAAATGTTACTCCAGACAATATTATACCAATTTTTTTCAGATCCGTTCAGTAGTTACAGAGTGATGGAATACCAACAACATCCAAACCCCTTTACAATTTTTTACATTTTTAATATCAGTAGGATACTTAGCCCCATAAAACATTAAATCGCATGTTATTTCGTCGATACAAGATAATCAGTGACCGAGACCTCGAATGCCCAAAGCAAGCGGTTTACGTGTTGTAGCCATTAGTCAAATAGACCGGCCGCATAAATTATATGCCCAATTAGTAACATTGACGGCCGTCGACGATTACTAATATCTAGATCAAGGTTAGGTGATAAGGGACTGAAGTTGTGGCAGTAACACAGCGTCTTTTTAACGAAGTTCTTTAACATGGGTAATGTGATTTAATAGAAATCGTCACCTAAAAGGGATATTTGTACTGTATTTTGTTTTTATATTTTTATTATATTTTGATGTGACGCAGGGAACGCATGAAAGTAGATTAAACACGGTCGAAATGCGCGAGCTACGCAAAATCTGCGGAATAACGCTCGCAGATCGCGTTCGGAATGAAGATATAAGAAAGAGAGTTGGTCTGGAAGAGAGTGTCGGTGTTAAAGTTAGGAAGGGCATGCTGCGATGGTTCGGGCATGTGGAGCGAATTGGAGATGAAAGAATGGCAAAACAGATATACAACGTGAAAGTGGATGGACGTAGGAGTCAGGGAAGGCCATGACACACCTGCCACGACCAATTTAAGCGTGTGTTAGCAGAAGATGGTGTCAAGAACCGAAAGAACCGACGTGCATGCATGAAAAGACAAATGAAAGTTGAAGAAGCAAGTGAGGTGTGTATGGACCGTACCGTGTGGTGCTCAGTTCTTTCTGCCTACCCCGCAAGGGATTTGGCGTGAAGATAGAGTGAGTGGGTGAATGTCACCTAAAAAAAATTGTTTGTTATTTGACTATCTGAGTAGACTACTGGTACTACTACAGGTCGTAGGCAGATGGAAGGACACAGTGTGGTTGCAATCGGTAAAAGTCCGGTATAGCATCCATGAGGATTTCGACCCGTTAAAAATAAAAACTCTGTGCTAAAGTTTGAAAAGTTTTTCCAAACTTTGGTACAGAGAACAAGCAGTATGCGAGGCCGAACAACATCTAATTGATAGTAAAATTGTAGCAACGATATAGTCTAAACTTTCGCTGCACCGTCTAAAATATAAATCCGTATGTTTCAACATTCATGCTTTAACTTAACTTACAACGTCATCGTTGCAAGCTAGTTTATAATGTATGTCTGCAATAATGTTACCCTAATACCATACACACAACGTTAGGCAAAGTGGTGTCAACTAATAATATCGCTGTTTAAACTTCCTAGCTAACTTAGACCATTTTACTACATAGTAGCTAGTACATGGTCTAAGTGTTCAGAGCATATCGTAGGTATAATAATTTATACGTACACTAAAACAGTGACTCTCTCTTGCATTTCTGCTATTAGCATACCTAATGTTTAGCAATTTATTATTATTATAATATTACTATATGCATAATTCAGGCAGGCAGTAACAGAACTGATAGAGCCTGTATCCCGCTGACGTTGATCAGTTCCTTTTTGTCTTGTTTTTGTTTAAGCTCGCCTTTGTACAGCCTAATATTTGTACTGTATTTTGTTTTTATATTTTTATTATATTTTGATGTGCAATAAAGAATAAAAAATAAAAATTAAAAATGAACTTCCTTCCTCCTTTATTCAACTAGGTACGTGACTAAGAACCTTCCTTGAGTGAGACACGTCTCAAAAATATTATACCTATCTTCATCGCAGCGATTCTCCAAACCGTTTGGGAGTTATGTTACAATGATGGTGTGCACGCGCGTATGTTCAGCATTCCGAAAAATGCATCAATTTGGAACTGTTTAATTAGGTAGTTTGGACTAGTGGCGAAAGTGTTCGCTTTGTAAGAATGGTGGCACGGGTTCAAATCTTAACAAAACACAATATAACTTTACCCGAGACATCTTTTCGAGGGCTTACCTGGGGTTCCCAACTGTAGGCTGTTGGGCGTTACGTGAGGTTTTATAGTCGGTAGGAGTCCAACCGTAAAGTATTTACCCTCATGTTAAAAAAAATGTGGAACGGTATATCGATTACAAAGGGGTTATGAGTTTTATGACTCTTTAGCTGGAATTGATGTAGGTACATTAGCCGTTCAATAAAATTCCTTGTTTTAAAGTTAAAATTAAGAGACTAATCTCTTCAAAAGGCTCAGAAAACTATTAACGATTTATTCAAATGACAGATAAATACTACTTTTAGAACGAATACGTTGCTCTTGACTCGAGATATACGCGATTTAATATTTTTGTGTAAATAAATTCACATGTTAATTTTTTTGACGACGTAATTTCCACAGATATCAGAAAAGAAGTAATTTCCATAAATCTAGAATTTTTCGCTACTCTCAAGTTTCAGACTAATACACTCGAGAGCAATGAATCCGGGTCACTTAAAGAATGTTAAAAATCTCGGAAACTAAAAATGATAGGTTAATGCAATAAATTGTATTTAATAGACAATGTAATACTCCTTAAATGAAAGTAAAAAAAATATGAGTCACTATACATTTTATTAACACAAAATTACATAAAGAAAAAACTGCTGATCTCTCCTTAAAACAAAAATAGGAAACATGAAATTTTTGAACTTTATTACGATTTTCTTGAATTTTAATACTTCGTATTGCCTCCTCGTGCTTCCATTACTGCGTTTACGCGGTTTGGCATGCTGTACACCAAGTTCCTTATACGATTTTGGGGAATATTCTCCCATTCCTCTGTGAGAGCAATTTTGAGCTCACGAAGCGTGATTGGGGGAGGGTTTCGTTGTTTTACGCATCTGCCTAGCTCGTCCCAAGCATACTCGATCGGGTTGATATCCGGGCTGCGCGCTGGCCACTCCATACGAGTAATGTTCATCTCTTGAAGGTAGTCATTCACAATCCTACCTGTATGAGGTCGGGCATTGTCATGCATAAATATAGCATCCTCACCTAAATTGACCATAAATGGACCAACGTGATCATTGAGGATTTCTTCCACATATCTTACGCTAGTTAAAGAGCCGTTTTCTATGATCACCAACTCTGTGCGACTTTCAGAAGAAATTCCGGCCCACACAAGTACAGACCCACCACCGTAGGCTACTTTTTCTTCGATGCATGCTTGCTTGAATCTTTCCCCTGGTCTTCGATACACTCTGTGTCTTCCATCGTGCTTGTAGAGCATAAATTTTGATTCGTCGGAGAACATAACTTTTGACCAATCTTCAATACTCCAATTTACGTGGCTCTGGGCATACCTTAGTCTCGAAATACGATGCCCACGCTCCAGTTTAGGGCCGTTTGCAGGTCTAAGGGGTTTTAAGTTAGATTCAGCAAGCCGACGTCTTACTGTCCATGCACTTGGGTTACTTCCTCCGAGGCGTCGAAACTGATTGGTGAGTTCAGTTCCTGTGAGAAAGCGATTTCGAAGCATGGTGTTCACCAAGTATCGGTCTTCTCGTGCTGTGGTACACCTGGTTCTGCCCGTTCCTGGTCTGCGTAGGTTAGAACCAGTTTCTTCGTAACGTCGGAGAACTCTTTGTACTGTTGACAGCGACACACCGACAGTCCTGGCTGTATCGCGCTGACTCCGGCCGGTTTCCAGCATTGTAAGTATTCTGGTGCATTCTTCAGGCGTAAGCGACATAATTTCAGCTTGATTAATGAATATAGAGCACTATCAACATGGTTTATGTACCCACATAAATGACAGATTACAAACAAAAGCAACACCAAATGCTGTAATTTCGTAGTTCCATCTTCGAAAGTGGCCCTTTTTCAAATTTGATTTTTTTATGATATAACTTTACAATAACTAAGAAGTTTTAATACCTTCATTTAAGGAGTATTACATTGTCTATTAAATACAATTTATTGCATTAACCTAGCATTTTTAGTTTCCGAGATTTTTAGGATTCTTTAAGTGACCCGGATTCATTGCTCTCGAGTGTATATTGTTTTGTTATTTCACAAGCTGTTGCCTGCCGAATCTGGCAGTAAATTTATATGTACGAGCAATAATAGATTCAGAAGTGTTACTTAGTAACTTACATACCTACATACATATAGTCACGCCTTTATCTCCGAAGGGGTAGGCAGAGGCATAGTATACGCCCATATTCCACCTCATAGTTTTATGTCCCGCGTAAAAGGTGGTGAGCCTATTGCCGTGTTGAAATGAACAGGCGCAGGTCACCGCGACCCACAGTTGAAATTTTTCAAGCCACCCACAAGGCCTTCAACTTGGCTTAACGATTGCCATTTTACTGACAACCGGGTTTCATTTCGAGTTTTCCTTCTCTACGCAATGGATCTTTTGCGAAAGTGTCCCCTTAGTCGCCTCTTACGACACCCTCGGGATGTATTGGGGTGGCGACATTTTGTACTCTTAGCCGTCGCCACACGGGGCACCCAACCTACATGAACAAAGATATTTTAAAAATGGTTGTTCATATTGAAAGAAAACATTTTCACTTTGTTGCAGGCATTTACGAGGTTTGGAAATAAGATGGTAAGTTTGAAAAATTTTATATCATTAGTCGAAATAGTTAATGATACTGAGATGCTACATACGTACCCCAAATATTTGCTTTGCTCAAATTGCAATCATTGAGGTTAGCCTCAATGATTGAATTTTGAGTAGAGTATACGTTAGTCAGAGTCACAAAAAACTAGATGTTTTTCTATTCCCACTTTTCATGGGAACTTATTTAAGCTTATGTGTTATTCCAGACACAGACCAGATTGTATAATCTATTTCTGGATCAACTTTCATCTCAATTCGTTCAGCCGTTAGAGCATGATTGAGTAACTAAGAACCAAACATCTTCACAAACTTTCACATTTATCATATTAGTAGGATTTTTCTTACAGTTAGTGAAAAAAAAATCCATTCCAATACTGTACAATTTGCACAGCTGAATGAATAAATTGACGAATATTATAAACGTACCGACTCTTCGCCATTTAAATTCTCGACTCATTAAATAATTCAGTTAGGACTCACGGCACGAATGCTAATGAGAGATTATTTAATAAATTTTATTTTCTTACCCGTCTTTACCTTAGTTTACCTTACCGGGTATGCCGTAGGCTAAATATTGTACTTTCATAATGAACAACGTAAAATAATACTCCTGTTTATTTATTTAAATTGTACAAAAGGTTATTCGGGTTGGAGATAAAAAAGAGCAGGTATAAAGGTTTCACTAAAACATATTTTTTTGAAGTTTCAATACGGCGTAATGTTTTTCTTTACGAAGAAAATAAACTTGGGACTGGGCCATCTAAATTCATTTTCAATGTATATAATAAATAAAATAAACAAATAAAGTAAATAAATAAAATAAAAACATTCTACTATCTCCTATACCCTTCCGGGCTTCCGACTAATAAGGAATGACCGTGTCCCTGTACCCGATGTTTGTGAGCGTGGTGGTGGTGTTGCTATTTATCTACGCACGGATATTCCATACAAAGTTATTGAGTTATCAGCACAACCACCACCAAGAAACTCGGCTGAGTATGTTTTCGTGGAAATAGAACTATGTCATACTGTCGTGGCTCTTTTTGGGGTATATTACTGTCACTCTTCAAAAATTGACTACTTCTCTTCCTTTGAACGTATTCTTGAAAACCTAGTCCCATCCTATCAACACTCCATTATCATGGGTGATTTCAATACATGCCTTGTTAAGAACGATTCCTACTCTCTCCGCCGGTCTGCCTCTCTACGTAATATAATAGACACTTGTAACTTGACTATTCTTCCCCTTAATACTACTCATCATTTTCCTGACTGTGCACCTTCCCTCATAGATCTTATCATTGTTTCATCTTCTGAGCATGTGGCCAAACACGGCCAGTATAATGCTGATATCTTTTCATATCACGATCTCATCTTCCTTTCATACCGACTTCGCCCTCCTAAGGCAAAACGTAGGGTGCTGATGCAGCGGAACTTTAGTGGTATGAACGTAGAACGGCTTTGTGAGGATGCAAGTATTATTGACTGGACGTCGCTATACAGCACAGACTCCCTTGATGACAAGGTTTCAATATTGACGAATAACTTGATCAAACTTTATGACACCCATGCACCGATCCGCGCTGTCAAGTTGAAACATACGCCATCTCCGTGGCTCACAGCTGAAATCAAGGAACTAATAGCTAAAAAGGGGAGAGCTAAAACTAGATACAAATACAAACCAAATGACTACAACCGTGAAAAGTATGTATCTATTCGCAATCACTGTAATAAGGTGTGTAGGAATGCACAACGCCAATATATCCATTCGTCTGTTGATAATGGAGATCCAGCAAAAATCTGGAAATTTCTTAGAACACTTGGAGTTGGTAAAGAAAAACAAGAAGTGAATCCAAAAAATATTGATCTCAATGCGTTAAACAAGCATTTCTCCTCTACTTTTAGTTTTGATGGTTCTACCAAAACTCACACTTTAAATCGACTTTCTCAACTTCCAACTCCCGAGTATCCTCCTTTTGTATTTAGTCAATTCACTGAATGTGGTGTTAAGAAAAGCATAGAGTCTATGTCGTCTAAAGCCGTCGGAACTGACTGCATTGGACGAAATATGATTCTCCCAATTCTAGATATAATACTCCCAATCATCTGTGACGTTTTGAATCACTCTATTACCACTGGTTTATTTCCAACAAAGTGGAAAGAAGCACAGATTATACCCTTACCGAAACAATCTAATCCTTCATCCTTTAGTCATTACCGTCCAATCTCGATCCTACCATTTTTGTCAAAAGTTTTAGAACGTTTAGTCCACAACCAACTTAATTCTTTCCTAGGTAAAAATCTTCTTTTAAACTCCTTCCAATCCGGCTTCCGTCCAGGGCATAGTACCGTGACGGCACTAGTCAATGTTACAGATGATATAAGAATGGGTATGGAGAATGGAAATCTTACACTACTTACGTTGCTCGACTTTAGTAATGCATTTAATACGGTGGATTTCCATATCCTGCTTGGGATACTGCGCTCTATTAACATATCTCCTACAGTGATTGACTGGTTTCATAGTTACCTGTCTGGTCGCCGACAACGTATTTGCATTAATGATGTTGTCTCATCTTGGTGTGAAGTATCAGTTGGTGTACCGCAGGGTGGCGTTTTATCTCCTCTTCTGTTTACAATATTTATAAATTCAATAACTCGACAATTAACTTCGTCCTACCACCTTTACGCAGATGACTTGCAGATTTACACTCAGGCACCACTCAGTGATGTGCATGAGGCCATTTCGGTCATAAATAGCGACTTAGAGCGAATATGTGAGTGGAGTTGTAATTATGGCCTACAGGTGAATCCTGCTAAAACACAAGTCATCCTTGTGGGTAGTTCCTGGATGACTTCTCGTGTACAGTGGGCACAGCTTCCACAAGTAATTTTTAACGGGATGCCATTACCTATTAGTGACAATGTTAAGGATTTGGGTATCTTAATTGATAATAACTTATCCTGGGATGCTCAGCTGCGGAATGTCAGTCGTAAACTGTATGCCTCAGCTGGATCCTTACGAAGACTACGTAACCTTCTTCCAACCACTACAAAGATCTCGCTGGCACAGTCTCTCTTACTCCCGATTCTGGACTATGCAGATGCCAGCTATCTTGATCTTACAGAGGAGCAATTAAATAAACTTGAGCGCCTCCAAAACTTTTGTATAAGATTTATTTATGGCTTACGTAAATATGATCATGTCTCGAATTTCCGCAATGAACTCAAGTGGCTCCCTATTCGCCTTCGTCGGAATACTCATATACTTTCTTTGCTTTATAGCATACTTTTTAACCCTCTAGCTCCTTCTTATCTCAAATATCGTTTCGAGTTTCTTAGTGACACACATTCCAGGTTCTTAAGGTCATCGAAGAACTTGAAGCTACACATACCGGTGCATTCTACAAAATTTTATAACAAATCCTTCACGGTTCAAGCTGCACGTTTGTGGAATGCACTACCGGTAACTGTAAGGCGAGCTCAATCCTTATCTTCGTTTAAAACACAGGTACAACAATATTATTTATCAATATGAATCTAGGCATCTATGTATGTGTATGTAGGTATTATGTATGTATTAGTATGTATTATACATATTTATGTTTGGTCTGTGTATGTAAATGTTTATTTGAGTATATGTGTAGTATATCTATGAGTATGTATGTCTACATTGTTTTGACAGAAACTTGTCACCATTAAACTTCCCACACTCTATCTCAATACAATCCTATCCATCTAAAGGTCGCCTGTAAGAGATTGCTGTTAGCGATAAGGCCGCCCATTGTACACTAGTTGTTATGCAATGTCTGTAATTTGTTGATTAATGGTGTACAATAAAGTATTTATTATTATTATTATTATTATTATAAATAAGCATGTTATCAAGAACATGAAAGGGGAACACCCAAAAAATTCCGAAATATGTTTTTCCGAATATCAATATTCCGATGTTCAAAATTCCGAAGATTATAATTCCTAAGAAACAAAGCACCGAATATTCAAAAGGACGATATTCATTTATCCGAAAGTCATAAGTACGAATTTTTATTTTTCCTAATTTCATTAGTACGAATAATAAAAAGACCGGACTGTTATTTTCCCGAAAAACATTATGCAGAATTTCAAATATTCGAAAATTCATTGTTAAAGTTTTTTTAATAAAGTACGGTCAAGTCTAACTACCGAAGATATTACATATTTCCAAGTGAGTGGAAGGCAAACGACAAAACAAAAAAAAATACCACGATGGCTAAGGCCGGAGCTCCGCTCCGCTTCGCTTTCGCCTTAGCCTTCTAACCTAACCTATCCGAGTCGAGGTGTTAACCATAATAAGTGAATGGTTAACACCCCGACTCAGAGTACCCCGACTCGGATAGGTTAGGTTAGTTACTATTCTTTATTAAAAAAACGGGTGTAATCGGGAACATAAATAATCGTCTTTAATGATAAGTTTTCGGTTTAAAACAGGAACGGGTGGAAACGACATTTACCCTTCGTATTTATGATATTTCTAATTTTTGATAATTGGAGTTCATATTTATAATATGGCGGATTTTTAATGATTCGGAATTCAACGGTTCGGTTTCTTGAAATTCAGCATTCTGACAGTCGGAATTGTAAACATTCGGAATTTTAAAATTATAACTTTTAATAAAAGGGATTTATGAAACATCGGATTTTTGATTTCCGGATTTCGAATTATTCGTACTTACGAAATTCGGAATTATGAAATTCGAAATTATGAAATTCGTGATTGTGACTTTCGGAATTAAGTTTTTCATATTAATGTAGTGTACCCACGTACTGTGTTTGAAACTTTTAACGTCCACGCATACAAACACGCCAAGTGGGTAGGCGGAGGTGCAAATACCCATACAGGACAAGTCGATAGTCATCAACAAGCACTAAACAGGAGAGATTTGCTCCTATATGTAGCAATTCTGTTTTACGAACCAAAGTTACAACAACCAACAAAACTTTAACTGTGCCAAATATCATACTCCTCTGTGTGTGCAATTTTAAAGAGGTGACTGATATTTTGCTGGATAGTTTGTGATGAAATTGACCGTATGAAGTATTGACCTAAATGTGAAATAAGCTTCCAATTTAGTTTTAGGTCGAAACGCGGCTTTTAGTATCGAAGTGTTTGATAAATTTAGCATATACCCTTACTAATGTTATAGGTAAATAGTTCATTGACTACATCCTGTGCTTGAAATGTAAATATACTTCGTAATACATATTACGACGTATTTTTTAGTGCAGTGCAGTATAGTGCATGATTGCTTTTGTCAATCTCAGACGTTGAATAGGGACTTTCGAAATTAAGAGCCTAGTGCAGAAATAAAGGAAGCAGTGCAACGGCTCTACAATTGGTATTATTGGTTTTTAACCCTTGAAACGAGGGATGTCATAAGTTAAATCTGAGGTACTAAATCACGAGCACATGAACCAATTTTGACAATTAGGATGTGATCAATATTGTTCTACAATGAAGCGTTCTCACTAAAATACAAAGATGCATCAACTGTCTGAGTATCACTACGATATGGTAGCCTGGAAGTTGCTGCTGCATCAAGTAGTCAGCGGTGTATGTATAGACTTTTTTTTCTACTACTAAGGTGGCAGACAAAGTTACGGCCCACCGGAAGGTTGGTTACCGAAGCCTATGGACGATTGCAACACCAGAGGCGACACACGCGCTGCCGACGCGGGCGCAGGTTGTGATGAACCACAGTTCGCTCATAAGGTCTTCAACTTGGCTAAACGGCTATCATTTTACTGACAACCGAGACCAACCGCTTAACGTGCCTTCCGAAGCACGGAAACGCTCGTAAATAAATGTCACAAACTGGTCACGTGGTGGTCATACATACATAACCGGCCATAGTAAATGTTGCTTATTTATCAAAACAATATTTGTGTCCAGGGAATTTTATTTTTAATGTTATTGCTTCATTATGTTTATTCATTTCTCTCACCTGCAGTGTAATATCATACAACTTTACACAATATCAACTTTGACTCAAGAATTAACCGGAACTATTATAAAATTCACAAACATTAACTTTAGCAGAAGCCCCTCAAAGAATTCTTGAATCAACACAGACTATAATTTTACCGAGAATGCTGTGAGAAAACTTAAAATTTCTACAGAGAATCAAGGCAGTTTTTATTTACAGTTTCCTGGCAAAGCCTGAAGGGAGTTAAGTACCGGTAGTAAGTTCCTTTGTGTGGTTTGGGAAACAATCCACCGAAGATACGTAGTGGGAACGTGTTGTGTGTACAAATGAGCCTCATATTTCGTAATGATGCCACATTATGTGTGATTTTTCCGGACGTACGTTCTGGAGAAGTATACATCAACTTGGGGAAGCATTTGATTTTTTCTTGTTGTTACGAATTTCGTCTATTACGTTGGTATAATGAGGACCACTTACGGATGATGTTCCGGAGATTTCTTGGATTAAATCAACAGGGATAAGAATTTGAATTTTATGCAGTTTTTTTCAGATTTGCGGAATTACGCCTATATATAGACGAGTCATAATGCAATGTCTGAAAGTTTTCGTCTTTGATAGCTGAAATTACTAATACCTTTATACTTTACCACAATGGCCTCATAACAGAAAGCTGTTTCCATATTCTGGTTGGAAACCGAATGATTTTTTTTACTTTAATAACCTTAGAGGAGGTCCGTGGTTTCACTTAGTTGGAAATGAGATACTTTTCAAGTAAAAAGTAGTCAACATCAGAGTTTAAAAACAAATCTTGTTCGAAAAATAACATGATTTTATTTCTACTCATTGCTTTCTTGCGACGTAAATGACAATGAAAGAACAACAATTCCACAATTATTTTCTCAACAAAATGAATATGGATAAACTAGTAATCTACTTGGGTTTGGTTTGTGTGGATACCATAAAACTGTAGTCATACAGAATATTAAGTTACTCGACCCTTATAGACAGCTTTCGGGGAACCCAGTAAAATTTTAAATATTTTCAGAGCCATATAACAAGAGATCTTATTATAATTAAGTCCCAACATAATCTCGGTTGAATTAAACGTTTATTGTTAGCGGATTTCCTAAAGCTACAATTTGATGCCTGTAAATACTCGTTCGCGCGAGGGTTAAATGGACTGGTTTATGTACGATATAGCTTGATAAATTCGTTTATTATTATAAAGATAAGTATACATTTTAAACGTATAAACAAAAAAGGTTTCCAAAGTTTAATTAACAAGGTACTTTTTACCCAAACTGACAACATACACAAATACTGGTCAAATTTATATGACTGGCCTCATGGTCCAATGGTTAATCTAACTACGGATTCGGAGGTCGTGGGATCGATTCCCACTCAGGACAAATCTCTTTGTGTGATGAACAATTTGATTTGTTCTGTGTCAGCGTGTAATTAATCTATAATAAATGTATGTATTTAGAAATATGTATTATTTATTATATAGCACAAGCTTATGTAAGCTTAATTTGGGCTAGATGATGTTGTGTGAGAATGTCCACAAAAATAAAAATTATAACCCAACTGTTTGCTCTTTGAATGAGACACTTCAATAATTATTTTTGACATGTGGCGGTCGCCACATTGGGTAATTAAGTAACAATGAATCGTGGTTAAAATTAATGATAGATTTAATAAACCGCATAACGCCGTCCAAATTCTGGTACACGTATTAAGTAAATCTGTGGCGAACCCAATTTACGGTTAATGAAGTACATTAATCTAACTCTAAAACCACGACAAAGGCCGATGGTAGTTCTGAAATTAACACCCTGAAGTAATTTTGTAGTTATTTAGATCTTAGGACAATAAATAAATCTGTATAATAAAAACTCTACGAGTTGGACTCGGCTACGGAAGGTTCTGTACAAAAAACTAAAATTTATGAAGTTTTTTATTTTTTTTTGCCATGATAGCCTTTATTTTTTCTGTTTTTAGTACAATTGTTTTAGCGACACCAGACATACATCATCTGTGAATATTAGCTGCTGTCTAGCTCTCAGGAGTCAGTACCCGATAAATAGGGCCGGGAAAGACAGACGGACAACGGAGTCTCAGTGATAAGGTCCCGTTTTTACCTCTTAGGTACAGAAGCATAAAAATTAAGGTCAAGACCCGAGACAACCTCATCTGTGGTAGTAGACCCCGGACATGCAACGTGGAATTAGCTGACATGACTGCCTCAGTGGCGCATTCGGCAGTGTAATCGTCTGTTGGGAGTCCTGGAACATCCTTTCGAGGGCTTACCCGGGGCTCCCAACCATAGGCTGTTCAGCGTTACGTGAGGTTTTTTAGTCGGTAGGAGTCTGGCATAACATCCATGAGGATTTTCCCTCACGTAAAACAAAAAAAAAGGTGTAATCGTCTGCCGCGCTGAGATCCTGGGTTCGATTCCCGGGTTGGTCCAAATATTTGTGTGATACACAAATGATTGTTTCGGAGTTTGGGTGTTTTCTATGTATAGTATAATATGTAGGTATGTATTTAAAAATATATAGGTATGTCTATCAGTCGTCTAGATCCCATTGCCAAGCTTACAGCTTAGTTTGGGCTAGATAATGTTGTGTGAGAATTTCCAAAAATGTAAAAAAATACACCCAGGTTAAAAGATAATTTAAAAATATAGGAAAGTTTGTTTTTAAAAAATTGGATAAAACTCGTCTTACTTAAAGAGCTTTTGTTCAACGCCGCAAATGGCTTCCACTACCAACTTTTTGATTATATGAAGAAAACATTATTCAAATTTGCCAACACTCTGAGGAGGAATTAAATTCTTCTTAAAACTGCAATGATACTGTGAAACATTTATGTTAAAATAGTTTGTAGATGCGGAAATACATTGTGAAAACTGAATTAAGTTCAGCATACCATTCGGATGTTATGTTATTAACAGAATTTAAAAATGCAAAAAAATGGTTTTCTCTTTGACTGCATGATATTGCAATTATAAGCGCTCGGTTACTGCAATAAGTTTAGGTACTGCAATAGGCATAGTTATAACGTACAACAACAAAACTATCTAAATGTTGATGAAACACACCTCTGCCCACAACCTGGTTATATAGGAATAACCGTATGCATGAAAAACGATTTTATCACAGTCCCAATTCATGACTAAATCATTGGATCACGATAAAACAGCGTTCGAATGAAGTCAACCATTAAACCACGGCTTCTGCTAGTGGATTGCCGGCACGCCCGCCCTTGGTAAAAAGGCGGTTGTCTAAGTCTCGCCCTTTTACCAAGAGTTGAAATCCATAGTGCAAAACAATGTGTCTACAAAGTTATTCAATAATAGCGCAAAGGTAAACGGAAAGGTTTGGGATTCAAACAGCCTCGAGACATCACAGGAAAGTAAAGGGTGTAATTATTTCAGTAAATGTGAAAACTCGAAGTTACCCCTAGACGATTAACAGCTACGGAAAACTTTAGAGATAATTGTTCATTCATCAGAGGCGTTTTTTATCGCTGGAGGAATTTAGTCTATATTATTTAAAGATTCTGAAGCGAAAGTGTTTATATTAAATGGTTTATACTCGAAGAGTGATAGAATTGATGGATTTTGTAAGAGAAATGGAGATGATAGTGTGGTATAGTAGTCTGGGAGGTTTTTTAAGACGGTCAATAGCAGTACCAAAGCGGTGACCATTTCCTATCAGGTAAGACTTATTTTTTCTCTTTATAGGTACTGTGCTACTGTCTAGTCTAGTCTGCTCACCAGGTTTGTGATGTGATCGAGAGATTCCTAATAATAATTTGTTATGGAGATCATAAGTAGCTGCAGTTGGGTTAAAAGTATTAACTTATGAAGCTAGTATTTTATAATTTGGAATGACAATAACTATGTAAACATTTTTCGAAAGTTTTGTTTGCAGCTAGGCCGTTCTGTACGTGGATATAATAATATGTAGCACACGTGTTTAAACCTTCGTTTTTAATCACTTACTATTGCAATTTGTAAATTGACATTTCAAAAGACCTAAGCGAATAGATAACGAAAGCATTTTATACAAATTGAAGATTTTTTTATTACAATTTAAACTAATTCGTTTATAAATTACCTGTTACACAAAATTTATGAAACAACCAGCTATGCCCCGCGGCATTGCGTCAACAATTTGAAACCCTCGTTGCATCCCTTCAAAGGAAATTCCGAAAATCCTTTCTTAGTGAACGCCTACGTCATAATGACTATCTTTGTGCCAAATTTGAGACAAATCCGTTGATGAAACGGTCAGTCAATCAGGATAAGAAATTCAAATGTAGATGCCTCAAAAAATGTTAGATTTTAATCCCAATATGATAAAAGAGTAACTGTATGTTATATTTTTTTTGTTAATACTTTATTTCCATTTTATAGGTGTATCGAAATGTAAATTGATGTACTTTTATATATTCTATTCTAGTTTACATTACTACGCTTTTCTTTGGTTATGGGACAGAGTCAGACAGGACAGTAAGAAACCCTTTCATTAATCACCCTAAGCTTAGAACTTCGCCACCGATTCTGTACTACATGATTTGTTGAAAATTTTCATTACGAATGGTTTCCCTTGAGAATATGTGTACATAATGGTTCTACAGATTCTATCTTACATCTTTGATTAAGTTTGGTGCTAACACGCTCAATATAACGTTGTTAGTTTTATATATTTGTTGAGACAGATAGATATGTAGATAATATTTATTATGCTCTAGTAATTTTCGCGTGGAAATTGCGTCTAGATTGTCAAATCTTCACCATACGATTTTAAAGCCTAGGATACTTACTTAGTATAATTATTGATGAATTTTCAGGGTTCCTTACACGAAGGGTATAAAACGGCACCTGATTATTGAGACTTCACTGTCCGTATGTCTGTCCGTCACGCTAGAGAGCTGAATTTTTTACAGATTATGTAAGTATCATTAACACATACTTAAACAGAAAAACAATAATATTAAAGGGATACTCCCATACAACAAACGTGATGTTTTTGCCTATTTTGGTACGGAACCCTCGCAATTGGACTCGCACTTGGCCGGTTTCTTTTTTTATTCGTCAAAATGTCACCGGCCGCTGGATAAAGCCAGGGCGACATCTAGCAAGTTAAGACTCTTTAAGTTACAGTCTTCAATTTAATAACCTATAGCCTGCACTGACTCTGGTTCTCCAGTGAGCGGCCCTATAGTTACTTCTCATGTTCTGCTTCTATTGCTGCTCTCCTCCTATTTGTTGCAGCGTGATACTATAAAGCCTATAATCTTCTTCAATAAGTGGGCTATCGAACTCATAGATAATTTTCGAATTCTAGTCTGTGGTTCCTGAGATCATCACGATGAAACAAACTTTTTAATGTAATATGCATTAGTATACCTTTCTAGCTATTCCTATAGTCATAATAAAGCTATTGATACCATATCATTACTTGTAACAACTGACGAACATCGAACCGATATTAAATCCTTTACAGTGGGGTTTTGAAGCGAAAAGTCGTAAAAATACGTCGCCGCTCTTACGACTGGAGGTGCCAATATCAATGTAATTTATATATTGAGGATTATAACTCCAAATTTCGTATGTATGTACTCGTTATTGCTGATGACACATAAAATTGTCTAATATCTCAGGGATTTATCAAACACTAGCTGTTCCCCGCGGCTTCGAACGCGTAGAAGTCGTTTATATCGTAAAATCATAACCGTCCTTTTGCGCAGTCGGTTAAAAAGTAGCCTATGTCCTTCCTAGAGCCTCGAACAATCTCTTTACGAAATTTCATCTCAATCGCTCAAGCCGTTTAGGCGTGAAAGCGTAACAGACAGACAGAGTTACTTTCGCATTTATATATTAGTAGGGATAAAACGATTATGCGCTAAAGCGTTCTGAACAAGATTTCCGGATTAAACAGTTCGTTCTTTAGGTCCACCTAAAATCTACAGGAATATTATTTTTATTTGCCTTTTTTTGTCAAGCAATACACAACATTCAAATCGTTTGTTTCTTACAAAGAGAATTTTCTTTGTTTAGCGACCAAACCTGTTTATTACTTGTAATAACTTTCCTTTGACAACGAAACCGGAATAAAATCAAAAGCTTTATAAAGTTCTTCTATTCACGTCCTTAGCTTTTATGAACAGTAGGTCTACCTACAGCTTTTAATTAAAAGTTGTATTGAACGATACTGTTCGTATTCAGAGGGTAGTCGCTATTTTGGCTTTTTCACTTTGTATTGTGGCCAAACGGATCAAATGAATTTTTCGTTGGAATGAAAAAGGCTAAAACCATATCTAGTTCCCTCATGTTTCTGTTTCCAATGACCACGATGACATTATTGAGATCTTGGCTGTCCTATTCTGCACACCTCGACTACTGCAGCTTGTTGTTTAAAAAGTGTCCGGCCTCTTTTCCGATTAAGGGATATGCAACAACGCGTTACGGAACCTTCTGGCCACTTATGTGTTCATAAATGCTGGCATATTATAAATAGATATTTTATTTTTAAATTAACACGAATAGTATTTTATTATTAAGTGTACTTCCGCCCAATGTGGAACTCGTCCGAAATGTAATCCGTCCAACGTGGAATCCATCCAGCATGGAATCCGTCCTAAGTGGCCAGAAGGTTACGGAAAATCAGCATATGAAGGCTATATTTTATACTAGAGGACGTCACACGGTTTCACCCGCGTAGTTCCTGTTCCCGTGAGAATAAGGGAAAAAACATAGCCTATGTTCACCGGCAATAGTGTACCTTTCCAACAGGGAAAGAATTTTTCAAATCGGTTAAGTAGTTTCAGAGTCTATTCAACGCAACCAAACAATCCAATCTTTCCTATCATCTATAATATTAGCATAGATGGAAACCATACCGAGTTAATCGGTTATAATACGAATACTCAGATAACCACAAAACTGTGGTTGTTACTGCTTGTTACTAATCAGAGTTCGCCAACTCAGTGAAGTTCAGTTTTATTAATACGGTAATGATACGCTTTTAGGAGTGTAAATGTTTAACGCCTATTTTATTGTGATTGTGTTTCATATTCCAATAGCTAAACACAGTAAGAAGTTCTATTAATACATTCTTGCAGATATCAAATCAGCCAATAGTCAATGAATAACTGGACAGCCAAACTCATTTAGTGTGTATGTGGTGGGAAACACTATGAACATGTTCTTGCAGATATTCCATCAGTCAATCCTTAATAAACGACTGTAGATTCTCACACCTTATATTGGGAAGACAATGTGGACAGATGACCCAATAAAGGTCCCTGAAAACTGCTGGATGTGGGTGGCACGAGACTAAACTCTGTGGCTATCCTTGAGCGAAGCCTCTGCCCAGCAGTGGGCGCTACAATGATGATATTGGGACGTTTTGGTACAGTTCTTTTCTCCATGATCTCGTTCGTTGGTTGGCAAGTGCAATACTTGCAGGACAGGGTAACTTGCTCTCCAAATATCGATAGGCCTCCATTGCACCAATGGTCTAGCTCCATGCAGCGTGCTTACATAACGTGTCATAATATCCTCGTTATAGCAAGTTGGGTAAAAGGAGAAAAAAAAATCACACTACTTAAGATAAACAGTAAACTATTATTTTAAGTGGGGATCAGGATTTGACGGAACACATTTCGGATTTAAATATAGGTATCTCATCTAACTCAATAAAAAACTTGTCACAAAATGTTTTATTTCATACGCAAACGATACCATATTGAAATATAACACGACACCGAAAATCATTTTCCAATACGCATTCATTATTTTAGTCACATATTCAATCAATTTAAACGACTATCGACATCCACTTTCATGTTTCATTTTTCAATGACATTCGATACGAAATCCGTATTCCCATTATGCTTACAATAACTTCTGATCGCATTGAACCAAATACGAATATATTCATCATCCAATTAAAACGGTGATCTGTGATTGGTCAACGGTGAATTCAGTCTTAGGGCAATTTCTATGTTAGAATAAGGGAGATACAAAATTGATTTTTTAAAAAAGAGACTGTAGATTCCTAGCGTCAAATCTCTTTTTATTTTATTGGACAATTAGCTGACGCCCATGGCTTCGCGTGGAATTTAGCTGCCGTTCCCTCATCCCAAAGGAGTTTATTACGGAAATTAAAAGTAGTCTGCCTTATTCTCGACTATAATCTTTCACCGTACCAAATTTTAGCCAGATTCTTAAGCCGATAAAGCAAGATAAGTTTTTAGAGCGGTTGACCAGACGTGTATAATTTACTTCATTCACCTAAATTATTAAAGAAACAGTGAAGGCGATATTAAAATGTTTAACATTCCACTTTGTCCTACTGGTAGGGACACTTGATTGACAACGTGGAACTACCCTTACGTTTATACTGAACTATGATTTATACTTTGATGCAAACATAAGATTCAAAGGCACATTGAAGTCATGTGCCATAACCTATTAAAAATATAGAATAATACATATTTTTGAAAACATCTTCAAGCCCTGGATAAAATTATCATGTTCTTAAATC
Organism: Miltochrista miniata; assembly: GCA_933228765.1. Lineage (NCBI taxonomy): Eukaryota > Metazoa > Arthropoda > Insecta > Lepidoptera > Erebidae > Miltochrista > Miltochrista miniata. The sequence continues at coordinate 10,338,696 of OW121773.1, read as the reverse complement.
TTGTACAGGACCTATTCAAAGTTTGGCTTACAGATTTGAGTCAAAGTTAGCATAATATAAGAGCAAAATTTGAGCCTTTGGCAGTTTGTTCTAAAACTTTTGTAGCTTAGATCATCTAACCGTGAAAGCGGTGATAATTTTATCGATAACGCACACAATATACCTATTCATATAAGGATTTTTCTTTAAAATATATTTGGTAAAACGAACCCCTTAAATTCGGTGAAAGGTTTCGAGGCAATCATAAAAGATCGTCATATTACACTGAAATTATACGAAAAATATCGTTGGAAAGAAATATCCTACAGTTCAACTTTGACATTTCTGACAATCTTCAATTCATTTTCATACCACTCTTTCATTCAAACAACTCTTAAGTAAGGTCGTATCCATATTATTCTCACTCCGTCTTCGGCCCATTACACACATTCATGTAATCCTAACGTGACACCCAATGCATTGTAATGCGACATTATTCGCTCTGGTAGTTTTATCTCGGTCGGTCAGTGTGAACGAGACTTTAGGGACAACCACTCCCCATGTTGTAATGCCGAAGTGTACTTACAAAGATATACTTTTAAGCTTGTACGCAATAGAAAGAGAATATTTTCTACATTTTAGAAAAATAACGCTGTGTGGTTGATGGAAAGTTATAGTAGAACCAAGAAAGTAGGGTAAATTTCATAGCCATTTCAGTGGAGTGTTCTTTAAGGGATTTGTCACGAAACAGAAAAAATCAACTTGTTGACTATCTGTAAAGTACCTGCCGGACTACAAAACCAGATGTTGTGGTTTCAATTAATAACGATACTTGTACTGATTCACAATATTTAATAATAATTATGTTTCGTAAATGAAGTTGTGCGGGTTAGCTACTACATAAAATAAGACACTTCTTGATCATATCTGCTTTTACAAACAAACCGCATCAAAATTTGTATAACCGTTGGGCAGCTATGACGTTCATACAGACACACTTCCACAGTTACACAAGCTAAACTTACAACACTACTAGTAGTAGACTTCAAAGGTTCAAAACTAAATATATGGCCCATCCTAAAGTCGTGTGATATTTCAGAGAGAATTGTTCAGTTGCTCCCAGTTACTCCACAGTGCACAGGTGATAATCTAACCAGGTCACTCGGAAACTGTTACGGACATGACGTCACACATTTAATGTATTGTAGTACATTTCAGGTGATACTAGGAGAGCAAGGACTGACTCCAAAACTTGTTTTTTGGGCATTATTGTTTTTATATCATGGCAGAATCAATATTCATTTTTTTCACAAACTGTGATTATCTACTACCCCTACTAAATGCTGTGCCTATAAATGCAAAAGTAACTCTCTGTCTCTTAAGTTTCATAATCAAATTAAGTTGGTTGGAGAAGGAAGATTAAGTTAATCAGGATACAATAAAATTATAGTATTATCTTGTAAGTACCTTATTCTATATCTAAAAAAAAATAAGAATATAATATATCATATATCCTGTTCCCGTTTTCTACAGTAGGTAATTTGTTTCCGAGATAAAAAGTAGCTTAATATATTCTCTCTTCAACAGAATCGGCTTAGTGATTCAAGCGTAATGGTGTAACAGGAATATAGAGTTACTTTCGCTTTTATTATTAGTAACACTACAGTAATTATTAACTATTTTATACAAATATTATAAAGAGGAAAGATTTGATTGCTTGTTTCCATCGAATAGGCTCCGAAACTACTGAACCAATTTGAAAAATTCTTTCACTGTTACAAAACTACACTATTTCCGGTTGACATAGGCTATATTTAATTACCGCACGGGAATGAGAGCTACCCGGGTGAAACCGCGTGACGTCAACTATCATTGATACTAGTGGGGACGTTATTGCCAATAAGATAGCGAAAGATAGATTAAGAGTACCTGTACCTCAAATTCAATATGATCCATCTGCCGTTACGTGTAAATGCAGTAACGGGCTTCACCCAACCCAAGCCAATAGTGACTTGGATGACCGCTTCAGGGAATACATAGTAGATATATATATGTATGCATAGTATAATGACTTCCTGGGTGGCGCATTCGATAATGTGGTTACATTTGCCTGCCTCACTGAGGTTCCGAGTTCGATTTCCGAGTCAGTCCAAATATTTGTGTGATCTACAAACGTTTGTTTCGGAGTTTGGCTGTTTTCTATGTATATTATGCATGTATTTGGAAATATATAAATTGAATAATATTAGTTTTTCTATAATATGTTTGCTTTGAGCAATATGTAAGTATGTTTATCAGTCGTCTAGATCCCATAGCGCAAGCTTATATTAGCTTGATTTGGGCTAGATGATGTTGTGTAAGAATGTTCACTAATATTTATATTTTATTTATTTATGTATGTATGTTACGCTGCACAGATTATCATACACCAAATGAAACGTGCACGAAACTATAACATTGAAAATGCTAAAAATGTAAAAAATCTATCAACGTGTTATCTTCCGAAGTAAATACACCGATGTCACGTCCGGATCACTTTTTTGACACGTTCGTGCTTCGTACTTACTCGCTCTGTGTGAACTAAACCTTACAACGGCTATGTACTCAGCACCTTACAAAATAACGCTAGGTGTATTTCAAACCACATAGCAGAAAAAGAACCATAAAGTTCTGTGTTTTGAACTGCCTATTTCAAATTCAAACCTTTCACTAATGTTGATTGCGTGTAAAATATTGAGTAATTTATTCAATAGAAGGCTATAACTTCAAGTGATGAAAATACCTAAGTCATTAAAAAGTTTTAAAGCTTTATTAAATGCGAAGAAGGTAATTAAATTTTGCGAGTAGAATTGTTTTGTTATTTCTAAAAGTTATGCAATTTTTTTTATATTCTATATACTGGGAGACCGAAAAAAACCTCGAAACATTTTCCCAGAAATATTGGGAACATATTTGACTGCCGTATCTATTGATTTGATTTGCGCGCTCGCCCGCCAGAGGTTCACAATCAACACCTCGAATTTGTCCCGTTAGAAAAATATGCAAAATACATAGAATAGATGTCACTCTATGAAATATACCAGTAAAAGGGATTCATACTTTTATGATTTTGTTAAGAAGTGACGTCACTTTATTATTCTTTTAAGGGTTCCGTACCCAAAGGATAAAAACGGGACCTTATTCATGAGACTTCGCTGTCCCTCTGTATATCTGTCTGTCTGTCACAAGTGATATATTTCTGTTACCATGTAAAAATAACAATAATTAAGGGGGGTTATACTCTTGAGTTCGATTCGCACTTGGTCGGTTTTTATTTATAATATTATATCATAGGACGAGCTGTACCTATCCTCATCTCATTTTGGTTTTGACCTAGTTTCACTCAAAGTCTTTATCTAATTCAAAACAAAGGATTTTCATTGTCTTACATGAGGGTAGATGAGATTAGGTGTAGCTTTGAGTATTGCTTGAAGTGGCTGTAGAGTCTATGCTAAGGAACATGATAACCATTAGTCTTTTCTTAATAACGATTATATTCCCAGTTTTCCGACTACAAACTATTATCGTCAAGTAAAATGCCTTTTGTAGTGAAAAGTTGAACCTTCAAAAGTCCACCCTGATCTTGTGATGCCTTTTTGAGTTTAATATGCATCAGAGGCATTAAAATCTCCGTCCGAATACCCTAATTCTAAAAGTCAAAGACTTCAGAATTCTTTGAATCGATATGGTGCTACATTAGTGGTATAAAAATAAAATTAAAAACCTTTATTGCAAGAACACTTAGACATTTTCAATAGAAAACTGAAGCAACCTGTGTTAGCTCAGCAAAAAACTTTATAATTTTATCTTCTCTCAATGCAATAAGTACTTCATAAATTATCGAGTGCGCGAAGATTCAGACATATAAGCTGGCGTTATTGAAATAAACGATGACTTGGGTTATTTCATTAACTCAACCTACGGATCTGTGTGTCCACACCTAATACAGTTATTTATTTATTTTTATTTATTTAAAACTTCAGCACTGAGTACAAGGCGGACTAAATGCCTTAGGCATTTTCTACCAGTCAACCTGGGTGATGCAGAGATAATGATTTAAGTAAGTGCTCCAAAATCTCACGAAAAATATTAAATACTAGCTGTTGCCCGCGACTTCGCACGCGTGAAAATTATGTTATAATGCCAATTTGGTTTGGATTTGAATTCTTTTCTGCCAAGCCTCTAGGCTAAGTAGCGTAATAATATGTAGCCTGTGTGTAAAACTTATCTCTTACTAATATTCCTGCTACGTTTTAGTTAAATCAATCCACCGGCTAACATATTTCATTGCTCTCTGCTTAGCCCCTAGGATATGTAGCGTGATAATATATAGCCTATTTGAAGACCCCACCTCTAAGTAATATTTGTGCAAAATTTGAACAAAATCTATTGAGTACTTTTCGAGATCCTTCCGGACAAAGCAAAGCAAACAGACAAACAGACAAACCGACAAACAGACAAAAATTTTTCTAACTACATTTTCAGCTTGGGTATCCTATTTAAAGCACCCGGCGAGTATTTTTTTTTAAATATATCCAATGTACAGTTTTGACTTTTCTATCATTTTATTATATGTATAGATATATATATATATATATATATATATATATATATATATATATATATATATATATATATATATATATATATTATAAACATATTCCTAGACATAAATACATGGATACATACACATACATATATAAATTAATATATATCTATATTAATACCAATCATCATCTATGACAGTAGACTATAAGAACTATTATAGTTTTCATTACGGTACACTATATAGCTGCCGTACTTTCTCCTTGAAAGAATCACGACTAGTGGACTTCCTAACTTCAAGAGGAAGTGCATTCCAGAAAAAAATAGATTGCACCACGAAAGAGGAACGTATGAAATTAGAACTGTGAGTAGGACAGCGAAGAAGAAGATTATTAGAAGAACGTAAGTTTCTGTCATGATTGGAACAAAGAAGTTGAAAATTAGTAGTTAAGTAAGTAGGGGCATTACGAGAGTTTAAGATTGTATAGACCATAGTCACCGCTCGCAAACTACGCCGGCGACGTATGGGCAACCAACCTAGTTCATCCCGATAAGCGGAAACGTTATCATATTTTCTGAGGTTGAAAACGAATCGAATGCAATTATTGAGAAGTCGATCAAGTTTATTGAGCAGATCTGCATGGGTATGGTCTGGGCTCTAAATATACAATGTGGCAGATTTACACCTTCCAGCCTACTCATCATCCGAGAACTTCCTATTATTGTACCCTGACATTTGTCTGGGTTAACTGTAAGGCCAAACCTGACACACCAGTCCCCTATAGCCACTAAATCTCGATTTAAACTATCAATTGCCTCCGTGATATTATCAACACTAGCTTGACAATATATCTGCAGGTCATCAGCATACAAGTGATACGCACACTGAAGATCAGAGGTGAGAAAATTAATAAATATAGAAAACAATAGAGGAGATAATATGCCGCCCTGAGGGACCCCAGCAGCCAGGTTACACCAACGAGACGAAGTGTCATTTACACAGACTGACTGCTGGCGATCCCGAAGATAAGAGGAAAACCATTCCAGCTCATCAGATGAGATCCCAATGCAAGCTAGGATAGCCAAGAGAATGTCGTGATTGACGCTGTTGAAAGCATTGGAAAAATCTACCAGCACCAACACTGTGACCATTCCTTTTTCCATTCCGTCTCTAAAATCCCCAGTAACTTTTAGAAGGGCAGAAGTGGTGCTATGCCCTGGTCTGAAACCAGATTGAAGTGGACTCAATATGGCGTTGCGGTGAATAAATCTAGACAGTTGGCGCTGCACACAAGCTTCCAACACCTTAGATAGAAAGGGAAGTATAGAAATGGGCCGAAAGTGCTTAGGAAGGGAAGGGTTTGTGATTTTGGGCAGGGGACGCACGTAGGCTTTCCGCCACAGACTAGGAAATTGACGAGAATCAAGGGAGAAATTAATAATATTACAGATAGCAGGAAGTAGTTGTTCTAGGATGGTGGTAATCATGCGGCGGTTAATATTATCACAGCCAACTGCTTTCGACTTTATCGACAGAATGGTCCTTTTGATCTCATCCTCCGAGACTGGCGAAAATTTAAAAGTAGCATAATTGGGAACAGGAAAACCAGCAAGAGAGTCTACCGTTTGACTCTTGATTTGATCTGCCATAGGTTGTGAGAAAGAGAAATGACTATTCATAGCATCCAATTCAATAGTCTTGGGCAACTCCAACTGCCTAGTTTTCCCAATTCCCAGTGTGCCCAGAAATCTCCATATATCAGAAGGTGAAGAGTTATTAATGCTATCAAAGATGTGTCGGCGTTTTGAGTTGCGTATCACCTGATTACACCGATTCCTAGCAGTCTTGTATAGACCCCAGTTAATATCAGATCTATTATTTTTAAACTTAGAAAATGCCCGATCTCTACGCTTCATGGCCAGGCGAACCTCACTCGTAATCCATGGTGTTGGGGGACGCTTTAATTTAACCCTCGTAATGGGAGCATGTGTATCATATAGACCTACAACAATCTTATTAAACTCCATAACCTTTTCATCGATAGTCCCAGCTTCCGCCAACACTCCCCAATCGATCCCAGCAGCATCCTCACGTAATAAATCAATGTTAACCCGCCCAAAGCAACGCATGTGCAGAACTTTCGGTTTCAATTTCGGTGGTCTAAGAGCATAGGACAGATAAATTAAGTCATGATGAGAGAAAGCTGGAGCAAGAAGTTGTCCATGAGAGCGAACTAGAGAAGGAGAAGAGATAAGGATTAGATCGAGCAATGTATCAGGTACAGTTACATTGTGGTGTGTAGCCTGTAGAGGTAACACATGGAGACTAGCCGACTCAACAATGTGCTGCAGCTTGATAGCTCTAGAAGATTTAGGAATGAGAAGATTAGTGTTAAAATCGCCCATGATGATGTGATGCTCATAATCAGGCCCCAAGGATTCTAAGACTGATTCCAAATCAGTGAAGTAGTCAACAGTGGGAGGGCAGTAAACGACACCTAGAAGGACCTTTACCCCCTTAACCCAAACCTCAAGAAAAAGAAACTCCGCACTGGCCGAGTACTGAGGAGGGGATGAGGCTACAATCTTGTAAGGAAAATCACTTCGGAGATATATTGCAACCCCCCCTCTCTCTTTACCCTCTCTATCATTCCGTATTAAAATATAACCTGGGAGTGCATAGTATGCAGAGAGGAGTTCAGGTTTTAGAAAACTCTCTGAGATGAGAATGGCATGCAACTGAGAATTACCAAATGTTTCAAGGAGGTCACTATAGTGATGAGACACGGTTTCAGCATTTATATGACACACGTTTAGGGATGTACCCAATTCCGTTTCAAAACACTTATGGAGTTGTTCACCCAATGTACTTGTTACCAAATTAAAATTATCATTCTCACTTATGGAGTCACTATCATAGGCAGAGTAAAATGACAAATTCTCATCTGATGAGTTACTCATTCAATACCTACTAAAATAAATGTAAATTTATATAAGTAAAAAAAGTATAAAAATAAATAAATATTTATATAAAAATATAAATAAATAGGTACAGATAAATATAAATATTAGATTATTATAGTATACCTGTGCGACGCAAAGTTAAAGAAAACTATTAGGGTGGGTCAAAAAAAATTTTTTTTACTAACAGTTTTCTAATAGCTATAATTTGTTGTGGTTAGGTATCGTTTTTAACCCTTTAAAATATTATTGAATTATTTTAAGTGGAACAGCCCGCGCAAGGCACTTGAAGTTTTGAAAAAAAAAATTTCAAGTATACCCACTTTAACTCCTTAAGTTACGTTTTGTCGTTAAGTATACTTCAATGTTTTAAATAATATTCATTGATATATACGTTACTTTCGTCATTTTAACAGTACTTTTTTATGAAAAGCAAATATTTGAGGTAAGTACATTCAGAGAATTCAGATATAAAATGGCTAGTTTCTTGTAAAATCTTGTGCAATTGTAAATTGTGTTATTTTTGTTTTAGATCTTGGAACTTATTTCTTTCTATCATGTCAATAAAAAGACAGTCATACAAGTGCCCTATTTTCGGAACTATAGAAGATATAAAGGAAAACGCATTACCAACATACCAGGATGTCATGAAATGTTACGAGTGGAATAGGCTTCAGGTGAAAATTAAAAATAATACCAACAAAGAGCCCGCTTTTTCCGAAATTGCAGATATTGTAACAGCATTGTTGCAGTTATATAAAGTTGAAGGAGTATGGTGTAAGGCATCAATCCCTGTAGTCTCACATACAAGAGTCATTCAGCTCCTAAAAGCTTATCATTCCAAATGCAAAATATAATCAAATCATTGAAAAGGTTGTCAACCGAGAAAAAAACTGAGTTCTTGCAGCAAAGCTTAATGTTGTTCGATATTTGTTCATGCAAATGCAAAATAATACGTCAATGCCTGTGTCCCAGATAAGTGAAAGTTCCTAAAGAAGAACAAGACTTTTTGATTGATCAACGGGGTGAAAGAAAAATGAGAATCGGCGGCATTGATCGCAATAGAACCAAAAGTTTAAAAAAAAAGTTTATTCGAAAGCGAACTTTTTTTTTTTTTTTTTTTTTTTTTTTTATACCACTAAGGTGGCAGACAAGCATACGGCCCACCAGATGTACCGGTGGTCACCGCAGCCTATGGACGTTTGCAACACCAGAGGCGCCACACTCGCGCTGCCGACCCTGTAAAAACCTTCTAAGACCCCTCTTGAAGAACCCCATACTGTAGGCGTTTGGGAAAACCGAGGCAGGGAGATCATTCCACAACCTAAGCGTGCGCGGTAGAAAGCCCCTATCGGATCTAACCGTGCTCGAGCGCTCCGGATGCAACATGTGAGGATGAACACCCTGTCTGTGGCGAGCGGTGCGATGATAGAATGTAGCCGTAGGCATCATGTCAAACAATTCCTCAGAGCACAAACCGTTATACAGCCGGTAGAATACACACAGAGAAGCAAAGTCTCTCCTGTCACTAAGAGGTTCCACATAACCTGCAAGTATGGGATCGCCGACAACTCTCATAGCACGCCTTTGCACCGAGTCAAAAGGATGAAGCTGGTATTCAGGTGCCCCCGCCCAGAGGTGACAGCAGTACTCCATGTGCGGCCGCACTTGCGACTTGTAGAGAAGCAGTGTTTGAGCCGCAGTAAAGTACCGCCGCGCCCTACTGAGCACTCCGAGCTTCTTGGACGCCAGCCTGGCCTTGTCCTCCAAATGACTTCGGAACTGAACGACATTGGAGATCTCAACACCAAGGATCCCTATACTTTCGGAGATGGTGAGTGACGTGCCCTGAAATTGTGGCGCCACAGTAAATGGGGTTTTCTTAGCAGTGAATACACATACTTGAGTCTTGGTGACTCCTACAAAACTCTGTCTGGAAAGCGATAACAACCCATCCAAAGTTACTGAACAAGAATTAATAAGTACTGATTCTGATACAAGTATTTCCTTTCCAGAAAAACTACACAAAAATATAAAAGAGCCTATACCATCTACCTCAGGAACTATGGGAAACAAGAAATTTGTAAAGAGTTTACCGGTGTTGTCGCAAATATGTGACCGTTACGGAGTATCCGACAGAGCTGGTGCTGCAATTGCTTCAGCAGTTTTACACGAACTTTCTTCAGATATCGTTATAGATAAATCAAAACTGCGAAGAGAGAGAAGGAAAACCCGTGACTCTCTTATCAAGAATCAAGCGCCTTTAAACTTACCTGCTTTATATTTTGATGGACGGAAAGATAAAACCTTGAAGATAGTAAAAAAGGGAACCAAAAGGTACAAGCAAGTAGTTACTGAGGAACATGTTTCTTTAATTAAAGAACCGGAGTCCGTTTATGTGGGGTATGTGACGCCGTTACAGGGAACTGCTAAAACCATTGAGATGTCAATAAACTCTCTTCTTTGCGCCAAAAACATTAGTACTGCTGAACTCCTGGCTATTGGATGCGATGGAACGGTGACAAATACAGGTAAATTTAGTGGTATCATAAGGCTATTTGAGAAAAGACTTCAGAGACCTTTGCAGTGGATAATTTGCATGCTACATTTAAATGAACTACCTTTGAGACATTTGTTTGATTTTATGGATGGTAAAACTTCTGGCCCATCTACGTACAATGGTCCTATTGGTTAATTGCTGGATAAGTGTGAATTGCAAGCTGTGGTTGAATTTGAGTCAATACCTGGTCAATTACCGACGCTAAAACCTGACGTTTTAAGTACTGATCAGAAATATTTGTATGAAATTACTTTAGCAGTAATAACTGGAAGTTGTTCAGATGACTTGGCAAATAAATCACCTGGAAAAATGTCACATGCCCGTTGGTTGACTAAGGCAAACCGGATCTTGCGACTTTACATTTCTACGGCACAACCATCAACTAATTTAACTGTTTTGGCTCAATATATTGTAAAAGTATATGCCCCCGTGTGGTTCCAAATAAAGACACATCCATCATGCAAAGACGGATCACGGCACCTTTGGAGTTTGATTAATAAAGATTTTTATCAAGTGCATTAAGATCAGTCATAGATCCTGTAATTCAACGAAACGCATATTTTGCTCACCCTGAAAACTTACTATTGGCGATGATAACGGATGGAGAAAAGCATATAAGAGAACTTGCAGCTAGAAGAATACTAAAAGCGCGTAGTTCACCTACAACAGGAAGCCTACCACGCACTTTTGAAGTGCCTAAACTAGATTTTAATGCGAAATGTTACATTGATCTAATAAACTGGCAAGAAACCAACTTTGATCCACCTATTCTAAGAAATCAAACGAATGAGCAACTTATTCAGATAATAGAGAAAAAAGGTGATGAAAGCATGATTTTTATAAGGCTACCTTGCCATACACAAGCGGTTGAACGAAGTGTAAAGATAGTGACAGAAGCTGCAATGTCAGCATGTGATAAAAAAACCAGGGATGGCATAATTCATGCAAAACTGGCTTCAAGAAAAATTATGCCAAAATTTGATAGTAAGCGAGATTTTTTGTATAAAAATGAATAACTTTTATAATAATATCTATGTGTATTTGTTTAGGATTTTTGTTTGGATGTCTTTACCTAAAAATATTAAGCAAGGTTTCTATAGTATTTTTGTAATTGTTAATAAAAATATGCCATTTAGTAAAACGTGTTTTTTTTTGTAAAAACGTAGAATTTTCAAGCGCATGCGCGGGCTGAAGATGTATGTTAAATTATCCGTTTTTGGGCTAAAACTACTCATAATAGTACACTACAACATAATATCACTATTAGAATATGATTTAACAACTATTATTTTTTTTCATACTAGAGTGACCCACCCTAAAAACTATTCTTTATAGTTCTCTGCACCACCCACCAGTAAACACACCACTATAGATAAAGTTGGTGCCGGCCGAACAAGATCAGGTACTGTGACAATAATAGGGAGACAACTATTTATAGCTACACGATAAGACTACGAGTCCACTGGACCAAACTCGATTACAATAAAACTATTTTAATATCGATTGCCGTGCATAGCACCTCTATGCTCATTGGCACGCGCACGCGCGACCTTCCTCATAGTGTGTCACTACCCTAACCTAAGTGACAAGCTGTCAAGAAGTTATTTGACATTGACATCATTCATACATTTAATAGTTGAAGTAGAATAAAATCTTGTTTAGCAGGCAACCTAGTACAAAATAAAAAAACTGTGAATTTAAACAAAACAAATCAAACTGAAAATAAACACTATGTCCAGACAAACACTTTCGTCTTGAAGAAATTGTGAAGTCTTAGGATCAAGATTATTAAGATGCTCAAGAGTTGGAATTATGTTTTGCGTGCACCCACAGTGTCTGTGCTCACACTCACTGCTTGAGCCGTTCTTGGATGCTTCTGGACTAACGTCGAGAGTTCCTCAGAAGTTGTTATTCTGTGACGACGTCCGTCCGGCGTTTTAATCATCACAATTCCATCTTGCGTCCAACAGCACCGCATTCCAAAATGCAGTCTTGCCTTGATAAATACAGACTGCCGAATCTTTGTTAGGAACTCCCTAACTGATATGGGAGACCCCTTAAGTCTAGACTTTGCATTCCAGACCACAGATTTGAAGCTTCCGTCACTAAATCTTACCAGAATGGGCCTAGCATGACCAGTACCAGCAGCTCCCAGGCGATGACAGATCTTAATGGATGTCGGTGAAAAATCCTTTAAGGCCAGCTTAGTGTGTAGTATGTCCAGGATTGCAGTTTTACAGTTTTCCCTGTCCGACTCGGAGATCCCATTGAAAACTAAGACATTCCTACGCTGCCAACTATCAACTGCATCTGTGGCCCTAGCACATTCCGCAATCTGTTTACGAAGTAGCCCAAGGATATTAAATATGAGCTCACGGAATGTGCGGAACTCATCAGCAATCTTAGCCACCGTATCTTTAGCAGCACTACTGCCTTGTAGCTGGGATTGGAGCTCATCCATCTTGCGATAAAAGTTTTCTTCAAGCGTCTTCTGTGCCGTCTGTACCTCCTCAAGCTGGGACATGTTGGATGATCAGCTGTTGATGTACTCACAAGCAGTTCAGTGTAGTGTGGTGAATTAAACCGGCAGGTGGTTTTTGAACTGTTGTTATTTACTCACATTAAGTGTTACCAACGTGAGTACTACTTTCTAATGATGTTCACTGTTATATAATAGAACAAAACTTTGTAGAATTCCACAATTGATAATTTAAAATAAACTTTTCAAAATAAAATATGTGTTAACTTTTTCACACCTACCGCCTTTTTTTTTTCTTTTTAGTGATTTAGAACACGCTATGTCTTCAAAGATTTATGTAATTTAAGACAGTTTTCTTCGCTGGAACAGGATAGACGCTGACAGTGTCCTGGGGTATCCTTCCGAGGGCTTACGTGGGGCTCCTAACCGTTAGGTAGGATACGTAAGGTTTTTAGTAGGTAGGAGTCCGGCATAGCATCCATGTAGGATTTCAGGGTTTTCAGACTAGCAATGGATTTCAGGGCTTCAGCTATAACAGATCTAAATTTCAATCAGATTGATTAAGGAGTTGATAATATGATTGTGTGACAAACATCTACTCAAACACTCACATTTATCAAATTAGTATTTTCACTTCAAAATTTCCAAACTACATGTTCCATATAAAGCTAACGTTTAATTTAATATACTGATAGTTTCAGTGGAACTCCTCAAACTAAATGGGGAACTTCAAAAAGTTTTAGTTCAAATTGAACTGGCTCACGTGTTGGTAGGTAAACTAATTACTGAAGTACGTACGTACGAAGTATTACGTGCCTTTTTTCTTGATGTCTAATATATTAAATAAAAGGCCCTGAACTTTTTGGACTAGAAAATATTATGTATAGGAAGACTGACCCGCTTGTAGGTACATTACGAAATGGGCGGAGACCCTGACGGCCAGCAATGTGGCTACATTGCTGAGCCCGCAAAGAGCGATGGCCGTCAGGGTGATAAGAGGATACCGCACGATCTCCGGTGAGGCGGCATGTCTCCTAGCCGGAACCCCTCCATGGGACCTGGAAGCAAGAGCCCTTGCGTCACTGTTCAGATGGCGCAAGGAGGCGCTGGAGCGGGGCCAAAGGCCTGGGTCTCGAGAAATCGAGGCCCAGCGGTCCTTGCTCCACCAGACATGGAAGGTGCAACTTGAGCAACCAAAGGGGGGATTCGCCACAATCGCGGCCGTCAGACCGGTCATGGACGAGTGGCTGGAGAGAAGACACGGTGCTCTCTCCTACCGGTTGTCACAGATACTTACCGGGCACGGTAGCTTCGGTAGGTATCTGTGGCGAAGACACCGGGAAATCACGGCTGAGTGTCAGCACTGCGAGAACCGCAGAGATGACACAGCGCTCCATACGCTAGTGGAGTGCTCGGCGTGGGCGCTACAGCGCCAGGTCTGGACGTGCACTCCCTTTCGCTCGAGATCATGGTGCGAGCCATGATCTATAGCGGGAGTAAGTGGGACTGCGCCGCCTCTTTCTGCGAGCAGGTCATGCTCGTGAAGGAGGCGGCGGGGCGGGTACGGAAGACAATTCTCCCACCCGAGTTCCGCAGTCGGCGGCCTGGGCGCCGCCGACGTGTCTTCACCGAGGACTATCGGCCTCCATGACCGGGGGTCTGAGGACGGTGAGAGGGTCGCTCACCGTCTTTACAGAAGCAGGCCCATGACGGCAGTGTGACGTGAGGAACTCACGCAGGCCCCCCTTTAGAAGCGGGATCACACCCGAAACCCCCCAAAGACGCGGGATAGCACCCGAACCACCCCCTGGGCGAGGCCGCAGTGGCGGCCGTAGGTCTGTTGGGAGTCCTGGGACATCCTTCCGAGGGCTTACCCGGGGCTCACAACCATAGGCTGTTGGGCGTTACGTGAGGTTTTTTAGTCGGTAGGAGTCCGGCATAACATCCATGAGGATTTTTCCTCACGTAAAAAAATGTACATTACGTAATAGACTCTAAATATTTATGTATACAGACGCTGGTTCCTGCTACTAGCAACTATATTCAACGTCAAAACGTGCCTTCCGAAGCACGGAAGCGCTCGCCAATGGATTTGTCAATGTGTGGTAATCCATCTGCATCTGCATAGCAAAAGTTGCTTACAGCTGTTTCCGTCTATAGAACATTGAGTTGTCGGAGCTACGAGCGCTTTCTTTAGTCAACAGAGAGTATAAAATTTTCTTTTAAATACTGTATTCTACAAAGTATACTATTGTTTATCTTTCTGTTTCAATTACACGGTTTCTGAGCTGTATTCTGCACAAAGAACTAAACAAACTTCACAGGCACAGATACCAAAACAAAACTTGGTTTCGCGAACTCGCTCTCAGTGGCAAAAGTCAAAACTGAAAAGTTAGCTTTTCTCTGGAGAATATTTCAATACAGAGCAAAATGTTTGCGATCTCTGTTTTTATTGAGTTTGTTGTTTTTGCGATACTTTTAAAAGATTGAGGTTATCTTTGATTTTGGATGTATTTTTTTAAGAACAATAATAATAAATCATTGTTTTGATATTGGCACGGATATTATAATGGAACTGATAAATGAATGGAATTGAGGCGGACTGCAGTCATTGTACTTACTTGCGGAATCGTTTTTTTAATTGAGCGAATTCTGCTATCTACTATAAACTACACGGTACTCATCCATCAGCATACAGGGGGAGTCCCTGGTATGAAAGAATAGCCCCAGGGCTTTCGACACAGACTTTGTCGGCCTGTTATCACCTATACTTATGGGTTTGGGGTTTACATCGCTTTTTGGTAGGTTTGGATGTTATCCCACTTTTTAAGGTTTCGTAGCCAAATGGCAAAAACGGAACCCTTATAGATTCGTCATGTCTGTCTGTCCGTCCGTGAGTCACAACCACTTTTCTCCGAAACTATAAGGCCTATGATATTGAAACTTGGTAATTAGATGTATTCCATGAACCGCATTAAGATTCTTATATAAAACTTAGCGTAGCTTATATAAAACGTGTGGGGTATTTATAGATAGGTCTTCAAAAATGATATTGAGGTTTCTAACATCATCCAAAGTGGAAAAATGTCCCCCTCCCCCCTCTAACTTCTAAACTAAGAGAATGATGAATCTAAAAAGAATATATGATGTACATTGCCATAAAAACTACCAACGAAAATTGGTTTGAACGAGATAGAGCTGGTAGTTTCTTTTTAATAAGTCATAAACCACAACTTTCGGTTAGAAAAATCACTACCACTGCGAACGTGTTAAAACATCAATCAAAGTTACAACGAACTATACCTAAGAACTTTTATATTATGTTACTTGCTGCTACGAAACCCTTCATGGGCAAGTCCAACTCGCACTTGGCCGGTTTTTTCTTTCGGTTGTCGAAGTCTTATTATGAACGAAGAACTAGAAAACTCAGTTTGCGTTCATAATAATGTTCACGCCTTTTATCCCAAACGGGGTAGACACACGTATCACTTTTAGATTTTATCCCACGTAATAGATGGTGAAAGAAAATTGACAATTTGAACTAATTTCTCTGAAAGTTGATTCTCATTTTTGTGAATAGTTAAAACATGTTTTTTCTTACAACTATTTCCACATAAATAATAAAAATTGACCAGTTTATTTCCCTCACAAACAGTAAAGCGCAGTAGTAACACTTTTATGGCCAATTACCCGCCAGATACAACTCCGAGTGATAACACTTCATGCATATTGAGAGAGAGTGTAACATCCTCGGTTCTTTCGTCAATTACAGAGGGTAGAACTATCAGATAAAGATTTGTCATCGGGAAAGATCGGAAATAATTGGGTCGTACTCGTAATTTCAACTAATCAATCCAATAAATATTAAGTTTATGGGTTAGGCTGGTCTTAAAATTTTCTTCTAGTCGGTGTCGAGACCCTAGTTCCATAAGGCCGCAATGCGCATAACTTTTTGAAAATTTTGAGGAAGCGTTGGTTGAGTCGACTGGTGACCCAAGGGCTGGTAGTTATCTCTCTTTACGAATAGGCATCGCTATTCAAAGGGGGCATGCTGCTAGTCTTTTGGGCATGATGCCACGGGGAAAATGTTAATATGTAATAAGTTTCACGGTAATTTTTAACAATAAATGTTTTAAAGGTTATAAATATTCATCTTTTAGCCCCTCTCTATAAAATAGAGTGCAGGGGGGCTCATGTCCAGATTTTGTTTGTAGTTTGTTTGTCTGTTTCATTAAACTACGTCACTAGGTCACGTGGATCATGTGTTTGAAGTTTGAAATAAAACAACAATGACAACGTCAATCAGATTGAACTTTCACAATAAACGTTTCTTTGGCTTTCTTGTTTTTTTTTTTTTTTTTTTTTTACCACTTTTGTTTTTATTTATAATTTATAATTTATTTATTCAAGTAAATTTACAAAATAGTATAGGCTACATATTTGATACCTCTTAAAATATCGTTTTATGAATAGGTGCTGCTGATGCTTAAAAAAGGAAAACCTGTGGTATAAGCATCAGCTGCCTTCCATGTACACAATTTTATTATACAGTCAATACAAATTGACAATCTGCCCTGCGCAGTGCTATGTTAAATAATATTATACATCATTGACATTTCTAAGAATATCAATTTCGTTCAATTTAGCTAATGGCGACATATCTATATTATCCGGTTAAAGTGCAAACTCTATTTTTCTGCGAATTACTTTCTGCATTTCATATTCATGCCCAAAATAGTGGCAATTCAGTGAACAAATAGTTATAAATAAACATCCCTTTTATTAACGAACTAGCTGTTGCCCGCGACTTCGTACGCATGAAAATTATGTTATGATGCCAATTTGGTTTGAATTCTTTTCTGCCAAGACTTTAGGCTAATAGCGTAATAATATGTTTTTCATGTATTGTTCCACTTCTTATTGCAATTCACGTAAAAACATTAATAAAATTATTCAGTAGTTTCTGTATTTTCCTACATTATAGGTACGCACAGATTTTTATTGTTCTTTGCCGAGCCCCTTAAATATTTAGCGTAATAGATTAGATTACATTAGATTAAACTTTATTGCACACCAATACAAAAATATACATATAAAGAGATTAAGAAGAGACAAAAATAGTAAAAATGTACAGAGGGCGGCCTTATCGCTAAAAAGCAATCTCTTACAGGTCTGTGTGTAAAACCTATCTCTTACCAATATTCCTGGTACGTTTTAGTTAAATCTACGGCTTACATATTTCCTTGCTCTCTGCTTAGCCCTTAGGATATGTAGCGTGATAATATTATAGCCTATTTGAAGACCCCCACCTCTAGTTAATATTTGAGCAAAATTTGAACCAAATCTATTGAGTACTTTTCGAGATCCTTCCGGACAAAGCAAAGCAAACAGACAAACAGACAAAAATTTCTCTAACTATATTTTCGGCTTCGGTACGAGTAAATTCGGTAGAACACCCGGCGAGTATTTTTTTAAAATATTTTCAATGTACAGTTTTGAACCATGGCAACTGACATGTATATAAATGATCATCTCTATCAGTGAAGTCAGAGTAACCCCCTGTTGTTATTCATGTTTGTTTACTTTACAGTTACCTATCGACGTCGAACGAACTATTAATATCGCGTGCAGATCTATCAGTCATCCGTAAGACGCTATCAATCACTTTGATTTAGTTGGAGACGCTTCTGTGGGACGTCTTTGTTTGGGAGTGACCCTTGTATACAGGATTACAGGAAAAGTCGTGCTAGATCCGTTAAGGGCGTGGAGTACCCATTATTTCTGACTAACTTTACTATGAAACACCCTACCCTAAACTTAACCTTGTTCGAGATATTCGACTTTTAATATTTTTATTGAAAATTGCCGTTTTTAGGTTACAAAACTTTTTATTTTTATTTTGGGCACCTTATTTATAATTTTTGTTGCATTTGACATGTGTAATAAGATGCTCCAAAACGTCAATCATTGAAATAGTGCATAAATTAATTGAACATGTCGTAGAAGACAAGTGAAAGTTAAGAAAATAAAAAAAATAGTAACAAGTTTATTTTTCTCTAAGGGATATGTAAAAAAAATATTACGGCAGTCGTTCGGCGACTGTCATACTGAATTTCGAAGTTCAAAATCGCGATGAACTGTAGCCCTAAAGTACCGAAACGCGACTAACGTTAGTGCGAAAGTACGCCACATCGATACCCATAATTTCGAATGTTTTCCACCGCGAAGCACGTTAGTGCGAAAGTATTTCACATTGATTCACACATTGTCTAATGTATTCCAGCGCGATGCACGTCAGTGCGAAAGTCTAGTAAATGCGAAGGCATGCCTTTTTTTTTTAACGTGAGGGAAAATCCTCATGAATGTTATGCCAGACTCCTACCAACTAAAAAAAACCTCACGTCAGTCGGGTGTGATCCCGCTTCTAAGGGGTGGCGTGCGTGAATTGCTCACGTCACGTTGCCGTCATGGGCCTGCTTCTGTAAGGACGGTGAGCCGCCCTCTCACCGTCCTCAGGCCCCCGGTCATGGAGGCCGATAGTCCTCGGCGAAGACACGTCGGCGGCGCCCAGGCCGTCGACTGCGGAACTCGGGTGGGAGAGTTCTCTCCCGTACCCGTCGCGCCGCCTCCTTCACGAGCATGACCTGGTCGCGGACCTGGCGCTGTTGCGCCTACGTCGTGCACTCCAACAGCGTGTGGAGCACGGTGTCATCGCTGCGGTCCTCGCAGTGCTGACACTCGGCCGTGGTTTCCCGGTGTTTTCGCCACAGATATCTACCGAAGCTACCGTGCCCGGCAAGCATCTGTGTCAACCGGTAGGAGAGAGCACCGTGTCTCCTCTTCAGCCACTCGTCCATGACCGGTCTGACGGCCGCGATTGTGGCGAATCCCCCCTTTGGTTGCTCAAGTCACACCTTCCATGTCTCCACGGTTTCCTGTTGGAGTAGGGACCGCCGGCCTCGATTTCTCGATAAGCGGGCCTTTGGCCCCGCTCCAGCGCCTCCTTGCGCCATCTGAACAGTGAAACAAGGGCTCTCGCTTCCAGGTCCCATGGAGAGGTCCCGGCTAGAAGACATGCCGCATCACCGGAGATCGTGCGGTATCCCCTTATCACCCTGATGGCCATCGCTCTCTGCAGGACCAGCAGTCTAGCCTCATTGCTGGCCGTCAGGGTTTCCGCCCATACAGGAGCTCCGTATAGAGCCATGCTTCGCACGATCCCCAGATAATGCGAAGGCATGCTACTTCTTGCTTTACACAGAAATGTTTACTGTAAATCTATGATTGAATAATCGATGTTTTGTGTGAGTGTGTAAAGTTATAGATTTACTGGAACTTGAATAAATAACAGAACAAAGTCAATTTTTATATAAGTGTCAAAAGTGGAACAATAAAAAAAATAAGGGAAAATAAAATTGAATGATTAACCAACAAAAAGATATTTACAACATCAAAAAAAGATAAGTTTGTTAAAAACAACTAAAAATTACGAATTGGATTAGGTTATTTATAATTCATCGGAACAAAATGTAATTGGGGTACAATAGAGAGCTTTTTTCTTATAAAGGTGTAAATACCTAATTTCTTTAAAAATCACTCTAAGATACGCACTCAATGAACTAAAAATTAATCTGAAATTCATATTTGTAGCCTTCGAGTTAGCAGAAAATAGGAAGTGTGTCTATGCGGCATGCCTTCGCATTTACTAGACTTTCGCACTGACGTGCATCGCGCTGGAATACATTCGACAATGTGTGAATCGATGTGAAATACTTTCGCACTAACGTGCTTCGCGGTGGAAAACATTCGAAATTATGGGTATCGATGTGGCGTACTTTCGCACTAACGTTAGTCGCGTTTCGGTACTTTAGGGCTACAGTTCATCGCGATTTTGAACTTCGAAATTCAGTATGACAGTCTCGTTCGGCAGATGTTTTTTAAAATATCTACATTTCATCAGCTATCTAACGACGTATAGCAATGTAGGGTTGTATTTAAATTCATTGAAAAAAACTTAGTTTCAAAAGCGACAGTGGAGAAGAAAATTAATACTTAGCCCTAAAAAGTAAAATAAAACAATAGGAAAAGATGAAATGTCGTTTATTAAACAAGGTTTTTACACAACTTTTTCATACTCTACAGTTCATGTTCAACATGGCCGCCTCGGTTATGAATACATTTTCGCATCCTTCTACGGAGACCAGTCTTTACTACTCCAGTGGTCAATGTTGTCCTCATTTGATTGACTGCGTCCACAATCCTTTCTCTTAATTCTTCCACAGACGAAACTGGATTTGGCTCGCTGTTCACAAGACTTTTCATAACCCCCCACACATGAAAATCCATGCGGGGTTAAGTCCGGACTTCTTGCTGGCCATGGCAACGGCCCACCTCGTCCTATCCATTTATTTGGGTAAGTTGTGTCCAGCCAGTCTCGGACACTTCTTCTGAAATGGGCAGGGCAGCCAGCAGAACTTAGGTTACCACTTAGTTCAACATATGAGTAGTTCAGTCATAATTAATTCATTTCCTGGGGCCACCTACTCTCAAATAGTTAGTAAAGTATTGACTAGTACACACTGCCCACAATCAACAATAGTTATATTTATTGGCAGGAGAGACTATGTAAATATAAACACTATTAATAATTTCCATGAAAAGTTGTCAAAATTGTCAGTCAAACAGGTAATATTGTCTACATTACCTTATAGTAAATCTTTCTCACGTAATGAGAACAATACTCGATACAAAATAAACAGAAAATTATACAAGTTGACTAATAATAGTAGAAATTTTGAATTATTCGACTGTAATCTTGTATTACGTGAATCTTTTTTGACTATAAATAGATACTTACTATCTAAGTTCTTAAGACGACAGGTAGCGATATTGCTATCAAATTTTTTATTGAATCAAGCCAAACTTTTGGCTTCTAATAAAACTGCTCATATTGAGTATAATTTTAATAATAGTGTTGACATACTAGGTTGGGAAGGCGTCCCAAACAAGTCAAAAAACTAGGTTATAAGACAACAGATAAAAAATCTGGCCATGGCTACAGGTCTTTTGAGACCATTGAGCCTACCACAAATAATATTTTAAAAAGTAATAATTCTGAGTGCTGTAATAACAATATATCTAGTAGTTCAAACGTAGCACACAATAGTATTGAAGTCTTATCCAACAAGCAGACAAATATCCAGAATAGTAAGACAACAAAATGTTTCTCTGGCAAGCTAACACCTTGTTATACTAAAAATAAAGAAATTATAAAATGTATTAACCTGGTCCATCAAAACATTCAAGGTTTGGATGGGAAGGAGCTGGAATTGGAATTGTTTATGAATTCCAGCAGTATTGACATTGTATGTTTAAATGAGCACTGGCTAAGAAGCCATGAATTCACTTACAGCTTTAATAATCATAAGGTTGCAAGCTCGTTCAACAGGAAAAATTATATACGAGGTGGCTCGTCAATATTGGTTAGTAAATTATTAAAATTTAAAGATAGATGTGATGTTGTTAGTCTATCCGTTGAACGGGTTGTAGAAATTTCATGTGTTGAATTGGAGCGATTCATTGTATTAAATATGTATAAACCTCCGTGCGCCCCTTTTGATGTTTCTTTGGAGATTATGGAGTGCGCTCTAAATAAAGTTTATAATAGCCATAAAACTGTTATTGTATGTGGAGACCTTAACATAGATATTTTGGTGAAAACTTCAGAAAGTTTGGACCTTCTGAATCTATTTAAATCATTTAATTTATATAACAATTTTATGGAACCAACCAGAATAACGGCCACAACTGCAAAATGCATTGATAACATATATAGTAGTGAGAAATCCATACATAAATCTATTATCAAAAAAGTTCGCTCAGATCACACAGGGCAGTTTGTCTCATTCTGCATTTCTGAAAAAGTCCAAAAGAGACAAGTAAATATGATAACATTCAGTGAAAGCCGTATACAAAATTTTAAATGTAATATTACACAAAAGGTACAGTTGTTGCCCTATCACGGTAGTTCTAATCACTTGTATAACTCATTAGTCAACTTGATTAATGGTGAGTTCAGTGCAATTTTCACACCTAAGCGCCGATCTTTTAATAAACGTTTCTCCATGAGTGAGTGGGCAACTCCTGGAATTTATAAAAGCCGTAACAAACTGTATGAACTATATGAAGAGAAGTCCTATAACCACAATCCGCAATTTCAAGAATTTGTAAAAAAATATTCAAAAACATTCAGACAAGCCTGTCTTAGAGCGAAATCTATTTATTTAAAAAATAAAATAAAATGTTCAAATAATATTATTAAAGAAACTTGGAATGTCATAAACATTGAAACTGGTAAATCTAAAATACGTTGTAATGATTTTCATTTAAAAATAGATAATTTTGATATTGAAGAGGACTTGGAAGTTGCGACTGAATTTGAAAAATATTTTTCTAACATTCCAGTTTCTATTACCAGAAGTCTCTCTTCTTGCTCTGCTTCTGCCGAACAAATTCTAAAACTTGGCGTAGACGAATGCGGCACAGACTTTGAATTCTCAGCTGTCAGTCCTATAGATGTTTTAAAAACTTTTAAAGAAATTAATATGAAAACCACTAAAGATTTATGGGGTCTATCTGTCAAAACTGTTGCTCATATTATAACTGTAATAGCCCCGCATCTGGCAACTGTGTTCAATAGCTGTGTCGAGACTGGTGTGTTTCCTGACTTGATGAAACATAGTAAAGTCATACCTTTATTTAAGGCGGGAAATAGTGAGGATCCCTCGAACTTTCGACCTGTTTCCATATTACCTACACTCAGTAAAATTTTTGAAAAGCTAATGCTTAAACAGTTGCTCAGTCACTTTAATAAACATAATTTACTACACAGGAAACAGTTCGGGTTCACAAAGGGTTGTTCAACAGTGGATGCAGGAGTTGCTTTACTTAAGAGTATTTACACGGCTTGGGAGGATTCGCAGGATGCACTGGGTGTGTTTTGCGATTTGTCTAAGGCCTTCGATTGTGTTCACCACGAAACTCTGGTCAAAAAGTTGCGCCACTATGGTGTCAGGAATAGAGCTCTCGACCTCATGACTTCTTATTTGAGCAATAGAATTCAGAGGGTTGAAGTAAACGGTATACGATCTCCAGGGACCCCAGTTGTAATGGGTGTCCCGCAGGGTTCAATCCTTGGTCCATTTCTCTTTTTAATATACATAAATGATTTACCTTATTATGTTAGGGATGAACATGAGATTGTTCTGTTCGCGGATGATACTTCTCTGACATTTAAAATTAATAGACAGTTAATGGATTATGACGATATTAACAGTGCACTTTCAAAAGTTG
This sequence comes from Miltochrista miniata, assembly GCA_933228765.1. Lineage (NCBI taxonomy): Eukaryota > Metazoa > Arthropoda > Insecta > Lepidoptera > Erebidae > Miltochrista > Miltochrista miniata. The sequence continues at coordinate 10,314,781 of OW121773.1, read as the reverse complement.
TTTATTGGTTTAGCGTTAATAACCTTCTTTTAAATGATAAAAAAACTAAAGTAATAAAGTTTTCGACACCTAATGTGAGACAGGTGGCGACCAATGTACAACTGAATGGATCCGGGCTGGACTCTGTGGAGACTACAGTATTTTTAGGCATTACAATTGACTCGAAGTTGCACTGGGGCCCGCATATAGAAAAATTGTCAGGTAAATTAAGTTCTGCTGCATATGCAGTTAAAACAATTAGACGGCTCACTGATGTTGAAATGGCTAGAATAGTCTATTTCAGTTATTTCCATAGTGTTATGTCATACGGAATTCTTCTCTGGGGAGATTCAGCGGACATCAATAACATATTTATATTACAAAAGAGAGCTGTGAGAGCAATATACCAGCTAGGTCCTAGAGTTTCTCTAAGAGAAAAATTCAAAGAAATTAATATTCTAACTGTTATATCACAATACATATATGAAAATTTAATTTATGTGCATAAAAATAAGGACCAATTTCTAAAAAAATGTGATATACACAATGTAAATACCAGGCATAAAGATAATCTTGTTTTACATGCTACTCGTCTACACAGTATAAGCAGTTCTTTTGTCGGACAATGTATAAAGTTTTATAATAAACTTCCCAAAGAAACTAGATTATTGTCAATAAACAAATTCAAAGCTACCATTAAAGCCAAATTATGTAGCAAGGCATATTATACAATTCAAGACTATATAGATGATAAAAATGCGTGGGTTTAAGGCGCTCCAAGTCAACACACAAAAAAATAAATTATGTACCTACCTAGACGAATTTTGTATAAAAAGGATATTGCTTAATGAAAACTCGCGTGTACAAATCTCATCACACAAATCATTCAACAATTACACCTCTGTAGTTGTTGAATGATTTGTAATTACCTACTGGATGTTAAAAGAGTGGCTGGAGTTTTATTGCCAGGTTCTTTTTTTCTCCAGCTCTACCTATTGCTTTGCGAATCTGGCAGTAAATGTAAATGTAGAAGCAATCATTTTGACGTTCATAAGCGTTACATTGTGACCTATATGAATAAAGATTTTTTTCATTTTCATTTTCATTTTTTCATCATGCTGGAACCACATGTCCCTGATTAAGTTTAGTGGCAGATCATCCAGCAGATCATTTAAGTCTCCTCTTAAAAAGTTTTCGTATGTTTCCCCATTTAAAGTGTCCGGGAGAAAGTAAGGTCCAATTAAATAATTGGAGATAGAATAGAATAGAATAGAATAGAATAAACTTTATTGTACACCAATTAAAAACATACAGAAGAGAAAGACATTACAATTTTTATAAATGTACAGAGGGCGGCCTTATCGCTAAAAAGCAATCTCTTACAGGCAACCTTTGGATGGAAAAGACTGTTAAGAATCATAGGATATAGGTGGTCATTAGTGTAAAAGATTTCAGATGTGATTTTCTAATACACGTCATAAAATCGAACGTTTAAACGTTCCACGTCATCAACACATACTTGTCAATAATAAATAAATAAAACATAATATACATACACAATTACATACATATTAAATATATATATATTAAATATATATATATTAAATATATATAAATATATAGATACAAATACGTACGAGTACATTCATAGATACTATAATGATAAATAATGTTCTTTAACTAGTCTTTTAAAAACGTTTAAAGACTGCGCGCGCCTTATATTTATGGGTAAAGCATTCCACAACCGTACAGCTTGTACCGTAAAGGATTTATCATAAAAAGATGTGGAATGTCGAGGAATTTCTAGTTCCAGTGATACTGATGACCTAAGAGATCGCAAATGTGTGTCATTAAGAAACTTAAAACGTTCTTTCAGATAAGCGGGAGTAAAGGGGTTAAAGAGAGTGCTGTAAAGCATAGAAAGAATATGAGCGTTCCGACGAAGACGAATTGGGAGCCACTCGAGCTGTCTTCGAAACTGAGATACGTGATCATATTTGCGTAACCCAAATATGAATCTAATACAAAAATTTTGAAGTCGCTCAAGTTTGTCTAACTGCTCCTCAGTGATATCGAGATAGCTGACGTCTGCATAGTCGAGTAAAGGAAGGAGAAGGGTTTCTGCAAGCGCCCTTTTAGTGGCAGTTGGCAGGAAGTTGCGTAATCTACGCAGTGAGCCTGCCGAAGCAAAAAGCTTTCGGCTAACCTCTCTCATTTGGGGACGCCAAGATAATGTACTGTCAATCAAGATACCCAAGTCTTTAACCTCACTGCTAACTTGCAGGGTAACACCATCAAATTCGATGTTCGGAAGGGTTGTCCATTGCACTTTATTTATCATTTGTAAGCTACCGACCAAAATTACTTGTGTCTTAGAGGGGTTTACTTTTAAGCCATATTTTCTGCTCCATTGACTGATGTACGCCAAGTCAGTATTAAGTATTGTAAATGCAGTTGATAGTTCAGACCATGCGGCTTGATTGTAGATTTGAAGATCATCTGCATAAAGGTGGTAGGATGAAAATAGATATTTCGAGATCGAATTTATAAAAATAGTGAAAAGCATAGGAGACAGCACGCCACCCTGCGGAACGCCGGCAGAAGTACTACACCAAGTGGAAAAAAGTTCTTCAACGCAAACTCGCTGCCGGCGTCTAAACAGGTAACTATGAAACCAATCAATCACTGGTGGGGATATGTTAAAGGAGCGTAACATAATAAGCAGGATATGGAAATCTACTGTATTGAAGGCGTTGGTAAAATCCAATAATGTGAGTACTGTGAGATTTCCCATCTCCATGCCTAGACGAATATCGTCAGTCACCTTAATCAATGCGCTGGTCGTACTGTGCCCTGACCGAAAGCCTGATTGAAAAGGATTTAGGAGGTTGTGTCTGTTTAAATAAGTATTTAATTGGGAGTGAACAAGTTTTTCTAGGACTTTGGAGAGGAACGGTAATATGGAAATAGGACGATATTCGGAGAAGGATGCTGGGTTTGATTTTTTAGGCAAAGGAATGATATGTGCGTCTTTCCAGACTTTCGGAAACTCGGCATAGATGAGTGAGTGGTTTAAAATGTGACAAATAATCGACAGTATTTCGTCAATGACAGGCAGTACCATCTTCCGGCTAATGTTGTCACCACCAATCGCATTGGAACCTATCGACATTATACTCCTTTTAACATCACACGCAGATAATTGATCAAAATTGAACGGCGAGTGATCAGGAGTTGAAAGCGATGAAAGAAAATGCAATGTATTGTCCCTATTAGACTGATCTAATGTGGACGAAGATGAGAAATGATTGTTAAGTAAATCAATATCAAGTGAGTTTGATATCAGATTTTGACGTTGCTTTCCAACTCCTAATGTTCTGAGAAATCTCCAGACCTTGGCAGGGTCTCCGTTCTCGACCGAATTATGAATGTATTGGCGTTGCGCTTTTCTACACACCTTACTGCAGAGATTTCGTAACAAAATGTATTTCTCCTTGTTGAAATCTGTAGGCCGTATATTGTATCTGCATTTAGCAGCAGCTTTTTTTGAAAGGAGATTTTTTATGTCAGCTGTAAGCCAAGGAGCTGGAAAGTGCTTAACTTTTACTGCTCGTACTGGTGCATGCAAGTCATAAAGCTCTATGATTTTTTCATTAAAGTATTTAACTTTGGCATCCATCGTTTGAGCTTCAAACAACGGATCCCAGTCGATGTTACTGGCATCCTCACGCAGTTTGTCAAGATTCATGCCACCAAAATTGCGCTGCATAAGGAGTTTAGGCTTAGGTTTAGGAGGACGAACTTTATACGAAAGAAATATCAAGTCATGACAAGAAAAAGCGTCTGCAGGATATTGACCGTGTTTAGCAACAAGGTCGGTGGAAGATACAAGAATTAAATCAAGAAGAGTTGGAGGATGACCAGGAGCGTGATGGGTGGCACTAGAAGGCAGGACAGACAGATTACAGGCTTCGACTATGCTTAGAAAAGTAGAAGAGCGGGAATCTTGCTTTAACAGGCAAGTATTAAAGTCTCCCATAATAATAGTCTGACTATAATTTGGTGAAAGTCGTTCAACTAAATTTTCAAATGAAGAGAAAAAATTTATGTGCATTGAGGGGCAATAATATACTCCAAGTAATAATTTAATATGGGCGAGCTCAATTTCCAAGAAGAGATGCTCACCAGCGCTTGATGGCGGTGGTTGCGGGGATAAGTCGACAATACTATATGGTATGTTATTACGTAGATAGATCGCAACACCGCCACACTTTGGGCCGGTGCGATCATTTCTAATTAGATTGAACTCGGGAAGAGAGTAGGACCTAGAAAGTAGACAAGGTTTAAGAAAAGTTTCAGAGATAAGAATAGCATGAATATTTTTACAGTTAAAGGTTGTCAACATACTCGGGAAATGAGCGTGAACACTCTGTGCATTTATATGGACTACATTGAAATTCTTCGGTACATCAGCAAACTGGGAATGAATAACATCACCTAATGACGGCATATAAGAAAAACTATCATTCAGACTACTCGCTGTAACAAAGCTTTCATTGTCACTATCTATGCTTGCCATCAAAATTATAAAATTACAATAGATTATAATATATATAATAAAAATAAAAAATAAAATAAAATAAAATATATAATACACCTACTACCGCAAATTAATATAATGTGTAATGTGATACACTATGTACCTATAATAAAATATAATACACGTACCACACACAAACTGATTCTGATTATATTATAAACAAATTCCACCCGCCAGCTGCGTGTTACATCGCGTGTTTTTATTATTTTATTCATTACTGGAGGAGACTAACATAACAAAACCAAAAAAAATAATAGAAGTAATACAAACGACACCACAATCACGCATGTCGGTACCCACCCAATACAACGATAACCATAGATTTAGAATTTTTCGCTAACGATAACAAATTATACGTATCATTAACACCATTATCTACGCTGTATGGTCTATTTGCTGCACAAGGTTGGTAAAACGGAAAAAGAAAAAAAAAAAGCGTCAATGTATTATGACAGCTGACACTTGACAGTCAAAACCAAAACAAGAAAAATAATTACAGCGGTGTTAGTAAAATAAATACAATTTAGGGTAATATTTGGACAGTGAAGTTAAAGAATTAAGGTAGTGAGTAAATAAGAATATCAATAAATAAGTACCTGACCTTACGCAACAGTAAAAGTGATGGAAGTATCAACAAATGTAAACATTACTTTTTGACTACGGCACGTCTGGACTTGGTTGAAACCTTGACTACAGGAGCGGATGATTTTTGGCTATTACTATCAAGCTGATTTAGGTCACTTAAATTTGCTACACGGTGACGTATTCCGTCCGCATCCAGGACGTAAACATGGCCCTCTCTGGTCCAACATTTATTGATCCCGAAACGCTCACGTGCCGCAAGGAATACTTCGTGCCGGGCCCGTGTCACGAACTCAGAAAGCGTAAACCCTGTGCCCTTCAACTTTGATTTCGTAAACCACACTTTATTACGAACATCCAAGTGACGAAACTTCATCAAGATGGGTCGTGGCTTATTGGCACTTGAAGGGCGGCCCATCCTATGGCATCTACTGATATCATCCGCTGTGAAAGTTTGAAGTCCCAGTTGTTCCTTGACTATTTTCACTACTGTTTGGGATGCTTCCTCGTTCTTTGGCTCCTGAACTCCATGCAACATGAGCATCTTGCGTCGACTCCTTAGCTCCGTATTGTCCACCTGACGAGCCAGGAACTCAAACTGCTGGCGGAATGCAGAAAGTGTACCCATCACAAACGTTTTGAATGCATTGTAATCAGTTGCAAGGCCCGCCAGTGTAGAAGTATTTGATGGACCCTTCCCGGCATTTTGAAGCTCCAGTTCAAAATTAGCCATGCGCTCATCAAGACTTGCCATGGATGCTGAAAAAGTTTCCCTGAAGGTATCCATCCTCCACACCAAAGTGATCTTAAAATTGTGACACGAAGAAGTGATGTGAAACAAGTTCCAGTAATAATTGAATGGAGATTTCACACAGCCAGTAAGTGTATTAAAAATACATATGTTTCTTTATACTTGTATGTGCTGAAACGTGTTTTTACTATTTTTAATTACTTAATAAATATAAGAGCAAAAAAAAGACGTGTTATTGTTAACTAGCCGCGATTTTTTTTTTTTCTAAATTGCATTACACACCCTATTATTCGCCACAGGTTAATATGGTGGAACGGTACAACAAGACAATAGTTACCGCCATTTCTTCCTTTATTAATGACGATCAGAGAGGTTGGGATTTAATTTTGCCAAAGATACAATTTGCGATAAACAGCGCAGTAAACGAAGTTACAGGATTCACTGCAAATTTTTTGACCTTCGGCAGAGAATTAGTTAGCTGTGGTTCTCATTATATTGATTGTGAAGGCAATGACAGTATAGTTTTTCAACCCCGAGACGAATATGCGGAGAACCGTGGTGCATTGTCTTTAATTTTTGACAAAGTTCAATCACGTTTGATACAGGCACATAGTAGAAACAGTGAGCATTATAATTTACGCAAAAGACAGGCAGAATTTAACGTAGGTGATATAATATGGAAACGAACATTTTATTTAAGCGATAAAGATAAACATTTTTCGAAGAAATTAGCTCCTAAATATTTAAAGTGTAAAATTATAGGAAAACGATCTCCTTTAGTTTATGAGCTTGCTAATGAATTTGGCAAAAACATTGGAACGTGGCATATAAAAGATTTTAAACTTAATAATTACAGAGAATAGATAATTATCATCTTCAAAAAATAATTCCAAAAATTAACCTCATAACTAAAAATATTTTCTAAGTAAATCGTAGTATCATTTTATTTTTCTCATAAGTATGGGTAGTTGTGAATATCATGTGAATATCGTTAGGCTGCTTACAGACTGCATTTCATCACGCTATCATAATTCCATAAGCGTAAGGACAGGATACGGTTTTAATGAATAGTGTTGAGATTTAGTGTAAAATTTAAGCTAAATTCTCTTGTATATAAGATTTGCGTCATCATGTGATTGTATTGATGACACAAGTGTGCATGAGTGTTTTATGAGCGGGAATTGTATGAGATTATGAATGTATGAAAGGGATGAATATAAGAGTATGAAAGGCACATTATTCAAAGGAATAGGTAAGTCCAGTGAGTTATGAAAGTTGAAATAGTCAGTAGGTACTTTGCATATATAAAAATATTTTTTCTCTCCCCTAGTCTAAAACAAAATTAACGTTATTTTTTTAGATTTTATCAAATTAAATTAGAGTTAGAATATTCCAAGTTTATATTTAAAAAAAAAACCCTGCCTATACCTACCCTTAAGCAGCTAGTTATTGAAGATATAGGCGTATAGCCGTATTTTACATATCCTGGATAAAGGAAGTGCCAACCCAGAATCCGGATGAGTACATAGATTTTTAAGTTAGATATAAGTTTATTACTGGTGAATTGTAATAAAAATATTATTACCTACTCTGAATTCTTGCATTTATTGACTCCAGGACAAATTACCTTACCTAAACTACTGAACCGCCTGGGAACTCTTGGGATCACTCTGGACTTCCCAGAAGTGTGTCAATTGGAGATAATGCCCATCCACACATTCACGCTGAATCGACGCTGGGACCCCGTCACTCTTTTCTTATTGGGATTCTTCAGTGCTTTTGGGGCCCATTGCGTTGTGATAATTTGTTATTCCATCTTTATCAAATTTGAATTCATCTGTCCACAAGATGTTTTTTAAAAAATTTGGGTCTTCTATGTCAGCATTCAGCAGAAATCTATCCTCCTCGCCGGGTCTCCCTCTTCAACAACGTGTACCGGAGTGTAATGGTACGGGTATAGGCCAGCAGTATGCACTGTTAACCACACTCTCCATCGCGAAAGTCCCAGATCACGGGCAACAATATGAGTGGAAGTAGTTGGATCCGCTCGAAAGCGTTGCACTATCTCATTGTCCTGTTCTTCGTCGCTATTAATTCATGGTCTTCCCAAATCCGTACTTCGTCTCGAAATAGAGCCAGTTTCTCGAAGTCTTCGATAAACTCTGACAAAAACGGCCACATCTGGCACTCGACGACCGGGGTAGCGAATTATGTATTCGTTGCGAGCTTGCGCAGACACACAATCACAGTATCCGTAACAAATAGACATATCCGCATTTTCCTCAGGTGTATAGGACGTCATCTTCAACACTTCCGTATCACAAGTACAAATCAGAGTCCGGTTAACAAGCACAGTAGTCACAAATAAGAAGAAATGGTCCAGAATCACAGACAAGTCGAGAAAAAGAGCAAAACGATATCACATCTACTATGTACGAAGCACAAAAGCAGACTAACAACCAAAACAATATCACGTGTTGTATTCCCAACCCCAACCGGTCACTATGTTCTTTCATTCACACTTGCATAAATTGTCACTTGTCTCGCTCGCACGGTGCGTCTTAACTTGAAGGACAATAGGCGCGGGACCATTAGAACTGCTACCTGAAGCGTCCCAACTACTTTTTTTTCTACGAATTGTAATACAAACCCTTTTTTTTTTCTAAGCGTGTGAAAAATCCTACATGGATGCTATGTCGGACTCCTACCGACTAAAAACACACGCGTGACACTAAAACCGCCAAATCCAGTTTCGTCTGTGGAAGAATTAAGAGAAAGGATTGTGGACGCAGCCAATCAAATGAGGACAACATTGACCACTGGAGTAGTAAAGACTGGTCTCCGTAGAAGGATGCGAAAATGTATTCATAACCGAGGCGGCCATGTTGAACATGAACTGTAGAGTATGAAAAAGTTGTGTAAAAACCTTGTTTAATAAATGACATTTCATCTTTTCCTATTGTTTTATTTTACTTTTTAGGGCTAAGTAATAATTTTCTTCTCCACTGTCGCTTTTGAAACTAAGTTTTTTTCAATGAATTTAAATACAACCCTACATTGCTATACGTCGTTAGATAGCTGATGAAATGTAGATATTTTAAAAAACATCTGCCGAACGACTGCCGTAATATTTTTTTTACATATCCCTTAGAGAAAAATAAACTTGTTACTATTTTTTTTTATTTTCTTAACTTTCACTTGTCTTCTACGACATGTTCAATTAATTTATGCACTATTTCAATGATTGACGTTTTGGAGCATCTTATTACACATGTCAAAATGCAACAAAAATAATAAATAAGGCGCCCAAAATAAAAATAAAAAATTTTGTAACCTAAAAATCGGCAATTTTCAATAAAAATATTAAAAGTCGAATATCTCGAACAGGGTTAAGTTTAGGGTGTTTCATAGTGAAATTAGTCAAAAATAATGGGTACTCCACGCCCTTAACGGATCTAGCACGACTTTTCCTGTAACCCTGTATATACATTTTGTATATACATTATTATATGTGTCGTGTATATTTAACTTATAACGTTACATACAGTATATTAAACTATACCTTATTTTGTAAAAGTGAACCAAACATACTAGTTCACAAAAAAAACTAATACAAATACGAAAGTAACTCTATCTGTTTGTCTGTCACGCTTTCACGCCTAACTCGCTGAAGCGATTTAGATAAAATTTGCTATGGAGATAGTATGAGTCCTTGTCAAAGACATAGGCTTCTGTTTGACCGACTGCGCAAAATGAAGGTAATGATCTTACGTGATAAGGACATCTACGCGAAGCCGCGGGGAACAGCCTGTTGTTAATATTTAAACATATAAATTTGTGTCTGCTTACCCCAATCATGGAAAAGATAGCTCTCAATCAATGACGTAAGAGTAATCCCCTGTTGTTATTCATATTTGTTTACTTTACAGTTGCCTACCGACGCTGAACGAACTATTAATATTGCGTGCAGATCTATCAGTCATCCGTAAGACGCTATCAATCACTTTGATTTAGTTGGAGACGCTTCGTTGGGACGTCTTTGCTTGGAAGTGGCCCTTGTGTATATATTTTTTATGTACTTAGATGTAACTAATATTGTACATGCGAAAGTATTTGTCTATCTATCGGTCACACTTTCACGTCTAAACCAATGAAGCAATTTAGGTGAAATTTAGTATAGAGACAGTTTTGAGTGCTTAGTAAGGAGATAAGTTACTTTTTAACCGATTGACAACGCAATATTTCCACAACCATTTATAAAAAAAATGAGTGTTATGATTTTGCGCAATAACAACTTACCGGCGGCTTTGTCCGCTAACAGCGAGTTGCTAAAATTTGAACGTATAATTTATCTCCGCCTACCCCAATCATGGAAAAAGATACCTCTTGATCTATGACGAAAGAGTAATCCCCTGTTGTTATTCATGTTTGTTTACTTTACAGTTACCTACCGTCGTCAAACGAACTATTAATATCGCGTGCAGATCTATCAATCATCCGTGAGACGCTATCAATCACTTTGATTTAGTTGGAGACGCTTCGGTAAGACGTGTTAGTTTGGAAGTGACCCTTGTATATTATATATTTTGTATATACACAATACACACGTATGCACTGTATATTAGTATATATATATATTTCACTAGCCGATTCCGCGCATTGGCAGGCGTAGATGGCGGTTACCGCGACCAAAAGAATCATGATCGCACAGAAAAGCAACCTTGATTATACTATTACTAGCTGATGCGCGCGGCTTCGCCCGCGTAAAATTTGGTTCCCGTTCCCGCTTCCCGTGGGAACATTTTCCCGGGATAAAAAGTAGCCTATGTGTTATTCCAGCCTATACCTACTCTAACCCTGTACCAAATTTCAGCCAGATCCATTCTGCCGTTAGAGCGTGATTGAGTAACAAACATCAAAACATCTTCACAAACTTTCACATTTATAATATTAGTAGGATACTATTATTGTTTATAACTCAATGACTTTGTGAAGGAACGGGTGAGAGAGACGTTCCTCCAACAAAGGGAGCCCGAAGCCCAATATTTGCTGTTGGACTCTTGTCTATATACACTCGAGAGCAATGAATCCGGGTCACTTAAAGAATGTTAAAAATCTCGGAAACTAAAAATGATAGGTTAATGCAATAAATTGTATTTGGTAGACAATGTAATACTCCTTAAATGAAAGTAAAAAAAAAATGAGTCACCATACATTTTATTAACACAAAATTACATAAAGAAAAAACTGCTGATCTCTCCTTAAAACAAAAATAGGAAACATGAAATTTTTGAACTTTATTACGATTTTCTTGAATTTTAATACTTCGTATTGCCTCCTCGTGCTTCCATTACTGCGTTTACGCGGTTTGGCATGCTGTACACCAAGTTCCTTATACGATTTTGGGGAATATTCTCCCATTCCTCTGTGAGAGCAATTTTGAGCTCACGAAGCGTGATTGGGGGAGGGTTTCGTTGTTTTACGCATCTGCCTAGCTCGTCCCAAGCATGCTCGATCGGGTTGATATCCGGGCTGCGCGCTGGCCACTCCATACGAGTAATGTTCATCTCTTGAAAGTAGTCATTCACAATCCTACCTGTATGAGGTCGGGCATTGTCATGCATAAATATAGCATCCTCACCTAAATTGACCATAAATGGACCAACGTGATCATTGAGGATTTCTTACACATATCTTACGCTAGTTAAAGAGCCGTTTTCTATGATCACCAGCTCTGTGCGACTTTCAGAAGAAATTCCGGCCCACACAAGTACAGACCCACCACCGTAGGCTACTTTTTCTTCGATGCATGCTTGCTTGAATCTTTCCCCTGGTCTTCGATACACTCTGTGTCTTCCATCGTGCTTGTAGAGCATAAATTTTGATTCGTCGGAGAACATAACTTTTGACCAATCTTCAATACTCCAATTTACGTGGCTCTGGGCATACCTTAGTCTCGAAATACGATGCCCACGCTCCAGTTTAGGGCCGTTTGCAGGTCTAAGGGGTTTTAAGTTAGATTCAGCAAGCCGACGTCTTACTGTCCATGCACTTGGGTTACTTCCTCCGAGGCGTCGAAACTGATTGGTGAGTTCAGTTCCTGTGAGAAAGCGATTTCGAAGCATGGTGTTCACCAAGTATCGGTCTTCTCGTGCTGTGGTACACCTGGTTCTGCCCGTTCCTGGTCTGCGTAGGTTAGAACCAGTTTCTTCGTAACGTCGGAGAACTCTTTGTACTGTTGACAGCGACACACCGACAGTCCTGGCTGTATCGCGCTGACTCCGGCCGGTTTCCAGCATTGTAAGTATTCTGGTGCATTCTTCAGGCGTAAGCGACATAATTTCAGCTTGATTAATGAATATAGAGCACTATCAACATGGTTTATGTACCCACATAAATGACAGATTACAAACAAAAGCAACACCAAATGCTGTAATTTCGTAGTTCCATCTTCGAAAGTGGCCCTTTTTCAAATTTGATTTTTTTATGATATAACTTTACAATAACTAAGAAGTTTTAATACCTTCATTTAAGGAGTATTACATTGTCTATTAAATACAATTTATTGCATTAACCTAGCATTTTTAGTTTCCGAGATTTTTAGGATTCTTTAAGTGACCCGGATTCATTGCTCTCGAGTGTAGTCATCAGCGGGCGCATTGTACATTATCGCGATTCAGGATTATTTGAATGTCGAACTTCAATTCTTTTTCGCCTTCTTGACAATTAAGTGGCGCTCGCCACAACTTTACATTACGTTCATTCGGTCAACTAAAAAATAATTTATAACTAATCTGGAAAAATATGTTCAAATTCTATCTCCAAATTTGTTGAATTGAAGAAGATGAAAGTCTACCTGACCCTGTATGTCATGTCAGGCCACCAACATCTGTCCTTGCGAGAAAAGGTTAACGTATCATGTCGTTACTTGAGCAGTATCTAACCGCATTTTCCGACAGAAATAATGTGAAAACTGAGGCCGAAATGCTGGAATTTTCAACTATTTAACTATCGTGGTAAGGAGTAATTTGAACTTTTAACAAACTTTGTCTTGATAGAGTGGATACAAATATGTCAGTTTGTGGTTTGGAGACACATTTTGAAGAAAGTAAGTAAGAGTTTATCTATTGTACGTAATTCTTTTGCCTGGAATCCAGTCTTTATTGCAACCAAAAACTATTGAATCGATTCGAATGATACTTAGCATAATCTGAGCTTATGATTTGAGGAAGGTACAAGGAAACTTTTGATCCCGATATTTCGCGGGGTTCCTTTGGGCGAGGCAGTCGCACTTTACGATCAGTCAAGGCAGTCATTACTTTTGGCAGTGTTATTCTTATTACCGTGATTGTATAATAACAAAAGCCTTACCTCAAAAGAGACAAGAAGCCGAGAGATGGTCTCACCCGACTGTCTTTCTAACGTTTATTGTGAAAGTGAAAGTTTAATCCGTTTGATGCTGTCATTTTTGTTTGAACAGGTTTTCCACGTGACCTAGGCACGCAGTTTAATGTGACAGAGTCACAGCTACAGACAAGTCTCGCTATAAGCCCCACTGCACTCTATTTTATAGAAAGAGGCTAAAACGAGTTGTTGAAAGAATAAAATTCTAATAAGGAGGTACATTGTGCAATCTGTGAACAAGTCACACAGTTACAAAGTAATATGAGCTAAACGTACCTCAATACTTCGAAATAAGGTAATGAAATAGAAAAACGTCGGCGACAGGATAGTTGCAATATTGTTCTTATTTATTCAGAAGGAAGTGTGTACAATTACCAAGTTCACTATACACTTATTGACAGCAAAATTGTACCTTACTGTTAACAACATAAAGGTTGATATTGACTGAGTTATGTATTTCGATATGTAATCTAGGGTTGTCAAAGTGCAAGTTTGTAGGAAAAGAGGTAGGAAACCACGCACGGTCGGTCCCAAGGAAATTGCGATGTTTTATTCTATTTGCTGAACAGTTGTCGGTCGATAGAAAATATAGTGAAGGATTTCTGAGCAGATATTATATTAGAAGGGCTAATAGGGTTGACAGGTAAGGCAGTTTCTATTTTCCTGTATGTTTTTGTTTGACTAGTTGATGTTACCTACGTCTGAGTAACGTTAGAAATACCAAAGTATATGCAGCTAATCTTACTAATATTATAAATGCGAAAGTTTTTGTGAGTGTGGATGTTTGTTACCTTTTCACGCTCAAACGGCGGAACGGATCGGGCTGTAATTTGGCACAGATGTAAATTATTGTCTGGAATAACACATAGGCTACTTTTTATTCCGGGAATAAGTTCCCTACGGGAAATGGGAACGGGAAAATAAATTACGCGAGCGAAGCTGCGGGCATCAGCTAGTAATACATATAAGCAAGGCACATAGAAAGGAAAATGCATGATGCACATTTTGGCACATGTTGGCATTATGGCACATGGGGTGACAAAATTTTTCATAGTATACATACATAACATCACGCCTGTCTCTCAACGGGGTAGGCAGAGACTATGACTTTCCACTTGCTACGATCCTGGCAAACAACTTTCGGTTCTTTATCTTCCATAAGTGTGTTCATACATGCTCTTCGGTTAGGGGAACTCTTGACCTGGCCTTTTCTCAGAAGATTATCGATTTTATCGACTTGAGTATGCCGAGGTCGACCCCTACCTGTTTGCCCATGCACTCTCGCCTCATAAATCTGTTTCGTCAGCCTATTTCCATCCATTCTCTCCACATGTCCAAACCATCTGGGCATCCCTTTCTCTATCTAAGTCACTACATCTTCTGTCATGCCGCAATGTTTTCTTATCACACTATTCTTTACTACAAAATTTTTAGTTTTTCTTAAAATGAACCTGGCACTAACATCATAGAGCTTTAGGGCCACTGTCAATTGTCTAGTAGACTGTATGAGTAGCGAAAACATATTGTGAAGATTTTAACGGTTTCCTGCATCCTTCTATACATGGTTTTCTGTAAATATTGTAGTCATATCGACTTGCCTGCTCGGTTTCGAGAAGCTGAATATATCTTAACCTAGTACATACACATACAATATCTTCGATACTCCAAAAAGCACGAAATCCAAAATCAAAATGAACTCACGTTCAAAAAGAAATGGATTTGATAAGTCAAACTAGTATAAACTTTACTACAAATACCTGTAATAGATTTTTATTGGAGTCGGCATCAAGAAGGGGAATAAATATGTTTAAGAGATTGATACTCGTACTCCGATATCACAAGAAAATGCAATTTATTCCCGCGTAATACGACCCCGAAATAAAGTGAGTAGGAACATAGAATATTTTGATGTCAATGTACATTTTCGCTCAGTAGGGTTGTCCAAAAACAAATCAGAATAATAAAATCTCCTCTTAGTTCTGGCAGGGTCTGCAGCGTAAGTGTAGCGTCTCTGCTGTTGCAAACGTTCATTGGCTACGGTGACCACTTTCCATTAGGTAGGCCGTAAGCTTGTTGGCCACTTTAGTTCGTAAAAAAAAAGTTACTGTTGAAACCGAACTAAAAAAAAAATGTTATTAAGAAAAATTGAACGAAATACCATTAGAGATAATTTGGGCGTCTGGTCCGGTAAACCAGAAGACGCAGGTTCGAGTCAAAAATCTAAATTTTTTCACAATAAATTTGTCATTTAATTTGCATAAGAATTGCGTTTCAAAATTATCTCTAGTGTTTGGGCAGGTATCATCGCAAATCGAATGATTATTAGGTGCAGTTCTATACATTCGTGCCGTGCAACTTGACCAAGTTGCCTTTAGATGGTGCCTAGCGTCGCCCCAAGACGTAATGAAGTGAAAGAATTTGACGGTTGAGAGTAGTACAAATCTCCTCATTCCTAACTCTTCTCGAGCTATTAGGCTACGGCACATAGTTGAGTCGGCTTGTCTTCATATATTACCACTACAGGCCACACATCACAACGTGGATGTACCTGACACTTTGCTCGACCTAATTATTACCTCTTCTCCTTCTTTAGTTCACTCTCATGGACAGCTTCTCGCTCCTGCTTTCTCTCATCACGATCTCATTTACATGTCCTATACGCTCAAGCCGCCGAAATTAAAACCTAAAGTTCTGCACATGCGTTTTTTTGGGCAGGTTGACATCAATTCATTGCTGAAGGATGCTTCTGGGATTGATTGGGACCTACTGGTGGAGGCGCAAGACGCAGATTCGAGTTCTGCTCGAGAAAAAAAATAACATTAAAGGAGATCATTCACGTTTCATACATTTTTGGGCCAATTTTGAAAGTGCCGGCCAGAAAAAAAAATCTAATATTCGGATAGAACACACAATTTCTAGCAAAAAATACTATTACATTAACCCTGTGCCTGCTATGGTTTTGTTGTTACATGCTTTTAAAATACGAGAAAAATGTTATTTTGATGATGTATTTTGATACATTTTATCACTTGAATAGTGATTTGTTTTTACGTTATTCTATTGTAATAAGAAAGAATTATCATTTTATTAATTATCTACGTACCTACGCACAAACAAAACGTACCTAACGATTCACAACAAATCCAAACTTGTTTCAAAAAACTTAGACAAAGGCATACTACAAACATATATACAGGATGGAATTTAAAGACGGTAGTTGGAGGGAAAGTACCCTTAATATTGAAAATGGCAAGTTTTGCTGAAAGGAAACATTCCTTTATTTTCAAAAGTAAGTAAAACTGCATTCAAAGATTTTTGAAAATGACCAGCTTGAGCCGGGAATCGAACCTGGGAAATGTGAAAAAAAAAAACATCCTATATTTTATGATACCAACCGAAATAGTCTTTAATAAGAAACAATTTCTTTGAAACAAAATAGTATCTTAAAATAAAGAAAGATCAAGTTAAATATGTTTTTATTGTAAAGCTCACTCATCTGAAGAAAAAAAACATCTAATTTAGAAACTCCTATTTTTTTTGTTTAAGTTGTTTGTTTAAGTGACCAGAACGAATATTCCCATTCACAGAAACTAAAACATTTTTTTAACCAACTTCAAAAAAAAGGAAAAGAATCTCAATAAGACTGTTTTTTTTCTTTAGATAGTGAGTAAGCTTTACAATAAAAACATATTTTACTTGGTCTTCCTTTAATTTAAGATACTATGTTGTTTCAAAGAAATTGTTCCTTATTAAAGACTCTTTCGGTTGGTATCATAAAATACAGGATGTTTTTTTTTTTCACATCTCCTAGGTTCGATTCTCGGCTCAAGCAGGTGATTTTTCAAAAATCTTTAAATGCAGTTTTACTTACTTTTGAAAATAAAGGAATGTTTCCTTTCAGCAAAACTTGCCATTATCAAATATTAAGGGTACTTTACCTCCAACTACCGTCTTTAAATTCCATCCTGTATACTGTGACAAAGGTGCCGCGCGCGCAGCCGCCCAGACTCAAGCGACAGGTACCTGGCGAATTACCCCGCCACCTTCCGACGCCCGATGGGTGCGATAGGGCCCTACCACCAACCCCGGGGTCCAAGCCAGCCTCACCTGCGAGTGGTGCACCTGCTGATAAACGGACGAGGTCATGGCGCACAAAAAAGGAAAATTCGAAACTAAACCCTGTACCAACCCGTCTGGCCAGCGTGATACAGTAAGGCCAAATATCTTCCTATAATACACACAACAAAACAACAGCCCCCAGTTCACGGCACTCCCGCTTTTCGCGATCACGGCAGCGGTCGGAGTGACGGCGGGAGGGGGGGTGCTAAGAATCTCCGGGTTACGGGAGGCTGCCATACAAAACTGACCCTGGCTACGTTTAATGGAATTACTCTGCGCCTGGACGAGAGGCTCACCGAACTCGAGGTAGAACTAGGTCGTATTAACTGGCACATCCAGTATTGTGCGAGGTCCGAAGAAGGGGGAGGACACGCTAACCCTTGCATCAGGCGACCTGTTTTACTTTCGGGAAGGTGACGGAAGACATTCTTTCGAGGGCGGGATTGGCTTTATGGTGAAAAAGGACCTCGTTTGCAGTTTTGTGGAGATCAGCAGTGTTTCCCATCGGGTAGCGTACTCAATACTGAGACTCACCAACAGGTACACCCTGAAGGTGATACAAGTGTACGCTCCGACCTATAAAAGCACTGTCGAGGCAGTTGAGACCGTGTATGAGGACATAGCAAAAGCACTACATGGTACTGCCAAGACTCACTACAGCGTTGTGATGGAGGACTTCAATGCCAAAGTGGGAGTTCAAGAAGGCGGCGAAACGAATATCGGCCCCTTTAGTGTAGGGCGCTGAAATGACCGGGGCCATATGCTTGTCAGTTTTCTTGGTCTCAGAGACTCTTCTTGATGAACTCTATCTTTAAGAAGAAGCCCCACAGAAAATGGACTTGGCGATGCCCCGACAAGGTCACAAGGAACGAGATAGACTTCATCATGACGGACAGGCAGTCTATATTTAGAGATGTTTCTGTGGTTAACAGGTTTAATACCGGTGGTGATCACCGACTTGTACGAGCATCTCTGAATTTGGACTTCCGAGCTGAAAGAGCCCGTATGATGAAGCCTACTCTCCGACCTACCGCGCTCCAGTTAGCCTCAGGGGCTGAGAAGTTCCAGTTAGAACTTCAAAATCGTTTTGATCTGCTGGAAACCATTGGCAATATTCACGATAAGGCCGACAATGTGGTCAGGACGTTACAGCAAGTGTCCCGAAGGGTTTTGTTCGGAAAAAGCAATAACAGGTGCTCTAAGCTCTCGCCCGAGACTCTCGAACTTATGAGAATAAGACGGGAAGCGCCATCTACGCACTCGTCTTCGTCAGACCAGCGGGATCTAAATCTCAGAAGACGAAAGCTGATACGACGCGACCTTAGACGCTATAACACCAGCATCGTCGAGGCAGCGATCGAGCAGAACAGGGGTACCAAAGTAATTGCCCAACAGCTTGAAAGACCCCGTCTGATGAAACTGAAGACAGCGGATGGCAGAACTGTGACCTGAAGGTTCGAGATTCTAGAGGAAATAAAGAGCTTTTACAGAGACCTTTATGCATCACGGACAAAAAGGCCGACGAGTAGGACCCTACTGATTGTGACCACCGAGTCCCACTATCGCGCCGCTATAGCGAGGACATTTCGGACATCGATCAGGGCGAGGTGAGGGCGGCTCTCGGGCAACTTAAAAACAACAAGTCCCCTGGGGAGGACGGAATTACAACTGAACTACTGAAGGCGGGGGGGGGGGCTCCGGTTCTCAACGAGCTGATGAGTTTGTTTAATACCGTCCTCCAACAGGGACAAACACCTGAAGCGTGGCTCTGTTCTTCAAGAAAGGTGATAAGACCTTGCTGAGGAATTACAGACCCATCTCACTCCTGAGCCATGTTTACAAGTTGTTCTTGAGAGTAATCACAAACCGCCTCGCCGGAAGGCTCGACGAGTTTCAGCTAAAGGAGCAAGCCGGATTTCGAAAAGGCTTCAGAACCGTGGACCACATCCATACTGTACGGCAGATTGTGCTGAAAACAAACGAGTACAATCAGCCGCTGTGTATGGCTTTTGCGGACTACGAGAAGGCCTTTGACTCTGTCGAAATAAAATACTCTTTATCTTTATTTTACATGCTTCTTTATGTAGGAACGAGAAATCAAAATTGGGCATAAAATATGCTTCTGCGTCTGCCTCACCCTTCGGAGAAACAGGTTTAATTATATGTATGTGTGCTTATATGTGTGCTGAAAGACATAATTAATAAAATAAATCACTATTCAACTGCTCATATCAAGTAGAATGACACCTTCGATATAACATTTTTCACGAATTTTAAAAGCATGTAACTAAAAAACCATAGCACGCACAGGGTTAATGTAGTAGTATTTTTTGCTAGAAATTGTGTGTTCTATGCGAATATCACATTTTCTTTTTCTGGCCGGCACTTTCAGTTTTTGGTCCAAAATGAATGATGTCCTTTGAAATACGATTATTGAATAGTAGACTGAACAAAAGTAATTTAAAAAAGACGTGTGGCACTCGGGGACTGCGCGGTAAAGCTATTACATAGCATTTTTTACCAACTATGCTAGTATAATTATTTCTATATAAGAATACTAGCTGATGCCCGCAGCTTCGCCCGCGTAAAATTTGTTACCGCGGGAAGTTATTCCCGGGATAAAAGGTAGCCTATGTGTTATTCCAGACTATAATGTACCTCTATACCAAATTTCAGCCCGATCCGTTCAGCGGTTTGAGCGTGAAAGAGTAACAAACATCCACACTCACAAACTTTCGCACTTATAATATTAGTAAGATTTTAAGGCCTATGTTCAACAAAGTAAAGTACCAAGTACCTACTTGACTGTGGACATTTGGGCTTTTGGACTTTTGGCCTATTGGCCTTTTGGACTTTTGGACTTTTGGACTTTTGGACTTTTGGACTTTTGGACTTTTGGACTTTTGGACTTTTGGACTTTTGGCCTTTTGGACTTTTGAAGACCCAAAAGTCCTCAAAGACCGAAAAGTCCCAAAAGTCCCAAAAGTCCCAAAAGTCCCAAAAGTCCCAAAAGTCCCAATAGTCCCAAAAGTCCCAAAAGTCCCAAATGTACCAAAAGTCCCAAAAGTCCCAGAAGTCCCAAACGTCCCAAAAGTCCAAAAGTCCAAAAGTCCAAAAGTCCAAAAGTCCTAAAGTCTAAAAGTCCAAAAGTCCAAAAGTCCAAAAGTCCAAAAGTCCAAAAGTCCAAAAGTCCAAAAGTCCAAAAGTCCAAAAGTTCAAAAGTCCAACAGTCCAAAAGTCCAAAAAACCAAATTCCAAGAGTCCAAAAGCCCAAAAGGCCAAAAGTCCAAAAGTACAAAAGTCCAAAAGGCCAATAGTCCAAAAGTCCCAAAGGCCAAAGTCCAAAAGGCCAAAATTCCACTCCACCTAACCTCACCACACCCCACTTCACTTCACCCCACCCTACACACCTCAGCCCACCCCACTTCACCCTACTTCACTTCATATACATAGGTACACGTTATGCAAACGCTCACGTGTACACGTTGGTATATGAAGTGCGAGATACACGAACGTAGCCGAGCGTGGCCGAAGGTAGCCGAGAGTGTGATTTATTTTCGTGACACAATTTCTGGATTCGGTCTCCACGCAAGGCCCGCGATAGAAGCTATGCAATAGCTTAATAGGTATTTTGTTTTAGAACTTTTTAAGAAGAACAATTATTTTGTAATAAATTATTTTTATGTAACTTCAACCATTTACGCAGAGGCGCAACGGATACTCTTATAACGATTAAATGTTTTCCGTTTTCGAAACATTCCTCATTGCTGCACCGCTCCTATTAATCTTAGCATTATGTTATGTAGCCTATAGTCACTATCAATAAATGTACCTACTTACTATCGAACAGTTTTTGAAACCCTACCAGTAGTTTCAGTAAGGCTTGCCTTGGTATGATGTGATCATGGTCCCTTTGCAGCGTGTGTCCAATCCAGCGCAGCAGCTACACTTCCGACGTTTGATCTGTTGGTGGATAGGGGTCTCACTGCAGCGTTCCAATAGTCTTACGTTCGTGATGTTCTCGGGCCCGTATGTACCGAGGATCCATTGGAGGCAGCGTTTGACGAAGACTTATGGCTGGTAGCTGGTGCGAAATGTCTTTAGTGACCTTCCATGTCTCGCATCCGTATAGCAGTTAGCAGTACAGTTTTAACGTTTACTTTGTTTTAAGTTTCACTCTTCGTGTCCATTTTCGCAACTGCCAACGGGGCGCAGCTGTGTAAAGGTTGTTCTGGCCTTGGCGAGACTCCAAATGATGTAGGGTACTCTTCTATCCCATCAGTTTCTGACACGACACTCCCGAGGTACGTGAATTAGTGCCTCCACCACATCTCTTGCGTCTGTCGATTTTAATTTCAGTCCAGCCATTCGCTGCCTCATCCTGCTCGTTGTCCTGCACGTTGTCCTGCAGACATGCATGACGGCGTGTGTGTGCCTCAGCATGCACAGGACATCGGCATCATTTAAATCCTCCAGGATATCAGTATAGGCCCCATTCTATGCCGCGCCGATTGTTCTTTGCGGTATTCAGCATTATACCATGTATTTTCTATGGATGGTTGTTAACTATCCTGTTATCTTCATAACGATCCTCTAAGGTAGGTACAGTATGTATTTTCAAAAGAGCGTGTGAACTCTATTTATAATTTCTTTTTCAGAATATTGATGACTTTGATTGATGTCATTTTATACACGTTACGTCTACTACATTGATACATGTAATAAAATTCTAACACGCCGGTGTTTGTATGTAAATTGTTTATACTGAGGAAAATTCTATACTGAGGAATAGCTTTAACCATTAAGCTCTATTTTGATTAAGCAAACAGGGCAGATTCACACGCTACTTGATGAGTATGATTAATAAATACCTCTAATTTCATAGACCTTTTGTGACGTAAACAAAGTTGCGAGAGTCAGCTAGTTAAAAGATAAAACAAGAGGTTTCTTCTTATCTACTTAAAAACTATTTTTACAAATTTTATGGTAATAATAGACATTCTTTGAAATATGCATGTATGGTATTGTTGTGACTTTTATGACACGTTTAAAGTACATAGGTATGGGATAGATGGCGCTCACGACTACGTCAGCGTGAAATTTTCTTCCCGCTTCCCATGGGAACGTACTCCCGGGTTTGGTTATCTTTATAGCAGTATTATATATAAATTAACAAAACAAAAAATAATACTGCATTGGTGATAATAATAATAAAATGTATGTATATAGAGTACTCACTCATTTTCTTTCACTTCAAAACACTTTTTACGCAAATTATACGAGTACAGTTCACTGTTGTACATAGATGATGAATACCTATATATAGTCGAATTTTTATTTAGACGAAGTAAATTTACAGCAACTAATGTAATTGACAGCATCGTAATTGTCATTTCACATTAAGAACTCTAAATTCGACCAGCACTCTTAATTCAACTTTGGTCGAGTGGTTAAAACGCCGATCGGTACGCAGAAGGCGCAAGATCGATTCTGGGTACAAGCATCAATTTTTGGATTATTTGACATATATAACGACTGCAGAGTTCATAAATTGACGTAAACAAAAAAATTATGAAGTGCGAGGTACACGAACGTGGCCGAAGGTTGCCGAGAGTGTGATTCGTTTTCGTGACACAATTTCTGGATTCGGTCTCCACGCAAGGCCGGCGATAGAAGCTATGCAATAGCTTAAAAATGTACCTTTATTGTGACTTATGTAAAATATTGCAAGAAAAGGTTGAGTACCTACGTAGTAGAGACTTAAGATTGCGTGAAATGAAATTATTGTTGTAAATAACATTTTTGCTCCAAACTTTGGAACAATGCAATCGGTCCAGTCTAAATCTTTATTTGACTCGAATGACGTCCGACAAATTTATGTTCTGAGTTGTAAGTTATTGTATTGGAACCATAGAGCAACATGACCACCTGGGACTTAATCGGGAGGCAAGGCGCCATACGAAAACTTTCCCCTCTGTCAATACAAAAGCCCAAACGACCGTAAACAAGTAGGATGTGTGTTTGTCTGAAATTATGAGTGTATGGTTTTATTCGACTGCCTCGGTGGCGCATTCAGTAGTGTAACTGCCGTCGCGCTGAGGTTCCGGGTTTGATTCCTGGGTCGGTCTACATATTTGTGTGATCCACAAATGTTGGTTTCGGAGTTTAGGTGTTTTCTATGTATAATATGTATCCCACAGGACAAGCATATTTATATGAGCTTAATTTGGGCCAGATGACGTTGTGTGAGTGTCCACAAATATTTATTATAATAATTGATTTTGTAAGTTCCATAGTGACAGCCGATTGCTTTTGTAGTGGTGTGTAAAAATACGATTTTCCCCCGCAACATTAGCATGACTGACAGATATGCGTGTAGAGTAGACATGCCATAGATTTAGATTTTTTCAGACATTCTATGTCTACTACCTTTGTACTGGTCGCGTTGCTCTATGATTGGAAGTAGGACTATACTCTCGCAAACTGTATTTGTCTTGGATTGAAACGATATTATTCAGTTTGTTGCAGGACTTTTAGTGAGCAGGCAGGGAATATGTTGATTGTTGCAGTTCTGCAATATGATATAAATTTGATCTATGTGTACGTAATGCGTACGAATATTTGGTCACACCGGTATATGTCCCAAACTGCTCGGAGGATGCTTGCGATGAATATAATAATAGGTATATTAGGAAAATATATGTATAGGTAGCAGCATGTTTCAATTTTGTTCTACGAATTGTGCTTTGAATAACAAAATACGAGTTTGTGAATCCAGTTCAAATTATCTTACTCTAAATTGTCATAATGAACCCCAATCACTTTGATTGCAAAAGGAAAATAGACATTGTCAGTTAACGACCTACGTTTAAAAGCTTAAAGCCTTTGTGAACAAGATTTGAATATTTTAATAGCTTTAGATTTAACTGGCTTAAAAGTCATTTAAAAGGGTTTTAGATTTATGAGTGTACAAATGCTCTATTCTGTCCTATGGATTGTCTAATAAAATAACACGCCTGTCAATAATTTTACTATCAGAGATGCTGAAAACCGAGAGAGGGCAGAAAGTAGCACTATGAAAGAATTTCGAGCTTTAAATTAAAAGTTTTGGATATATTATTAACATTTCGATATATTAAGTCACGCTTTTATCCCCGAAGGGGATAGACTGATGTAGACCATATAACACGGGACTAGCCTTTGCGAACCACCGCATACAAAAATATTCTGCCAGTTTTCATACAAGTGAAGGGGGAAACACAAAGACATATAAAATTTCATTGCATTTAAAAATGTATTAATCGACAAACGCGTAATGGCTGTTGTGTGTTAATTGTTATTGTACAGTCAACTACAATGTAATGTACTAGTTTAATCATATAAAATGATGTACTGATGTACAGGCTTTTCATAAAGCCAAAAGACCAAATGGTCATGTGCAATGGCAGAAAACAATGCTTAAGTAAGGCGCATCCTGTGGTTAGATGATCTAAGCCGAAGGGCTAAGGCATATTATACGCTCACATTTTACTTTATAGTTTCATGTTTCACGTAATTAGGTGGTGAGCCTTTAGGCGTGTCGAAATGGATAGGCAAAAGTTGTGACGACTCACAGTTAAAATTTTTCAAGCCGCCCATAAGGTCTTCAACTTAGTTTAACAATTTGTCATTTTACTGATAGCCGGTTTTCATTTTAAGTTTTCCTTCTCTACGCAATGGATAGTTTTTCAAAAATGTTACCTTAGTAGTCTCTTACGATACCCTCGGGATGAATTAGGGTGGCGATATTTTGTACCCTTCATGTCGCCATAGGGGTTATCAACATAGTATATACATACATATAGTCACGCCTTATATCCCCGATGGGGAAGGCAGAGGCATAAAGAGTCATATACATCCTAAATATTGTACCTTGTTTTGTGTACAATATTAATGTATTTGTAAAAAGTAGGTAGGGCTGTATAAGACTCTCACACCTTTGCAATGCTCAAATTACCCTGTAAAGTGACCGCCCATGGATTACACTAACAGAAAACTTCAGAAAATAACCCTCAAACGTCACTTTTCAGCGACAAAACTGATTTTTCCATACACTCACATCTGTGATCAAAGAGTATGTTAAACTGAAAGTCAGTTTACCTCAAGTAATAAATTTATGCGGTAAACATGCTTATAGAACCGCAATTGAGTTGAAGTGGCCACTAAGGTCGATTTAGGGTTCTGAGGTCTGTTAAAGGGTGCGGTGAAAAAAGGTTATTGCTTTTACCGAACGATTTAAGGCCGCGTGGAGTGGAGTGGAGATTTTGAGTTTTTTGAAACAATCCTAGTCAAAAAGTAAAGGGTTTTTACTACTGATAAATATATATATATATATATATATATATATATATATATATATATAATAGTTAAGGATATAAGCTAAACATATTTCGAGCCCGTTACACGATCCAATAAATTTCACTAGATACAAAAAAATCCCAAAGTTGACTCTCTCAGAAAAGTTTTTTCAATACTGTGGCTAAACTATTAACATTTTATATATTTTTTTTGCACTCAATTAAAGCTATTGAGTTTTTATACACATTTTTCAAGCGTTTTTCTATACACAAGTATTTACATAGTTATCATGTACAGTGGCGGCTGGTGGGTCCTCGATCTGGTGGTGCACTTTACCTGCTTTCTTGTTTAAAATTTAGGTAGTAAGCGTTAATTTTATACCAATCAAGTTTATTTTGAAAAGTTTTGTATAGTTTTAAGTACTTAGGTACTTAGTTATTGTTTATGCTCATTTTCACACACTCCACACACTTTGCACGCAATATAGAATTGAACTAAGAACAAAATAAAACAAAACAACTTACAATTTAAAAATCAAAACAATCAATACATATTTAACGCGTCACAGATGCAGCGAAACAATACCGGGAGAATTCAAATTTCGTCATCAACAAAACATCGAGGACTCTCTGTAATCTTCGGATTGCCCGAGCGCGTGCGGCGCACGAAAAGCGACTCATTGCCCGGTACATTTTCTATGAACGATGTTTTGTCTCACGCGCCAGGCGTATTAGCTCGTATCTAGTACAAGTTGTATGAGCAGCCCTCGTGCACTCGGGAAAGCGCACGCCGATTTTTGGTTACAGGGAATCTAGGCTTTAGTAATGTAGCAAAGAGCTTAAATTGTTTCGTCATAATTAGACATGTTATTAGTTTTGAGTTTTTATATGTTTAAAGAAAAAGTGGTAGGTAAATAGGTACCTAATTGTAAGTAATTTATTAATACATTTTGTTATTTTAAATCCTCTGAGCGGTGTGGTTGTGGTGGTTCACTGCACGAGCGCACTTAAGGTACAGCCGCCACTGATCATGTACGAATATCTAACAAACGCAATAGAATTGCGCCGCTGACGGCCGATCAGTCTCGCGCTAGCGCTTGTGGAGGCGGGACCTGTGTCAGTTTTTTTCGCAACTATTTCGTAATTATTATGCCAAATTACGTTGAAATCGCGCCACAGTATAAAAATATGAGTGATGGGCAAAATGTAATTAGATTAACCGTTACAAATTACAATTACTTTATAATGCTTAATTCCATTACTCTGTCACAGATTACTTGAGTAATTAATTACAATGAGTACTAGCAGTAACTAATTACTGAGTAATGGAATTACACGTTAATCTAATTACATTGTAACTAGTCACTCATTAATTCAATTAACGAACTCTCATAATTAAAAACTCTGTACTGTGAATTCGTCACGGCCCAAGGGGTGGATCGATTTTGATGCGGTTTTTTGATCGTAAGTCAATGTATCCATGATGGTACTTAGCTATACATTCTGAAGACCATCAGCTTAATTCCTGAGTGATGAAGGGATTTCACTTAAATTCCCATACGCGACTCATGGTAAATATGGTGATCTTTGACTTTTTAAGTGTTTTCACGACATGGTAACCAACTACCTAATGCATTAAAATGTCTACGAATTACATGATAATTTTGCAATCCAACATGGCGGCCACGCCGCACGGTGGATTCTGTTGTATGGGATGGTTGGTCAATATTATTTAACTACGTTCTGAGACTTAAACTAAGTCTTAAAGGTGTATAATACATTCATACGTACCTAAATACATAAAATCACGATTATTTCTCGCTGGGGTAGGCAGAGATTACTGATTTCCACTTGCAACGCTTCCAGCGAACATCTTTCGCTTCCTTAACTTTCATAATTGTCTTTATTAAAGGTGTTTTAAGGCAAAATAACTTACTACTTCCAAATTAATTACTAAATTATATAAATGTCTTTTTCACTTTAAACAATTTAAATAATTATATATCACAATAAATTGATTAATGAAGGCTGGATTCTTTTAATCTGGTAAAAGCATTTCTAGCACCTCACTAGGAAGAGTAGTTTTATATTTTCTAACAACCCTTGAGCACGATACTACTGGATCCGAAGAAATTAAAAACAAATTAAATACATCAGTTAGAGTGTCCTTTCTCGAAGTTTTACGAGCGTTAAATTCTCTAAATTTCTTAAAATCCTTATTTCTGGCTTCCAAAGCCTCTTCGCTCAAAAGCCCTATGGGCATTATGGCATTTGCGATTATGGCATGGCCATGAATTAAAACTTTGTGAACGGTTGTAGGCATATTATACCATGGATAAAGTCGGGTGTACAAATGAGCCGTCTCAATGCAGTAACTATGAAAAACTTCGGTGTTAATTTTGTAACCACTGGCTATTGTCTTCAAAATTATACTAAACCTTTTGATTAGTTGTTCATCCACACCTGTTATATGAGACGACTGCTCGGGGTTAGAAAAAAACGTCTCGCTGAGTTTCCAACGTTTGTGTTTCCATAACCAGCTTTGGGTAAATCTACGAGTAACCCGGTAACATTGCGGAATTGACGTTGGATGGCTCTTTTCCTTTCATCGATGATTACCCTCGTGTCCCGAGACTGTCTCCATTCTTGTGTTGTTAATTTATACGCTATATGTAAGCAACATTCGAAAAACTTTATCCAGCAATGAAGAACACTCAGACCAAATGACAGCGCTGATACGTTTACTATAGGCTGTGCCAGCATGGCATCAATGTTATTAAAATTTTTCGAGGTCTCGTTACACAACAAACATCTCATTGCAGATTTGTTGTCAGTCAAGCTATTACAAACCTTACCGTCGATCATGGTGAATAGCAACGTATGTGTAACTTTAAATTCACGGCCGTTAATGATTAACACACTAGGAACGAGTTGTCTTATCTCAGTATCTATCTCTTCCTTCTTGGTTTTAACAAGCTCTACAGATTCCTGCTTGAAATCAATGCTTAGAGGTCGACAAAACCTTGGCGATGAGGCTTGGGAATTAAACCACACAATTTTGCTTTCAAATTCATTGGTGATCAGTTTTAAAGGGACCATGCATGTTAAAAAAGCGAATTTGTCATCGCTCGATACTGAATGGAATTTTTGCATGTACTGGCTATGACCTGAGCTACCGTCGAAGCCCCACTTAGATAGAAGCGTTAATTCTGTCTCAGATATTGACTGTAACACTTCTTCTTGTGTTTTAAGCAAGCGACTTGCGGTATGGTCGAGCAAATTTTGAAGCGGTACTCGAGCAGTAGTTTCAGTTACATTGACATTAGCAGGGTAACAAGCACCTTTAGCCTCCTGCAAACGTTTGTAAGAAGGAAAGATATGAGGCGCGTAGCTTCGTACCACGTTATACTGCTTCTTACTTAATTTCGCTTCAGTGAACATAGACAAAGCGCTTTGAGGAGATACTGCCTCTTGTTCATTTACTGTGATTTTCGGTGATAAAATATCTTTTAATTTATTTAATTGGGAATAGTGGCCTTCAGTTCGAAAATTCATTTTAGCAGAATAAAGAAGTTCACTGCCAGAACCGGACGCACGTAAAATTTCGGTCTTCCTACGCTTACTGCGGTCACTACACTGCTCAAAATCCTTCGGGGGCCTACCTGGGCTCACCCTTTGCTTAATAATATATTTTTTAAAAATGCAAGTCTCATCTAGCCACGTTGAGTTATTTTTTATAAACCTTTCTTTTATTCTGTTCGACAATTGCCATTTTATTTCAAAAGATTTAAAAAAATTATGCAGTGTTTCTTTAAGGGAAGTTACATCTGAAGCAGGGCAGTTGGTTTCTGCAATAATTATCTCCTCTAATTTTAAAAACTTGCTATCTAATTTCTTGAATTGAATTGAAAACAATTTGTCACACAAATCTCTCCTTTTTACTGGATAATCCACTATTCCTAAGAAAAAAAAAAACGAAAAAAAACCTGTATAATTGGCTACAATACAATTCAAAACTATTCATTCATGCATACGAAAATTTTCACAGTTAAGTGTAATAACTAACCGAAACACAACCGGCTCATATTTTTAATCTACTACCGTGAAACTATAAACCACTGCCATTTGAAAAGGAGCATTTTGTCTGAACTTTTGATATCAACTATATAAAATACACTAACTAACGAGTTATGGAGAACTAATTAGTACCCTGACAAAATGCACTTTTTCGAAAAAAACAGTATCAAAACTGCACTTCTTAAGAAAAAGTAGTTTTTAAATAAAAAATTATTATGAAGCAGTAATTATATCGTGAAGAACTAAATTTATATATTTTAAATACTACATACCTTCAGCATCACTCATGATTTTTTTTATTAATTATACCCTGTTACTTTTAAAGTAATACAGTATTGCAACACTGCACCAAACTTAGAAAACGTAATTGACTATGAGGAAAATACAAATATGGTCAACTTTGTCGTATCATAAAAAGTATACTAGACAACCAATACTACTTTAATTACATAAAATAAATGTGGTATACCCTCTATTTGCTAAATCTATAAAAAAATATTATCTACCGCCATTTTTTTAATTTTGATTAATGACCAACCAGCTCATACTACAGGATCCAACGTGCGCCGTAATCACAAAATTTCATGATGGGTATCGTTTAAGGGGTTTTTTAGTATGCTGAGTACGAAGTACGTGATAATTTTGCAATCCAATATGGCTGCCGCGCCGTAATCACAAAATTTCATGATGGGTATCGTTTAAAGAGTTTTTTCGTATGCTGAGTACAAATCACGTGATAGTTTTGCAATCCAATATGGCCGCCGCGCCGTAATCACAAAATTTCATGATGGGTATCGTTTAAAGAGTTTTTTCGTATGCTGAGTACGAATCACGTGATAATTTTGCAATCCAATATGGGCGCCGCGCCGGAATCACAACATTTCATGATGGGTATCATTTATGGGGTTTTATGGTATGCTGAGTACGACTCACGTACTAATTTTGCAATCGAATACGGCCGCCGCGCCATAATCACAAAATTTCATGATGGGTATCGTTTAAGGGGTTTTTTTGGTATGCTGAGTACAAATCACGGATATGCAATCCAATATGCCCGCCGTGCTGTAATCACAAAATTACATGATGGGTATCATTTATGGGGTTTTATGGTATGCTGAGTACGAATCACGTACTAATTTTGCAATCCAATATGGCCGCCGCGGTGTAATCACAAAATTTCATAATGGGTATCGATTAAGGGATTTTTTCGTATGCTAGGTACCAATTTAATGTAATTGGCCTTAATAAACACCTTAAAAACCTTTTGTCATAGTATTTTCGCATTGCAAGGCCTAAACTTAATAAGCAAATCTTTTTAGTTTACTACTGTTAACAGCTTAGGCGGCCAAATTCAATTCCAAAATTATCATGTTATTCGTACTCAGCATTCAAAAAAACCCATTAAATGATATTCATCACGAAATTATGTGATTACGGCGCGATTGCCATTTTGGATTGCAAAATTATCATGTGATTCGTACTCAGCATACCAAAAACTACCTTTAACGATACCCATCATGGATTTTTGCGATAACGGCGCGGCGGCCATATTGGATTGCAAAATTATGCCGTGATTCGTACTCAGCATACCATAAAACCCCATAAACGATACCCATCATGAAATTTTTTGATCACACAGCGGCGGCCATATTGGATTGCAAAATTATCACGTGATTCGTACTCAGCATACCAAGAAACCCCTTAAACGATACCCATTATGAAATTTTGTGATTACGGCGCAGCGCCCATATTGGATTGCAAAATTTTCACGTGATTCGTACTCAGTATACCAAGAAACCCAATTAAACGATACCCATCATGAAATTTTGTGATTACGGCGCGGCGCCCATATTGGATTGCAAAATTAGTACGTGATTCGTACTCAACATACCAAAAAACCCTTAAAACGATACCCATCATGAAATTTTGTGATTACGGCGCGGCGGCCATATTGGATTGCAAAATTATCACGTGATTCGTACTCAGCATACTAAGAATTTCCTTAAACGATACCCATCATAAAATTTTGTGATTACGGCGCGGCGGCCATATTGGATTGCAAAATTATCACGTGATTCGTACTCAGCATACCTAAAAACCCCTTAAACGATACCTATCATGAAATTTTGTGATCACACCGCGGCGTCCATATTGGATTGCAAAATTATCACGTGATTCGTACTCAGCATACCAAGAAACCCCTTAAACGATACCCATTATGAAATTTTGTGATTACGGCGCGGTGCCCATATTGGATTGCAAAATTTTCACGTGATTCGTACTCAGTATACCAAGAAACCCAATTAAACGATACCCATCATGAAATTTTGTGATTACGGCGCGGCGCCCATATTGGATTGCAAAATTAGTACGTGATTCGTACTCAGCATACCAAAAAACCCTTAAAACGATACCCATCATGAAATTTTGTGATTACGGCGCGGCGGCCATATTGGAATGCAAAATTATCACGTGATTCGTACTCAGCATACCAACTTTAGAAAACTATAGAAATTTTTATGACCAGCCGTTATGTAATTTACATTTTTTGCGCAACTGTTACCATCTAGCAAACGTACGCGACGGAAACTCTCAAAAGAAATGAAATATCTTAGTTTTCGAAAAATGTTTCGTTGCTGCTCAGCTCTTATTCGCCTTAGCGTGATGTTATATATTTTGGTATTTTTGAAAAATGGACATTCTTTTAAGGAACTTTTGAAATTCAACTAGCAGTCTCTTAGACTCTAGAGTTCAAACAACTTAACAAACAAACAAACTCTTTAGCTTAAAAATAATAGTATAATATATATAATTAACTCATTTATTTAGGAAACTCTAATAAATCACTACACTTAATAAAGTTAGATGCATTTACTACGTCAAACAATGTTAGCATTCTGTATATTTCTACTCTTCTACTGTATACTGTGGCATGAGAGTTCACTGCCGCTGCCGGCGCGCGGTGTGTCTTGCGCCCGGGGCGAGGGGAGCGCCAAATGCCTACTTGTGCGCTATAACCGCCCCTTAAGAGTTTAAAAGTTGTAATAGAAACAAAAAGGTCGAGGCTATTCTCATCATTTGTACTTTGTGGACGCTATTAGGAAAATGATGTTATTTTAATCGTGAATATTAATTTTAGAATTTTAAACAATAATTTTGTTTTACTCTGTAGTACTCGTACTTCATGTGTGGTATTTGACAGATCAGAAAAGTTTCTTAAGGCCATACCCAGGGCTAACGACCTTGAGCAAATGGGCGATATGACTCGCTAACATAGAGTAGCGCAACTACAGAGACATCAGAGTAAAAGAACCACGGAAGAAGAAGAAACATAGTAGCGGAAATGCGTTCCTCGCTTCACCAAATAAACAAAAAGCTGTGAGACGGTCTCACCCGACTGCCCCTCTCTAAAACGTTTATTGTGAGAGTTCAATCCGTTTGACGTTGTCATTTTTGTTTTATTTCAAACTTTGAACAGATGATCCACGTGACCTAGTGACGTAGTTTAATGCAACAGAGTCGCAGACTACAGACAAAGTCTCGCCATAAGCCCCTCTGCTTAAATTATTACAAATCCAGTACTATTAAACAAAAATTTTAAGCGAGTGGAAGACCCCCCTGGTCTTCCACTCGCTTAAAATTTTTGTTACTTTTGGAACAAAATTTCATTTCATTTTATTATTACAAACAAACAAAAATAGACGTAAACGCAGTTGCGAGGGTCAGCTAGTTATTTATAAATAAGAAGCGCTCGTGGCACCGCGGACTTAGTGTTCTGTAAGCGATCACTGTAGTAAGCTCATTCACTATGGCCAGTCCTTGGATGGGTGACCATCCATGTGACCACTTTGTGACAGTTATTTGAGCGTCGTTTCCGTGTTTCGGAAGGCACGTTAAGCCGTTGGTCCTGGTTGCCCGTTAAATGGCAGTCGTTAAGCGAAGTTGAAGGCCGTTTTGGCGGCTTCATTAATTTTAACAGCAGGCAGATACAACCTGCGCCTGTCTATCTCAACACGGCAATACAGCTCACCGCCTATTACGTGGGACAAATTCTAAAAAGGTGAAATGTGGGGACATAATAACATGCCTCTGCCTACCTCTTCGGGGATAAAGGTGTGACCATATGTATGTATGTAACTAGCTGACTCTCACAACTTCGTTTACGACGCTTAAGGTGTATGAAACATGAGGTATTTCTTCATCAGTCTCATCAACCGGCGGGTGAAACTGCCCTGTTTGCTTAATCATAAACGAATTTAAAGATTAAGCATATTGTAAAACTAGCTGACCCTCGCAACTTCGTTTACGTCACATAAGGTTTGCAAAAGGAGAGGCACTTCTTCATCAGACTCATCAAGCAGCGTGTGAAACGGCCCTGTTTGCTTTATCATAAAAGAGCTTAAAGATTAAGTTTATTCTAAAACAATTCAGTCCCCGACTTCGGCGCGGACAGAATTATTTTACAACAGCCTTAATCATTAAGCTCTTTTATGATTCAGCCAACACCCCTGTTTAGATTTACCGTCACATTCCAAGGAACCCTTGAATTATAGGTTTTGAGAAAGTTGAGATTTCTCTAATTCCTGAACTACAAAACCCTCAGCACTGAAACTTGTGTGAAGCAATCCTAGGTTGAATTCTAGGTTTAGAGAAGTTGAGATGTCTCTAACTCCTGAACTTCCTCGGATCAATTTTCATTCAAATCAGGAGGCCTACTCTCTTTCTACGAAAACGAAACTTCGTTAACGAACGAAAACAAAACGAAGTTTCGTGGCTGAGCATATTCTGTATCATTTGCGGATCGGAGCCCGAACTTCGGATGCATAGACACATTTCGTGAACGACAATGATAGGGAGGTCTGCTGATGTCTTATTCCGGTAATTACGGTTATCACTTTTATTATAATTTAAAAACAAGTAAGTTTTAATTTAAAGTTTTACATGTAACAAATGATTTATAATACATTTCTTGTAAAATGTATGCAGTAAATAAGCATAAAAAGGTATTATATCTATAATTGTATATTTTCAACCCTTTTGATATAGACTACTAGAGATGCAAATGTCATAAACTTACGTTAAAAATGTATTTGACGTTTGTTTCATGTCAACAATAATGTAATGAAAATTATTATTATAAGAAATCTATATCTAAAACATTTAAATCGTATACACATATAAACATAAAAACCTTTGTAAGTAAACAATTCATATTACGGTGCAATTGATGTTTTTATTCTATTCAATATCGCACACACGTGAGATATATCTTGTTGAGTAACTTATTTTTAATGTGAATTTATTTTGCAGCTTTTGTACTAAATGCCCCTAGGCGGAGGGGACAATCTTCTGGCTCTGATGTGAGATGGAGATTGTTTGAGATAGAGGAGGTGCGTGCAGAGAATGACACACTTAGAAATACCGAGCTCGCTGGGATCATGAATATACTGATGCAGATTCAAGCTGCTCTGTTGGAACCGATTCAAATTATTAGGGACAAATTGGATAGGAGATAATATATAAAATGAATCAATGAAAGACAAATAGTATATAGATTGTATCAGTTAATAAAAGTTTGGCAAGACAATTGTTTTCGTTTTATTTTATCTAAATATACATAGCTACATATTTTCAGTATGAACTAGAACAAAAGAAAAAGCCTGGAAGCGGTACAAAATAAAAAAAACTACTACTTTTCTTCCAGTTGGTGTCGAGACCGCGTAGTACCCCATGGACCTGCGGTGCATGGGGTACAATGCTTGTGGACTTTTTGGTTGAGTCGACGGGTGACCTAAGGGCTAGCAGTTATTTCTCCCAATGAATAGGCATCGCTTTTCAAAGGGTAATGCTCCCAGTCTTTTGGGAATTTTTTCTAACGTGAGGGAATATCTTTAATGGATGCTATGCCGGACTCCTACCGACAAGAAAAACCTAACGTAATGCCCAATAGCCAATAGCCTATGGTTGGGAGCCCCGGGTAAGTCCTCGGAAGGATGTCCCAGGACTCCCAACAGACCTACGGTTACCACTGGTTCGGGTGCTATCCCGCGTCTTTGGGGGGTTTTGGGTGTGATCCCGCTTCTAAGAGGGGCGTGCATGAACCCCTAACGTCACGCTGCCGTTATGGGCGAGGGCCTAAACTCTTTCTACGAAAACGAAACTTCGTTAACGAACGAAAACAAAACGAAGTTTCGTAGCTGACCCTATTCTATATCAATTGCGGATCGGAGCACGAACTTCGGATGCATAGACACATTTCGTGAACGACAATGATAGGGAGGTCATTTGCTGATGTCTTATACCGGTAATTGCGGTATTCACTTTTATTAAAATTTAAAAACAAGTAAATTTTAATTAAAAGTTTTACATGTAACAAGTGGTTTATTATACATTTCTTGTAAAATGTATGCAGAAAATAAGAATAAAAAGGTATTATATATATAATTGTATATTTTCAACCATTTTGATATAGACAAACTAGAGATGCAAATGTCATGTCATAACCTTACGTTAAAAAATGTATCTGACGTTTGTTTCATGTCAACCAACAATAATGTAATGAAAATTAAAATTATTATTATTTGAAATCTATATCTAAAACATATTATATCGTTTATACATATAAACATAAAAACCTTTGTAAGTAAACAATTCATATTACAGTGCAGTTGAATGTTATTTATTCCATTGAATATCACACACACACGTGAGATATTATCTGTTGTTGAGTAACTTATTTTTAATGTGAATTTATTTTATTTTGCAGCTTCTGTACCAACTGCCCCTAGGTGGAGGGGACAATCTTCTGGCTATGATATGAGACTGAGATTGTTTGATATAGAGGGAGAGCGTGCAGAGAATGACACTTAGAAATACCGAGCTCGTTGGGATCATGAATATACTGATGCAGATTCAAGCTGCTCTGTTGGAACTGATTCAAGATATTAGAGACAAATAAGATAGGAGATACTATATAATAGGAAAGGATGAAAGACAAATAGTTTATAGATTGTATCAGTTAAATAAAAGTTGGGCAAGACAATAATAATAATTGTTTTCGTTTTATTTTACCTAAATAAACATATATTATTTTCAGTATGAACTAGTACAAAAGAAAAAGCCCGGAAACGGTAGAAAATAAAAAAAAACTAAGTAGGTATCAGGGTCTCGGCTTGTCTTACAGTTTTCTTCCAGTTGCACACCATGGACCTACGGTGCATGGGATCCAACGCACATACTTTTTGGTCCAGTCGACTGGTGACCCAAGGGCTAGCAGTTACTTCTCCCAAAGAATAGGCATCGCTATTCAAAGGGGAATGCTCCCAGTCTTTTGGGCCCAATGCCAAGGGGGCTATTTTTCTTAACGTGAGATAAAATCCCCATGGATGCTATGCCGGACCTCTACCGACAAAAAAACTACACGTATCCTGCCTAACAGCCTACGGTTGGAAACTCTCGGTAAACCCTCGAAAGGATACCCCAGGACTCCCAACAGACCTATGGCTACCACGGACGGTGGGCAGTCCCCTCACCATCCTCAGGCCCCCGGTCATGAAGGCGGATAGTCTTGGGCGAAGGCGCTCCCGCCGCTGACTGCGGATCTCGTGTGGGAGGGCTCTCTCCCGTAGCTAACTATTTCTTAGCACAACTCCTCAAACAGTTGCCGACTGAGCCTATAGTTTGCAATTAACTCTACTTCGGAAATAATCATATAATTGACTTAATTTGGCAGTCTACGACGATTTCTTCTACGCTTTAATCGTACCTCACGTAGAGCAGCCTCAATGAGTAACATTCTAGACATGTTATTTAAAATTCTTACAAAATATACAAGGAAACGAAAATCAAACGGTGACACTTTTGGTTTCGTCAATTTTAGGTTAATTTTCCGAAAAATTATCTGTCAAAGTTGAATTTTCGTTCGTACGATTTGTGAATTAGAGTAGGTTTAACGTCAAACAACTTCGTTTCGTCCGCAATTTGCGGAACGAATGGAACCGTAGTGGGTTTTATACTAAACTTCGGCCCGAACTTCGTTGTTCGTTGAAACAGAATAGGTGAATTAGAGTAGGTTTAACGTCAAACAACTTCGTTTCGTCCGCAAATTGCGGAACGTATGGAACCGTAGTAGGTTTTATACGAAACTTCGGCCCGAACTTCGTTGTTCGTTGAAACAGAATAGGCCTCCAGTAGTTTCGGCGTGATACGTATTCGGAATACAGACGGACATGAAAATTTTAAATTTCATTTTGGCTTAAGTAGGTATCGATTAGAGAACGCGTTCTTTTTTCTTTAAATAGTTTCCATATTCAGACTCTCGACCCTCAACAGTTTTATTATTTCGCTTGCATATTGCAAGACCGACATATCTCAAAATCACAAGATTTTCAGATTACTATAAAAAAGAAGTCTTTTATTAGCATATTTTTCAGTACTAGAACGTCAGAAAGATAATTTTACTCGATGCCGCTAGGTGGCGACAAATGTCGTTTTTGCACGCTGTTGGTTGTGGCATCTTGCTTGTTTCAATATAGTACTATCTCAGTTACGCCAAAGTGGTCGACGAGGACGCACGCGTCTTGTTCTTCAAGGATGTCATATTTGGAGTTAAAATATTCTTGCAACAAATGGTAAGAACTATTTTCCGATTAATCCTTTAGTACAATATATAATTATTTTGGATTATGACGTTATTACAATAAACAAATAAGTTTAAATATTTGTATTATTAAACAATATGACGTTATTGCTAGTAAAACTAAGGATGTGTTTGTTTTATTTTACGTTAAGTCATTATTGTAATTATGACATTGCATTTAATAATTTAAAACGGTATGTCACATTTAAAATTAAACCGTCCTAGCAGAAAATATTCAGATATTATAAGTATTATGTAAAAATATGTTACTATAGCAACAAACGAAAAGTGTTTTTTTAAGTTTCTTACTGTTCTATTTTCATTCTAGGCGTCTCGAAAACAACTACAGTTCTCAACACTACACTACCAACGACAATTTCTTTTAGTCCTAAAAAGAAGGGAAGGAAGTGCGCTAGGAGTGAGGATCAATGGAGGCGAAATATTTTGAAAAAAGCCAGAATTATATAAAATTCTTTCTTTTGTTTTCAAAACTGTTTACGATTGGATGCGAATGTTACGAAGACGTTGAAGTCGTAGCTAGGGCAAGCTCAATCAGCCGACCCGTCGGCACTATACAGAGCCTCTAATAACTTCGGAATGACGTTTAAGAAGCCGTCGGAACTCTATAAACATCTAAGAGTTACTAAAATGCACGTCTGGCAAAATCAAGAGACGAAATCGTTCAAACTCTTCCAAGGGATAAAAATATAGCAGAACTTGAGTCACGCCTCCAATTATACAAGAAATTCATGATGGGTTCGAAGACTGGCAGAGTGGGTTTGAGTAGTATCCGGGGACAAACAGATGAAGACTCTACAAAATCATTTCTGGAGCAGGATGCGAATGAAGCCTATAAGGTGCACGCGATGAACCTAGAGATGCAGAACGAGTGGCTTACTCTAGGCGAGTTTTTTATTCCCATGACCTTGCAGTGGCGTACTTTGTTGTACGACTGGTCGCCGGGTTTGCTTAGATTCTATCTGAACGTGTTTCAGTTGACCCTCTCTGACCAAAGTAATCTGGTCAGGTGGGGGAAAGCCACAGATAAAACTTGAGAAGCAATTGGAACTGCTAGGCTAGGGTAGCTAGGATAGGGTTGTAGGACCCTATTAGACCGGGGTCATAACTCACGCCAACTATAGGGTATTGGAAATCATACGTGAGGCTGCCAGTTTGGCGGTAGCTAGAGCCACAAACATAAGAAATGACATTGCGTTTGTAAAGGAAGGCTGTTCAAAGAAAGTACCTCAAAAGCCATACTCAGTTTTGATGGCTGCCGCCGATTGGACCATACTCGCAGACACGTATGGAAAACACTACAAAATCCCACAGAATGTATGTACCTCGCCATCCAGACCCGACATATTCCTGTTCTCAAGGATACATAAGCGAGCAGTGCTCGTGGAGCTCACGGTGCCGTGGGAGACCAACATACCGAAGCACAACGCCATGAAGATAAATAAATACTTTGACTTGACCAATGAGTTAACCAAAAATGGCTATGCGGTTAAACTCTATGCCGTAGAAATAGGAGCAAATGGAATTCCAGCTAAAGCCCTGTATAATTTATTTTAAGACCTTGGATTTGCAAGAGCTTCAGTAAGCTCTTTACTAAAACGAATATCCAAAGCGGCATTGATAGGGTCTTATCAAATCTGGTTGGGCAGGGGAGGGAATAGTAAGGTGGCCACCCTAAACCTACTCAAATGGGCCGCAAGCCCCAGACACCTTCGGGATGTTCCCCCCTGCGCCACGCTATGGACCCGGCGCCCGCACTTAGAATCTATGGAATGCTAGGATAAGGTCTCTCACTGATTATAGACTGAAATTATGAGACTGTTAATAATGATTACCTGAGATATGGTTCACATTTGTGTTAAGAATTGTGTTTTTAAGCTTAAGCTTAAAGTGTTATGCTACGTTCCTTTTCAAATATTTTTTTATATTTTAAAGATTTGATTATGCTGATT
This sequence comes from Miltochrista miniata, assembly GCA_933228765.1. Taxonomy (NCBI): domain Eukaryota; kingdom Metazoa; phylum Arthropoda; class Insecta; order Lepidoptera; family Erebidae; genus Miltochrista; species Miltochrista miniata. The sequence goes on along the minus strand of OW121773.1, from coordinate 10,274,325 downwards.
TTAGAATGTTTCTAAATATTACAAAGAATGTGCCTGAGATATTTTCAATAAGTAGTTAGTAAGTAAAGAAGTTTTATTGAAAGTTGAATGAAAGTTTCGTTATTTTTGTATTTGAAAATAAAAGTTTAAACCTGCAGAGGCTGTCTTATTTCAAGGTAACGAATTCAACCTTTTTTTGCAATACCGTCATTATTTGTTTTAATTCGCGAATTCTTGCGTATTTTGTGGTGTAATAATGACTTATTTTGAGAAAATACTTTCAATATTTAGCTTTTTTCTGCAACAATGACACAAGTGAGGACTATATTACTATGTTTTAAAACTACTTATAATAGGTAATATTTATATATTTTTTAATATACAATTTTTAAAGTACAGTAAAACAGTAACACATGACATATGGTTTCCCAGTATTTTATTTGTAATATAGACGAATAAATCAAACTGATACTTTAAAACCGCTCTCCTGTAAAACTTCATTTTTTTGGTTATGACATTCTTGCAATAAGCAAGCGATGTATAGATATAGACTAGCAAGAAACTCGGCGGGCACTCACTTTATTCACTTTTATACCTTAACCAATTTGCCGGTAGATGGTGCCTACTTGCGGCGACCCACAAGACGTAATAAGCTAAAGGAGTCAATTCTTTCAGCTTAGGTTGAGAGCAGTGTCTCAAAAAAGCAGTGTGTTAATAATAACTATAATATAAGTATTTTCATCAGTAGACAACTGATGAAAATACTTATATTATAGTATCCCTTAGCACAAGGTTATATTAGCTTAAGTTGTGTGCGAATGTCCACAAATATTTCTTCATTTATTTATATTGAAATGATTAAGTAGCGCTTACAATATAAGCATGATTACCTTTTGAAGTAATTTAATAAAACAATACGAAAAATAAGTTGAAATGCATTATATTCTCATGTAATGCAGCATGCATTGTGTAACTACGGCTCTGGCTCGGTTGCACGCATTACTCTGTACATGAATGAAAATATAACATTTTACGAGAATATTTTGCAGACCAGAGCGACACACGTCCGTCTAGCAACACGACACCCCCCGCACTAGATTTTCGGGGTGGCGCGGGGAAGCAAGCAACATGATGCATTCTTTGAATACATTATTAGTTATAATTAGTTAAAACTTATACTAATTCAAAATTGAAGAAAACCATTTTAGAGTTCTATGTTTTCTTTAGTCTCTGATATAAATTTTATTATCATGCATTAATAAATAGATGTCATACAACGACTTCTTCTAAAAAATTATGGGCTATTTCAGTGATGTTTTACTAGTTATTTATAATAAATACACAATTTCTGATGAAACCATCCTCTGGAACACATCTTGTAGATTTCAAATCTACTTTTGGCTGTCATTTTTCGTATACTAATACCGAGAAGAACTTCTTTATTTGCACCTCTTTTTCGCAAACTTTGTCAACCACTCCCCTTAAATTACTGAATAGCTTCTAGACTGACAAATTTGCTAAAGTGTGTTTTGTTGAAATATCATAGTTGGAAAACTATTAATGTTATTTTAGAAAAATTTCAATTCATAGCGACGTTGAAGAACTATTTATGTTATTACCCTACTGCCGAAGAAAGGAGGGTAATGTTTTTTTAGATAAATTATTGCGTTTTGGAACTTTCTATTAAAACCTGTAACGTTGAGCAAGCAAATTTCGCTTTTGGACTAATGGCATTTATATGTTATGTCTCTGTATGCAATAACACTTATTAGAAGACATACCTTGGAGCAAGTTAGTAAATCATTCGTGACTTAAATTTCACTGCTTTAAATGTAAACAAACCTAAGTAAGCTATAAATAAAAAGTACAAATCTTTGTCCAACGATACGACCTCATTGTAAAACATTGAGTAGATCGAACCGGTAATTACTTGTTTAGCAAACAGAACACAACCGGCTTTATCCGGTTTTGTAAGCGGGGGTAGATAATAAATCGGTTTTTGGGAGCTGTGTACTAATTTGTTTGTTAGTATACTGTTGATTTTACAATCTGTAAAGATAATAATCTATGTTCTGGGTGTATTTTTTCTTAACATATATTTTATCAGTAAATCTGTTACACAAGAGTGGTGAAGAATTAGCTAAAAAATATCATTCTATAACTTTTTCACATAAATATTATTAGTTAGAGGGCAAGGGGATCCTATCACTAAAACCATCAATGCACATACATTTTTTCTCTTCATTTGAAAATTTAGTTGAACGACTTTCACCAAATTATAGTCAGACTATTATTATGGGAGACTTTAATACTTGCCTTTTAAAGCAAGATTCCCGCTCTTCTACTTTTCTAAGCATAGTCGAAGCCTGTAATCTATCTGTCCTGCCTTCTAGTGCCACCCATCACGCTCCTGGTCATCCTCCAACTCTTCTTGATTTAATTCTTGTATCTTCCACCGACCTTGTTGCTAAACACGGTCAATATCCTGCAGACGCTTTTTCTTGTCATGACTTGATATTTCTTTCTTATAAAGTTCGTCCTCCTAAACCTAAGCCTAAACTCCTTATGCAGCGCAATTTTGGTGGCATGAATCTTGACAAACTGCGTGAGGATGCCAGTAACATCGACTGGGATCCGTTGTTTGAAGCTCAAACGATTGATGCCAAAGTTAAATACTTTAATGAAAAAATCATAGAGCTTTATGACTTGCATGCACCAGTACGAGCAGTAAAAGTTAAGCACTTTCCAGCTCCTTTGCTTACAGCTGACATAAAAAAACTCATTTCAAAAAAAGCTGCTGCTAAATGCAGATACAATATACGGCCTACAGATTTCAACAAGGAGAAATACATTTTGTTACGAAATCTCTGCAGTAAGGTGTGTAGAAAAGTACAACGCCAATACATTCATAATTCGGTCGAGAACGGAGACCCTGCAAAGGTCTGGAGATTTCTCAGAACATTAGGAGTTGGAAAGCAACGTCAATATCTGATATCAAACTCACTTGATATTGATTTACTTAACAATCATTTCTCATCTTCGTCCACATTAGATCAATCTAATAGGGACAATACATTGCATTTTCTTTCATCGCTTCCAACTCTTGATCACTCGCCGTTCAATTTTGATCAATTATCTGCGTGTGATGTTAAAAGGAGTATAATGTCGATAGGCTCCAATGCGATTGGTGGTGACAACATTAGCCGGAAGATGGTACTGCCTGTCATTGACGAAATACTGTCAATTATTTGTCACATTTTAAACCACTCTCTCATCTACGCCGAGTTTCCGAAAGTCTGGAAAGACGCACATATCATTCCTTTGCCTAAAAAATAAAACCCAGCATCCTTCTCCGAATATCGTCCAATTTCCATATTACCGTTCCTCTCCAAAGTTCTAGAAAAGCTTGTTCACTCCCAATTAAATACTTATTTAAACAGACACAACCTCCTAAATCCTTTTCAATCAGGCTTTCGGTCAGGCCACAGTACGACCAGCGCATTGATTAAGGCGACTGACGATATTCGTCTAGGCATGGAGATGGGAAATCTCACAGTACTCACATTATTGGATTTTACCAACGCCTTCAATACAGTAGATTTCCATATCCTGCTTAGTATGTTACGCTCCTTTAACATATCCCCACCAGTGATTGATTGGTTTCATAGTTACCTGTTTGGACGCCGGCAGCGAGTTTGCGTTGAAGAACTTATTTCCACTTGGTGTAGTACTTCTGCCGGCGTTCCGCAGGGTGGCGTGCTGTCTCCTATGCTTTTCACTATTTTTATAAATTCGATCTCGAAGTATTTATTTTCATCCTACCACCTTTATGCAGATGATCTTCAAATCTACAATCAAGCCGCATGGTCTGAACTATCAACTGCATTTACAATATTTAATACTGACTTGGCGTACATCAGTCAATGGAGCAGAAAATATGGCTTAAAAGTAAACCCCTCTAAGACACTAGTAATTTTGGTCGGTAGCTCACAAATGATAAATAAAGTGCAATGGATAACCCTTCCGAATATCGAATTTGATGGTGTTACCCTGCAAGTTAGCAGTGAGGTTAAACACTTGGGTATCTTGATTGACAGTACATTATCTTGGCGTCCCCAAATGAGAGAGGTTAGCCGAAAGCTTTTTGCTTCGGCAAGCTCACTGCGTAGATTACGCAACTTCCTGCCAACTGCCACTAAAAGGGCGCTTGCAGAAACCCTTCTCCTTCCTGTACTTGACTATGCAGACGTCAGCTATCTCGATATCACTGAGGAGCAGTTAGACAAACTTGAGCGACTTCAAAATTTTTGTATTAGATTCATATTTGGGTTACGCAAATATGATCATGTATCTCAGTTTCGAAGACAGCTCGAGTGGCTCCCAATTCGTCTTCGTCGGAACGCTCATATTCTTTCTATGCTTTACAGCACTCTCTATAACCCCTTTACTCCCGCTTATCTAAAAGAACGTTTTAAGTTTCTTAATGACACACATTTGCGATCTCTTAGGTCATCAGTATCACTGGAATTAGAAATTCCTCGACATTCCACATCTTTTTATGATGAATCCTTTACGGTACAAGCTGTACGATTGTGGAATGCTTTACCCATAAATATAAGGCGCGCGCAGTCTTTAAACGTTTTTAAAAGACTAGTTAAAGAACATTATTTATCATTATAGTATCTATGAATGTACTCGTACGTATTTGTATGTATGTATGTATATACACACACATACATTATTATATATGTATATGTATATATATATGTATATATATATATATATATATATATATATATATATATATATATATATATATATATATATATATATATATGTGTGTGTATATGTGTGTGTGTATGTATATATATTTAATATGTATGTATTTATGTATGTATATTATGTTTTATTTATTTATTATTGACATGTATGTGTTGATGACGTGGAACGTTTAAACGTTCGATTTTATGACGTGTATTAGAAAATCACACCTGAAATCTTTTACACTAATGACCACCTATATCCTATGATTCTTAACAGTCTTTTCCATCCAAAGGTTGCCTGTAAGAGATTGCTTTTTAGCGATAAGGCCGCCCTCTGTACATTTATAAAAATTGTAATGTCTTTCTCTTCTGTATGTTTTTAATTGGTGTACAATAAAGTTTATTCTATTCTATTCTATTCTATTCTATTCTACCATCTCACCTATCCGGCCCGTTCTTCGGCCTTGGGTAGAGAGGGCGCATGGTGCGCCGACGTACCACCTCACTCAGCTCCTCACAGGACATGGCTGTTTCGCCAAGTACCTGTGGGAGGTGGTGGGTGTGGAGTCGGACCCCGTGTGCCGTCACTGCCCAAGTGGCGCCGTGGACTCGGCTGAGCACACACTCGCCGAGTGCGCGGCGTGGGACGGGCCGCGTGTTGCCCTCACGGGCCAAGTCGGAAATGATTTGTCGCTGCCGGCCGTGGTGCGAGCCATGGTCGGCAGCCAGGAGTGTTGGGCCGCTGTCACCTCTTTTGCCAATGAGGTGATGGCGGTCAAGAGAGAGGAATTGCGGGTGCGGGAGCGTGCAGGTCAAACGCTCCCGCCTCGTCGTCCGGTTCGGGGGCGTCGCATGGCTCAGTTCATGCGCGCTCCCGACTAGTGTTGTTCCGGTGGGTGGTGGTCGGGGGACCTCACCCACCGATGATCGTTTGGCGGAAGGCACCTCCCCGTGTTCCGGAGGTGCCTTAGTGCCCGCCCGCTCGGCCGCTCTCTACCCCCTCTGCTTTCAGAGGGGTGCTCGAGAGTGGTGCGATGCGGACTTGTTTTCTTCAGCTCCTTAGGGAGCTCCGGGGGGCCGACCATCTGGTCCCCCGAGGAGAGCCCCAACCTCGGGGCATCCCTAGCCGGGTCGACGTTGAATCTATATCTTCATATCCCTCGGCCCGGCTATAGGGTGAGTCGGAACACCGCGGGGTTTAGTGGGTAGGACGGTCCCTTCTTCCGGGACCGGTGAGTCCCACACACCGTCCCAGCTACCCCCGTAGCTGGGATGACGGTGCCTAAAAGCATTCCCCGCGTCACCAAAAAAAAAAAAAAAAAAAAAAAAAAACCATCTCACCTATTGGGATGCGGGGTCCTACTAACATCTTAAGGACCCCAATGGGTCGGATCCTCCTCGTGGTGCATCCTGGGCAACGGAGTAGCGACCACTCCCCTTCCTCTGTGGGGGAGTTGTGCTACTCTGGCTAATTCCGGTCGAGGCGGGAGTAACCCACCTGTGGGCTGCTCGGTGGTGTGTGTTGCTGCCGGCCGTGCCGTTATTCACGGCCGGCAGCAGCAATGCTGGGTCGCCGTCGCTGCGCCACCTTTGCTGGCGAGACGATGGCGGCGAAGTGGGAGAGGCACTGCGTGGGGGGCGGGAGTTTGGGTAAATGCTCCCGCCCTGCCATGCAGTTCGGGCTGCCGGCCGTGAATAACGGCGCGACTGGCGGCAACAGTGCTTGGCTGCTGTCACCTCGCCAGTTGGCGAGGTGATGGCGGCAAAGCAGGAGGTGCACTGTGCGGGAGAGCGGGAGTAACGGATAATGCTCCCGCTCTGCCGTGCAGTTCGGGGGCGCCGCAGTGAAGAGTCACTGCGTGACACCGATTGTTTCTTGACCGTGGGCGTAAGGTCGGGGGACCCCGCCCACCAACGGTCACATGGCGGTGGGCACCTTTCCCGTGTTCCGGGGGTGCCCATTAACGCACGCCTGCGCCAGCCGCTCTCTGTCTCCTCTATTACAGAGGGGCGCTCGAGAGCGGTGCAGGCGTGGTTTCCAGCTCCTAAGGGAGCTTTGGGGAGTCGCCCATCTGGCTCCCCCGAGGAGAGCCCCGAATAAACGGGGCGCCCCTAGCCGGGTCGACGTGAATAATCTTTTGATATCCCTCGGCCCGGCTAAAGGGTGAGGAGGAACACCGCGGGGTTTAGTGGGTAGGACGGTCCATTCCGGACCGGGCCGGGAGTCCCACACACCATCCCAGCTGCCCCCGCAGCTAAAAAAAAAAACCATCTCACCTATTAGCTGGTGCATTTACAGATTAACATCATCCGTGGCTCTAAAACAGATGACTTTCTTGGGTTGGAAGGTCAGAATTCAAATGGTAGATGCTCCCACAGTGTATTTACATTCATGCTAAATAGTCCAACAAAACTATCTGACCCCGGGCACCAGAGTAAAAATAATATTATAATAATAGTAAACCTATTAGGTACTCCATTAAGGCTTTTATTTCATGCACAGTCGGTAGCTGTCACATTTGCGTTTGGAAGTCTTACAGAAATAATAGGCTGCTAAGGCTCTTTGAGAGTTTATGCGTAGATAAATTGTGTCATATGTATTGAAACAACCTTCGTTTTGGTGATAATCTAGATTTAGATAACGTGAATCTGTGAATGAATTGTGATGAAGGTTCGTAGCGACATTTGTTTTGTTTTGAAGGTTTCAGTACTTTGGAGTTATGGGTATGCCACCACCAACAAGGTCACTCAACTTTTGATGGAAATCATATACACCGAGTTCCAAGTGTTGAAACATATTCTTAGAAACTTTACGAGGAATCATATTCAGCTCAAAATAAATATGACACTCAACTACGTAAAACGTATATATCTTCTAAAAAGGGATACCTTCTGATGCGAGTTGTGCAATAGTTTCAATACGTCAGTGGCGTGTATACGCGTCGAATACAAAAGCGATTTCGTGCTCGAATGTACAGGCCGCAGCTTGGCACTTTGACGCGCGATTGTACCGGCTGTTTGACACATGAGAAATCAATTATTGAAACTGTAAATATCTACATGTTTTTATTTTTGTTTTGTGTTTGAGACCATTGTACAGGGTGTTTCTATTGCAACATTCTTATGACCCACAAACATTTAGATATTAGAACGCTATCAATAGTTATTTAACAAAATTAAAAGCAACGGTTCTGGACAATCTCTAACAATATTACAATACAAAATCATCCTACTACTATCTCAATACGAATTATGAAAATCTTTGTACTGCGCTGCCTATCGCGCTACCTTTGCCTCTAGGGATATTATTTTTAAGATTTAACTCATAAAAACCCACTCTTAAGTACAAAAAACCTACCTACTCAAAATTATGATAACTTATTATTTTTCTATCGTTTCTTCAACCTTTTCCTACTCAAATTGTCATTTTTACGAGTGGAAACCTAAACTTACTCAAATTGCCATTCTATGAGCGGAAAACGAGGTGTTCCAGTCGTCGAGTTTTTTACTCAGTCGCATTTGAGACATAGCCGAGTAAAGATCGTTTGCTGCTTGTAAAATACCAATTTGTGACGGGAATGGATACACCTCTGATGTATTTGGAGACTAAAAAGAACTCTCTTTCCCTATGAAATTGACTTATTGTGCCTATCACTTCTTAGTGAAGAAGTGATAGGCACAATAAGTTAATTTCATCAAAACTAAATCTAAAACTAAAATCTCCATCCTTAACAGACAGTACGGTATTCCTTCGACACAGCTCTTTGGATTAGTATTAGTTGACTAAATGCTAAAGTAAGATGATAAAAACCATAGGTTATAATTATAAACTATCAGATCAGCTCTAATAATTTTTTTTTGTACCCAGGCGTACATTTCGAACAACCTGTAGATTAATGTCAATGAACTTACGAGAACATAATACATACATCACTGAGTGAAGCTCATTTATTATGTTTCACCTACAGGATGCTGATAAAATATCTAACGTATAAGACTTCAATTTATTTCAGAAGATTGATTGATCACCGGTACTTATACCTGACATAACAATTTTGCATTTTAACTGACTTCTGAAAATTATCCGTGGAAGAATTCGCCGGTTCCACGTAGATTCTCGTAGGCTAAGTTGTCAAATCCTTTGGTATGCTAGAAGACCAGGTTTAAATCCTGCTTGAGATTCATAATTTATAGACTTAAGGCGAAGTGCAATTGTGTCTCCAGCGATTCGGAGGGGGTGAAGCAGACGCAAGATATTCGGGACGCTCCGTGCGTCGGAAACGTTTTCGCGCGTTAACCCGTTCACTACGCAATTGAAATCATTGACAGAAGTACAAGTTTACATAACTATTTTTTTCGCCCTATTTAGATAAACCTCTTAGATTTTCTACTCGTGAGCAACTACGTAATTGATTTTGACGCAATTTTTATCACTAACATGTAATGAAATTCATTTTCATAATAATAGTCCAGTCAAAATAGACATTCCAGTTCGCATTCATTCCCAACAAGATGGTTTTTTGTGCAGGTCTTGAATACGTCATTACAAATGATATGACAAAAGTATAAGAATAGAACATAATATATTTGAGAAGTACCTACTTCCATTTATTTTTTTACCTGTGTCAATTTTTGCCAGGTTGAATGAAAAAGTAAGAATCTGCTGACCCTCTCCTTCATAGTTTTTATTTTTTGGTACTTTACTGTATTGTGTAATGGTACGGTACTGTACAAAAAAGACTGAAAAATATACCTGTATGGTAGCCCTTCTTAATTTTTTTTCTGTTTTTAGTATTCGTAAATTTCAAATGCCTAGCGATTGCAGTGGTGCATGAGATGACAGATAGACGGACGGCGAAGTCTCAGTAATAGGGTCGCGTTATTACAGATTATTTATACTGTTGGTTGATGGCACTTGGTGGAACCTGCAGCGCATATTGAATACCCACCACTTGTACTGTTCCACAGCATTTATTTACTCTACACCTGACCGCTTTCGCCTCTTCGCATTTTCAAAAGGCAAAACTAACTTGATGTCATCAAGTTACTCTCTCCTCGTCTCATTTTATCCTTTCGATACGGAACTGTAAAAAACGGCCAAGTTGAAGTTGGACTGGCACACTGATGAGGATTTCGTAACAAAAAAAACGCCAAAAGATTACGTTGTATGGGAGTAACCTTATTCATTCTTTATCTAGTACTAGCGGACGTCACGCGGTTTCACCCGCGTAGTTCCCGTTCCCATGGGAATACGGGAATAAAATATAGCCTATGTTCACCGCAAAGAGTGTAGCTTTCCAACAGTGAAAGAATTTTCAAATCGGACCAGTAGTTTCGGAGCCTATTCGTTACAAACAAACAAAAAAACAAATCTTTCCTCTTTATAATATTAGTATAGACAAGCGGACGTCACGCGGTTTCACCCAACTAGTTCCCGTTCCCGTGAGAATACGGGAATTAAATATAGCATATGTAAACCGGAAAGAGTGTAGCTTCCCAACAGTGAATGAATTTTTCAAATCGGTCCAGTAGTTCCGGAGCCTATTCGTTACAAACAAAAAACAAATCTTTCCTCTTTATAATATTAGTATAGATTTAGATTATTATAGTTGTTACAGCGGTAGCAGAAACACATCTTTGAAATGTATAACTGCCCAGCTCATGAGATACAGATGGATAAACGGACTTCGAAGTCTCAGTAATAGGGTCCCGTTTGGGTAAGAAACCGAAGAATATACAAAAACGAATATTCCTATATGCATATATGCAAGGGTATAAAGGAATAAATTTCGATACTAGTTATTTAGACTAGACAAGGCTTTAGTCCTGTCCAAACTATTACCATTACCCAAATTAAACATTCTACGTTTCATTTCGCATAGTTCTTGCCCGCAGCTTCAGCTGTGTGAAATTCTGTTCACGTTCCCACCTACCATTGGATCATATCCAGGGATAAAATAGCCTTTGTGCTATTTTCTAAATTATATATAACGAGCGGACGTCAGGCGGTTTCACCCGTGTAGTTCCCGTTCCCGTGGGAATATGGGAATAAAATATAACCTATGTTCACCGCAAAGAGTGTGGCTTCCCAACAGTGAAAGAATTTTTCAAATCGGTCCAGTAGTTCCGGAGCCTATTCGTTACAAACGAACAAACAAAAAAACAAATCCAGGATTATATTGCAGTCTGGAAAAGCATAAAATAATTATATTAGGCCACCAATTACAGCTAGATCTGCTCAACCGTTGGAACATGATTTTGTCGCAAACATCTTCACAGACTTCAATTATGTCATAATTAAATAATTCGTAAATTATATTGAATCATCAGGCACTTCTGAATATTTTGCTTTTCCGTGCTTCTGAGCCGTTGGTCCCGGTTTTCAGTAACATATATTCATAAACATATCTTCTAGCGCTTAACATATAGGTACCACTACCCATTGAACATTGTATTACTGTTTTGCATTATAGCTTAAAAACAAAGTTAGGGTTGTATTGACTGTATCGGGTTGTAAGCTGCTTATTTTCAGTTCACTGTTGGTTAAAATTCAAACTCATACTTACAACTTTCAAATTCAATACCTATCTACATCAACTACGACGTACTAGTAGTAAAGTAAGACTACCAGAATATCAACAATACGCAATACGTGCATTGAAAACTGTAATTTTGGATAGGAGAATACCAATTTTTTGAGTTTAAATTTATTATAGACCCAATTAAGGTTTATACCTACTGTTATATTGTAAATTTAGGAGAATTGGCCCACTGATTCATCAGTCATTAGTATTATACTCGTAATAACATTAATTTTACCTAAATATTAATATAAATAATGTACATGTTATAAGCTGGATCAGGGCGTCACATACATAAGCGCATTATAGGTGAATCTTCTGGACTTATCTATTATGTGGCATCAGGCGAACTTTGTATTGGAAAGTATGAAAACGTTACTATAACTTATATAATACACCAAAGAAATTTACCAAAACAGATGCGATATTTTTACGCTCTTGAGCTTAAGCCTTGAATACTTCCTTTTTTGTTTTTTTTTATTACCCATTTTCGTTACTACGGCAGCGAATTACGTAAGCGGGCACAACAAAGTTGTATACGGGTGTCCTCAACGAAGCCTGTCGGCTGACCAGTGAGGTGGCTGATAGCGACAAAATGCACTCCCGCTCATCAAAACGTTTTTTAAATTCAAACAATATGTTTTTAATAAATAAATAACAGCATAGGGCCTCGAAGTAACTTATTAGGGACATGGAAATAAAAAAAATAGTGTGGTACATTATATAACTACTGAATAAAATTGATTATAGTCAAGGCGGTCACAGGTAAATTTACAGATTAGAGGCAACTTTGGGATAAATTTCTATCGAGCCGAATTTACTCAATCGTGTTTTGGAGAGCTGACAACCCTAGTCAATATACTTAACAATAATTCTCCATTTAAAAAATTGTGAAATCCTTGGTAACACCATTGCAAAATTGGTTCGAAATATGTCAAAATATGTATTTTGAGTCCCACTTCACCTTAAAAATTTCTGAAAATGAGGTTCGCAATTCAGATAGTGGGTTTTGCACACGTTTGCTACACTTTGCTATTTCTATCGACTTCGGCAATAAATATAACTAGTAATTTAGAGTGATACGAAGGTGATGTGATCGGCGCTGAGCGCAGTTTTGTTTGTTAAATGTATCTACTAATCTATCATTTTAAATAACTAGCGGACACCCGTGACTCCGTTTGTGTCAAATTGATCCATCTAAGATTGATGTGCTAAGGTACGAGTATAGTTTCAAACACCATTTACTTGCAACAGATAGGCAATGAGCAATCTCTGTTTTTAAAATTCTGAGCGAACAATGAACGGAGCGAAACGTCACTACGAAAATGTTCGCGATCATTCTAACGAACACTATAGTCAATGCTCGACAAAAAATATTCTTTACGACATGCCTTTGCACAGTTTACACTGCAGACAGAAGCTCGGTCCGTCAAAAAACTAGAAGCAAATTCGCTGGAATGTTCACCAGAATGCTCACTAACGCTGTCGTGTAACATTGAATGCTCATCTCAACTAACAGCATTAGTATGTACTACTATTTTATGATCTTTGGCCATTAGCTCAATACTAGGTAACAATAGTTAGAAGACAGTAATAGAAACATGAAATAATGTGAACAATTTTCCAAATTAGAAGTCAACCCGTTCAGTGTGTATGCCCACACACTTTAGTTCTGGAATAAATGTGACGTATGAATCCGGGGCCCGTTGCATTCTGTATGTAAATTTGACTACATCAAATGAAAATATGGAAACCACGTTCAGTTTAATAAGCCAGTTTAGTGACAGTGCTCACAAGATTATCACATGAAGTTACAACCGCCATAATTTTTTAAGACCTAAACCTTTAAGTATTTATACAGGAATGTCCACAAACCGTGTGGAATGCCCCGTGTGGCGACGGGGTCCCCTGTTGAGACGGGCAAGAGTACAAAATGTCGCCACCCCAATACATCCCAAGGGTGTCGTAAGAGGCGACTAAGGGCACACTTTCGAAAAATAGATCCATTGAGTAGAGAATTAAAACTCGAAACGAAACCCGGTTATAAGTAAAATGATAATCAAGGCCAAGTTGAAGGCCTTAAGAGGGCGAAAATTTCAACGGAGAGTCGCGGCAACCTGCGCCTGTCCATATCAACACGGCAATAGGTCACCACCTATTACGTGGGACTAATTCTAAAAAAGGTGAAACGTGGGCATATTATATGACTCTGAATACCCTATCGGGGAAAAAGGCGTGACCATATTATGTATGTATGTATGTCCTCAAACCGCCCGTCACCATCAAAGTTAAAACCCCTGCATTTGTAATCGCCCTGAAGATTTCGGCATTTCTTTCTTACGTTTGGAAATCCTTCGTGGATGCTATGCCGGACTCTTACCGACTAAAACCACACAAGTCCTACCACAGCCTATGGTCGGCAGCCCTGGATAAGCTCTCGGAAAGATGTCTCAGACATATTTAAATTAACCTTGAATGAATGTTACTGATATTACGAGGTAAAGTTTACTTGAATGACCCCATTTTTTGTTACACACATCCCTTAAAGTTGGACCGATCCGAGAAATTCATACGGCTTATTATTAAGGTCAATAAGAAAAAGAGCAGGGGCACTTCTGATTGGCTGCCAAGGATCAACTGTAAGTAACAAGGAATTCACACGATCTAGAGCTTAGGTACATAACAGCCAATGCTCAACTAGTAATTTTTAGTTCATTGAAAATGGAAGGTATTAGCAAAAAAATATCAAACAAATTTTCTAATTTCAAACTATACCAATTTTTCATTAAAAACCTGTACCGCTTTTCAGGTTAGATGAATAGACATCGCGTGCACAAAAAAGGTACCGGTTTTTGGACAACACAAAGCTTTTTCACCTGATTTTTACGGTGATTGACATTAACACCCGGATTTCAAGGTTGTTTATTGTGTAGCCCACGCAATATTTTGAACGTGAAAAGCGTTACGAAAAGAATAGATTCCATTTTTGTCATTTCTTCATAACTTTTTTTTTAAAGTGAGAGAAAATCAAATGCCGTACTCCTACCGACTTAAAAAACCTCACGTAACGCCTGACAGCCTATGGTTGGGAGACCCGGGTAAGCCCTCGGAAGGGTGTCCCAGGCCTCCCAAGAGATCCACGGCCGCCACTGCGGCCTCGTCTGGGGGTGTTTTTTCATAACTACCCTTTGGAAAAGGCGAATAGAAATCCATTTTATACACACAACGCAAAACAAGGGGTGTTGCAAGTTCGATCTGTCGAAATGCATAAAGTGGCCGAAAGCCAATGGCTACCAGAATGGTTCTTGGTTATAAAATTTTATAACAATTAGTTCAATTCCTGAGTGATGAAGGGATTTTATTATAATTCACAGGTCCTATTCATCAAAAATGTGATATACTGTTACTTCCATAGTACATCCATGAAATGGGGGTAAGAATCCGTAAAACGAACATTTCTGGATTATACAAATAGCATAGCTTGTTTTCAATCGGCGTCATACGATAGGGGTGGAATATTTCCAACATTTGTTTGCGATCTCGCCATAAGAAATACGTTTTATATCTATTCAATGTACAGGTAGACATTTTCATGTTTTATCCTCCTTTTGATATACGTTTCCGTGTATCGGATCAAGATTTCTTTTGATCTATAGCCCTTGAGGAAAGCTCTTGAGTATGTTTGATAAGTTAAAAAATGTCGCTGTTGTAGCGGTAGTAATTGAAAGTAGACGTTTTTGTTTATTGTACACTGCTTTTTGGTCATCTGTCCAAAAACCATTGTTCTAAATTTTTAACCTTACATATCATGTATTGGTGTGTTTCATATATACAATGATACAGTCAGCCTGTGTCCAACAAGGGGCTAGGCAAAGGTGAATTAAACTTCCAAACTTTGCCAGGAATATTGTAAGGTGGTCCCAAGTAAGCCCATGAATGTGATGCCCGGTGATACGTGTTGTATGTATATCAATAGATTCTTTACAAGTTCAATCATTGTTTTATTTGCATAACTTACCTAATTGAAAAAAATTTCTGCGGACTAGAATTTTACTTCTTAGGATGAAAAATAAAAAAAACATGGCTGTGAAATATGAAAACTGTTTGCACTATCAACAGCAAATGACTCTTTTACTCATATTTTTAATGACTTTAAAAGACTCAGAAATCATTGCAGTCACGTATTTATTTCGTTTAAACAAACAAAATTCTCCAATAAACACTTTCGGGCAGTTTAGTTTTGATGCCTTTTTCCCAATATGAGCGAATATTTCAAAGGTTTTTATACATAAATTATCTAACTGCGTCTGGTCGGCTTGAAACATATTAATTTCAGTGACCAGATCACTGCAATTATGAATGGAAGATAAGATATTAATAAATTTTCTTATCTTCTTACCAATAAATATCAAAGTTTGGGAAGATGTTTGTTATTCTATCAAGCTCTAACTCCCTAACCATTTTATGTTGAAATTTGGTATACAGGTAGACACTCTGGACTAATATTTAATGACAGAACTGGATAAATATTTTTCATTCTGGAGACTAATTCCTGTAAGAAATCAAAAAGGGATATATTTTTAATGAGGGTGAGTCGCGGAGATAATGTATTACTCGTAATAGTGTATTACGTAAATACCTACTATTAAACTGACTGTCTTTGTAGGTAACCCACACAGGGTTATACCGCAAATTACTGAAAGACGTCACACCATCCAATTTACAGTGCAACAAGATCACTTTAGCGCTCCTGTACACGGCGCCGCAACCACACCGGCGCCGCACCTACGCCGCAACTTTGTACTGTGTATACGCACCGCGTACACGCCGCAGCCGCACCGCCGCCGCACCGGCGCCGCACATTCGCCGCGCACACGCCGTGTCTCTAACCGTGTTGACATTCCATTACTGGCTGGCTATGATAGTGCATGTGTATGAGTTTTTCAGCAAAAAACAATCATGGAAAGTTTTGATCATGAAATTTTCATAACTTTAGTTGAGGAGAGGGAAGTATTATGGGACAAAAATTTAGAAATTTACAAAGATAAGCGTAAAACTTTAAAAGCTTGGTTCGACATCTGCCTTATTATGATCGAGAATTTTGCGGAGCTACCCGATAGAAAACATGGTTGTTATAATACCTACATAAATACCTACAGCTATTGTACGTAGTAGCTACCTACATATAGATCGATGATACAAACTTGCACACATGACTACTACCTACACTCGTTACTATTTCGTGAGGGTTCCGCCTTTACCCTTTGGGTACGGAGCACTAAAAATAAGTAGGTATTTCTTAATCATTACTTAAAAATAAATCTAAAAAGTCACACAATTTAGACTCTAACCGTTTGCCATTTCTTGTACATATAATAAGCCAAGAGCAACTTCTTTTTTTTCGTTAAATTAGACATCTTAACACGTGTGATCTGTGTAGCCAGCAATGTATTACTAACAACTGTGTAGTGGTATGATAAAATTATGCGGCGCCGGTGCGGCGGCGGTGCGGCTGCGGCGTGTACGCGGCGCGTATACACAGTACAGAGTTGCGGCGTTGGTGCGGCGCCGGTGCGGTTGCGGCGCCGTGTACAGGAGCGCTTACCATTTCCTACGCTCGACATTGACGAACTCACAATCAAACGTTTTTAGAAAGATCACAGTAAGTCAGATTTGAACTATCCCCGCAGCAGCTTTAATTTCAGGGTCGTGTGCTCAGTGAAATATTGTTTGATGCCGACAACTTGTTTAGCCAAAGTGAAATCAGTCGGATGAATAATTTATTTCCTTTACTAGTAAAATGCGCAAGCCAATTTGGCTTTGCGTTTGTAGTAAATTTGAGTGGAATCCCTCAAGAAATGATTTAGAAATTAGTTAGAATTCGATGCTCGCAGTAGCTGTACGAAGAAACGATGAAACTGAATATAGAGCTATGTTATTGTTGAAGTATTTACTTAGTAAAATTATTCATCTGCTATTGTTACTGTATAAACTTCTTAGTAACTTCTAAGTCTGTATACTGCCGAATCTATTACGCTGAGTGCATTCTACCTAATCTATCATGGCGAATGATTTGAAGAGCTCTTCAACTTAATTCAATGCTCTCTATTTTGATCATGAACACCACGTGCGAGCACTTTCAAAAAGTGGAGATAATCTTCGCTAGAATCGAGCGATTTTAATCATAGTTTCTCTGTCGATCTAAAGTAACTTGGAAGAGTTTCAGTCCTCTTAGAACCCTGGGTTCATCAAGCTAGGCTTAAAGTAAACTGTCCATAATCCTGTTGACTATGGGAGAGGCTATCCATCGCTAGGTGTCACCTTGGTTTTCCATCAGGCAGGTGGCGTCATATTGGCGAGTCTAATATTAAACGAAAGGTCTTCACCTGTGCTGGTCATCTCAATAAAGTTACCTTCTCTTATTTTTAACCTTCACGGGGTATCCTTCCGAGGGTTCATCCGTGGCTCTCAAGGTGTGTGGTTTTTAGTCGATTGGAGTCCAGCTAAGCATTCCTGTTGTGATTTTCCTCTCGTTTAAAAAAAGGAAAAGGTTATTTTATGTTTAAGTTGAAAAAAATATTATTTAGTAAAACACCATAGGTTATGTAGCAACAAAGTTGACATCAATATTTTACTAAACCCCTCGTAACATGTTTTAGTAAAGTTCACCGCAAATATACTGTCGTTTCCACACTATTGATTCAAAGGAAGTTCCGGTTGTTTGCGGAAATGACTGACGCGATACATACAGCTTTACAAATTTGAAATGTTGATTTGTCGAGAAGCACACACTGAAATTCTGAGTGGGCGTTGTTAGTTAATTTCCGCCACAGCTGTGGATAAAAATAAATGATATTTTGGAATGATTTTCTTCGCACTTTTTTGTAAGTTAGAATCTTCTTAACATCTGCAATAGGTATTTAAACTTTCATTTTCACTACCACTACTGGGTAACGAGCTATTTACCATTTATTTTTGAGTATTTCCGATATTTCGGCACTGTTGCAAGCTGAATAATGAATCGTTTATAGGCTATGGTGACCACTTTTCATCATTGTTACACGAGTTACTTCTCTGACTACTCGGGAGTATAAGAAAATTAAAAGAAAGAAGGATATACGTACGTATATACTTCCGTTATACCTAAGTCAAGATATACATTTGAATAAAAGGCCGTATTACATTTTTTTATTTGGGTAAATAATCAGCAACACAAAACAATTTTTTGTAGTTGGATTGTATACACATTCTGCAATTGCGTTATTAACGACATTTACCACAGCTTAGCTAAGTAGTCGTAAAAATATTGTAGGTGAAAAACAAATGAGAGTGATAGAACTAGTTAAAACATTCAAATAGTCTTACTTTTAAAGGTACTAGGCCGCGTTGCCGCAATGTCCGCAATTTGTGGTTAAAATTACTATTGTACAAATCTACTAAGCGATACAACGGAGAACGTAGCCCTGCGTTAGTACGGCAGCGGTAATTCCCCTTTAACCCGTCGGCTCCAAGTTCATTTTGTCGCGTCTGTGACCTATTTCGAACTGAAACGCCAGCTCAACGGTGCGAAGACTTTGTACAGTACCGAACTAGCGGAACTTTTGTAAATACAAGTTTAATACATACTAATGGGAGTTTTCGTTACGAGTTGAACGTATACACGAACGACGTATCTAATTTGTTTGGTTTTAATAAATCTTGGAACATATTGTAATTTCATACTTTGGAACGTCCGCTTGCTCGTTTTGTGTAGATGATACGTCTGCACTATTTTGTCGCGCCACTGCAGCTCCCAAATGGATTGATGCCTTGCGATGAAAG
Source organism: Miltochrista miniata (assembly GCA_933228765.1). Classification (NCBI taxonomy): domain Eukaryota; kingdom Metazoa; phylum Arthropoda; class Insecta; order Lepidoptera; family Erebidae; genus Miltochrista; species Miltochrista miniata. The sequence goes on along the minus strand of OW121773.1, from coordinate 10,255,181 downwards.
TATAGTCCGTTAATCCACACTTGAAAATCAAATCAAGGGGTCGATTACCCTGGGGTTATCCTACCAAGAGCATCCCCGGGATTCCCGGCCATAGGTAGATGGTAGAGCACCGTGTGGTTTTAGCCGGTAGAAGTCCGACATAACATCCATGAGGATTTTCACATGAGAAACAACATGGGGTGGGTATCTGAAATTTTACATTATCAATTCTGAATAGTCATGTCTGAGGAAGAAGAAAGCGGATGTAAATAATTAAATATCATCATGCTGTTCTCCGACCCTAGCTTATTTCAAAAAAGTGTTAAATAACCCTTTAAAAACCAGCATTGAAACGCGACTTAAGTTGATGTCATTGCCCCAACAGCTTGTCCTTTTGCCCTTTGCAAAATTCTTCAAAAACCTAATTTTACAATGAACGACACAACGACAAGCTAGCGATATTTATACTAATATTTTTACTATGAATTGAAAAGTTGTTTTGCGTGTTTATAAGTCTATCATCATAGCAGGGCTTCCAAGTAACTGGCTATCTAATGCAGGTTGTGCTGTAATATGAGAGAGCCTGACAATGCGTGTCGCCGCCTCTACGGCGGTATAATTCGCTCCAAGGAATTCTACGCAACGCCCATTTGATGGGGCGTTATGAAACTGGGGCTCCAGTTTAGAAAATTGTAACTAGCTCTTCTTTTCCTATGTCTGGCGAGGTTTATGAACCAGACATATTACACCGATTATCAGAAAAAAAATTGACGAACACTCGACTTGCTCGCGACGCTTTAAAATTTGTATTGGCTTAGACTGTATATTAATAACGATCCGAAATTTAAAAATATACTTGACACGACTTTAGTTGTATCGTGAAACGAAAAAGAACCTTTTTGACAACTTTGAGCAAGCTTTGACACGTACAAATTTTGCAAACATTAGCCCAACCCAGCGTACCTAAGATGTTGACGAGTTGACACTCCGTAATTACTGCACTGTTGCCTATATTCTTAGTGAATATTGTATCTTTCCTTTGTATAAAAAGTGAAATTTAAACATTTTTTACGTGTGAAAATCCCTCATATATGCCATACAGAACTTTTGCCAACTAAAACCACACGGTGCCCTGACACTGCCTAGGGCCAGGAGCTCCGTTTAAACCCTAGGAAGGGTGTCCCAGGAGTAGACTTTAATGCTACTGACAACTGGAACCAACGGCCTTTCGAGAAACGGAAACTCTCAAATGGAAACACCACGAACGGTCGTCAATATAGAGATAGCATAGCGTAACGAGCTTTAGGGAGCTTTTTCACAAGAGATGTGATAATAATTATGCTACTTTGCTGTCCACCACCAATCATATTCAGCGGTTCACACGTAACGTTGACAGCATATATTGTCAAATTGTGCGACTGACCAATATGATTAGTGAATTTCAAACGCATCTCTAGCAACGTAGCATAACATATCTCATTTTTTATACCATTACGGTGGGAGACAAGCATACGGTCCACCAAATGTACTGGTGGTCACCGAAGTCTATGGTTGTTAGCAACACCAAAGGCACTACATGCCCCTGTAAAAACCCTTTTGAAGAACTTCATACTGTGGGCGTTTGAAAAAATCGAGGCAGGGAGATTATTCCACAATCGAAGCGTGCGCGGAAGAAAGCCCCTATCAGATCTTTCCGTGCTTAAACGCTCCGAACGCACCTCTGGTGGAAACGCACCCTAACGTGTGATCATTTTACAGAATACTGACCAAGCAACACCACACCCACAACTATTTTGTATTGAATATCTATACAATAGGATAAAACCGTTGGCACTTCTAAAACATTTTATTTAATTGAACATCTCTTCTGAATTTCGTTTGGTTTGAGCTTAAATTGACTACGAAGGCTCGTAGAGTAGACATAGTTTATATATTTTCTATGTACCTATAAATTTATCAATAGGATCGGTTTACATGAAACGAAAAAACTTACAGGATACTGCAAAAAAAATTGTATGAGTTGTTATAGCGGCAACAGATATACATCATATTCTGTGTAAATTTTAGCTGTCTTGCTAGCTATCACGGTTCTTGAGACACATTCCTGTGACAGACATTATAGTCCCGTTTTAACCCCTTGGGTTTGAAACCCTAAAACAACCCATTGTAATAATAGATCGTAATCATACACAGGTATTACATTTCGCAATAACGTTTCATTTTCTTACTTTTCATTGGACTCGTATACCTAACAGGTAACTATTTAGAATCTAACATAAACACGTCGACACATCTTCAAAAAATATTAATGGCCAACTCTCTACGTTACCTAGCTCTGTAATTCACTTTCCTCAGTAAGTAATAAGTTGAAGATAGAAGCTTTTATACCGCTCTTTCAGGCATCCACATTTTGAAGCAAATCTTCCATATGCAATGAGGATCTCATTCCCGGTGCAGCCGAGACTTTTTTGTTGCAAAACTGATTTAGTGTGTGTAATATATTTTGCATATTTTGCGGAGGAAGCCATCTAGTACTTTTAACTTCATTTTAAATAACTTTATTTTTGGGTTAACGTTCATTTTAATAGCATTTTTTAAAACTTGGCTGTAATAACTGTTTTGAGAATAAATTGTGTTTTGGTATGTAGCTTTAGGTTATTTTTTTACACAACTAACGATTAGTTTTCTTTGTACATGTAATTCGAACTTGAGGAAAAAATATTGTGTGTTTATTTTTTCCTCAAAATTCGAACGGACAAACGTACGCACCGCACTTATTTATAACATTCCACAGAAAGGCAAATAGTTTATTGATTTATCTCTTTTTGTGCTTCAGTGAGACTAGACTGCATTTGATACACTTTGGTATAATTGCCTTGTGCAGACAATTATACCAAAATAAACGAAATAAATAAGCCCTCACCTCTTTAATGTTCATTACTCAGATAATTATAATTATGTGATACAGGAGCAATTTAATCAAACTTTTAATGTACCTACACCAAGTACCAGGGAATGATAACAATAAAGACATATAATGTTTCTTCATAAAATTGCTATAACAACTTCTCGGTGTTATTTTAGCCTTGTACTCCTGAAAACAAGTGAGTAGTTGGCTATTTAAGTCACGGTGGTGAAACGCAAACAACTTTTATAGATACAGCAGAAATATTAGATAATTATATTTAGTGAATATGTACAACAAATTTGAATCATAGAGAAAGTTTGGAAGGTTCATTATTAAAGTTTGATGTAAGTCCTTTCTTTTTTAGAATACAAGCTCATGCCCAGTGGCTTCTGCCGGCAACCCAGAGACATCCTTCCAGTGGCTTACCTGGAATACATACACGGGTGCTTCGAAAAGTATATGTGGCGAATACATCGGGAAATAAGCCGCGTACCAACACTGCGAAGAACGAAGCGAGGACACAGCCCTCCACACATTCATGGAGTGCTCAGCGTGGGTGCAACAGGGCCACCTCCTCGTGACATGTCTGGAGGTTGCTATTCTTACTGGAGACTTTGATGCGAGCCATGATCTCCTCCCATGATCAGCGATAGTAAGTGGTAATCTTTATTTGTGAGCGATTATGCTCGTGAAGGAGGTAGCAGGTGGGAAAAGGAGGCAACTCTTCCACCCGAGTTCCGCAGCCTGCCTCGGACTGTCGGCTTCCGCCAGCTTGTCGTGAGAGTTTAACGCACGCCTCACGCCTTAAGGAGCGGGGTAATACCCGAACAACCTCCAATAACAGGGAAAAGTGCCCGAACACTCTAGGTGAGGCCACAGTGGAAGCCAAAGACTGTTGGGACTCCTGGAGCATCCTTCCGAGGACTTACACGGTAAGAGTCTGGCATAGGATCCATCAGGGATTTTCAAAGAAAATCGTTAAAAGAAAAGCCCTTTTGCGAGATATTCTCAAATATTATCTTCTTATGTTTAGATGTGAGAATGTATATAGGAAGACGGGAATCGGGGATGACTTAAGGGCTATACGAGTCATCTGACTTGAAATGTAAATGTTATGTCATACCTTATTAGGTTACAACAACATTGTATCCAACAAATCATACCTATTGGTATGATTTGTTGGATACAATGTTCGGCAACTATGGATACTAACCCTCATATTCATAATCGTTAATTAAACCTATTTTAGTTAAAACACACTTTAAGTCTATTGCTGTCTCTAACCAATGACAGAGTATGGTTAGAGACAGCAATAGACTTAAAATGTGTTTTAACTAAAATAGGTTTAATAAACGATTATGAATATGAGGGTAAAACGCTAGCTGAAAGTAACAAAATTGGTACTTCAAGTATATTAAAGACTTAAGTACACAATCGTCAAGATTAAACCAGTACTAAATCAAAATTCGACCCTTTGTATCAAAGTTACAACGCTAACTACGTCACAGTTACGTGACACGATTTTGTAATGGAGTGGAAAGTTTAAGGCTACTTTACACTTTTAAGATGTACTCTTAACAAAGGGTTCCGTATTCGTACTCTGTCCGCCCGTACGTCCTCCGTCTGTCTGTCAAGACCGTTTATTTCCTAAATGCGTGATAAATCAAAGTTCTAAGGTAACGCAGAAAAAGTTACGTGTGTATTTCGCACACTACCACGGGAATAAATTTCATAGGGTAGTTTTCGTTAGCCTAGAATCATGGAGGAACCAAGAAGCGGGCTGATGTACGAAACCCTCGGTGGGTAAGTCCGACTCGCACTTGTCCGGTTTTTATTTAATACACGTATGTATGTTAAGACCCAACGCAAACACAAACTGTTATAGCTAGAGAATTAAAATTTTCACAGATTATATAATTTATATTGCCGCTTTAACAACAAATTCTAAAAAATAATAAATAAATGTTTACGGGTGTTCCCATAAAACAAACGGAATATTTTCCGTTTTTTGGTACTGACACCTACGTGCGCAATCCCGTCTCATATTCGACGGGTTTATTAAATTATTCGCGAGCTCCGAAGTCAGCCATCTTTTGGCCAATGTTATCACTCGCTATTATGTGTAGTGTAAGTAGTCCTTAACTAAGTCACCATTATTGTACCGAGTCGGATTGTGTACGATAAAGTCGATTCATTTGTAACTTGACTCTGTTTGTGAAAATTACAATCATAAAACGAATTAAATAAGTTTAAAGTCTTTGTTATATTCATATAATTTTCAATTGAATTGCTAGGACATCGTTTACATCACCTGAGAGGGAGATAGAGAGTAAGGTGTATTTTACTAACAGCCTCAAAGGAGAGTGCGAAACTGGCTTGTTGATACATTATAAAAGAACTTATAGATTAAGTCTAAATTATTTCAGTCCACGTCGTGGTATCATTATTTTAAGAACATTGATTGATTAAGAAAAAAACCGGCCAAGTGCGAGTTGGAATCGCCCATTTAGGGTTTCATAGCAGCAAATAACATAATTTAAAAGTTCTTATAGTTCGTTGTAACTTTGCTTGATGTTTTAACACGTTCGCAGTGGTAAAAATTGCGGTTTATGACGTATTAAAAAAAAACTACCAGCTCCATCTCGTTTAAACCAATTTTCGTTGGTAGTTTTTATGGCAATGTACATCATATATTCTTTTTATATTTATCATTCTCTTAGTTTAGAAGTTAGAGGGGGGGGGGGGACACACACATTTTTCCACTTTGGAAGTGTCTCTTGCGCAAACTATTCACTTTAGAAAAAAATAATGTTAGCAACCTCAATAGCATTTTTGAAGACCTATCTATAAATACCCCACACGTATGGGTTAGATGAAAAAAAAAAATTTGAGTTTCAGTTCTGAGTATGGGGACCCCCAAAGTTTACTGCTTTTTTTCTAGTTTTATATAAGAATCTTAATGCGGTTCATAGAATACATCTAGTTACCAAGTTTCATTAGCATAGGCCTTATAGTTTCGGAGAAAAGTGGCTGTGACACACGGACGGACAGACAGACAGACATGACGAATCTATAAGGGTTCCGTTTTTGCCATTTGGCTACGAAACCCTAAAAATATATTCAAAAACGTGTAGCTCTGCACTATTAGGTACGAGCATAGATTTAGAATGAGCGAAAAAATCTAAATCTATGGGTACATCAAGCTGTAAAAACATACAGAATTTGAGTTGTATAACGTGTTTGTACACCAGGAGTCCATTTAAATACTTAGTAATAAAATTATGGTTCCTTTTTGCAGAAAGCTTTTAATTATACTCGCCTGAAACCAAGCTCATTTTCTGAATAGTTTCATTTTATTATAATATGAATCATTAATGTCGCTATTAATGAGCATGATAAGGAAGAAATTTCTTGCAATCTTTTTAAATGTAGGCTTGGGGATTTTAGTTTAATTTGTTCAAACTTTCTTTCAGTTCTTTTACTGATAATTTGTTGGAAATAGCTTTTTCGTTTTATGTGTAGAAAATGAAACGGATTTCGCTTATGCCGTATCACACGATGCACCTTCACAGTTTGCTGAAGTTGAGATGTATGTAGAAGTTGAGATGTTGTTGCTTAATCACGCTCAGACCCCAATTTTTCAAAAGTTAAAAACTAAGGAGTTTTGAAACTGGCGATCCAGTCACATTTAACTAACCTAGTTTTGTAACCAAGGTGACAGGTACTGAGATGAGCAGCTCAGTAGTGTAGGGCTGGTGGAAGTGACTCATATCCAAAATTCTTAGATGAGACGGGGTCTCTCAGTCCATGTTTCGAGCACGTCCACAGTTAAAGCTTACCGTATTTAACCCAGAAATGAGATTTTGTGTGACTCCACCGTCACACGGAACGATCATGTCCTTCCGAACCTAACCCTAGACATTTTGCAATTAAGACCTTTTCAACCTGGACATTAAATTAACAGAGACGTTTTACAATCATGTCCTTCCGAATCTAACCCTTCGGGTTATACATAAGTCACGTCTTTATCCTACTCACAGTCGTCACATTTCACTTTTTTTGTCCCACGTAAAAGGTGGTGAGCCGATTGTCACGGGCATGAGCTAGTTAAGAAGAATAGAATTCTTATCTTGCTGACAAATCCTTATAGTTACATTTTACGAATAGGAAGCAAACCGACAATCCTCAAATAACATTCATGTCCAACTTTTTCCGTCAGTCAGATGGTTGCCTCAAATACCTCAAGCAAACCGTTTACGTGTACGTAAGCTTAGGCTATTAGTCAAAGTGACCGACCGCATAAATTATATGCCCGATTAGTTACATTGATGGTGGTCTACGATTACTGATATCTTGATCAAAGGTATCTGGCGAGAGCTATTATGGCGCTTATGTTGAAGAATAAATATTGTTGTTCGTGTGACTGAATCGTCTATAATCTACTTCATTCATTTGAGCAACTATTTATTACGAGTACATACAAATATATAATAACGACTGTCTCTCATCGGGGTAAGCAGGGACTTCTCTCTCTCATCGCTTCTTCTACTTTCATAACTGTTTCATACACGCTTCTTTTTAATAAAAAATAATTTATAAAATAATTATTCACTTGCAAAAAAACTCTAAAAATCATCGCAATTTGCCTTTGTCAATTTGATTATTCCTGCTATTTCGATGATTTATAATAATTTTGAGAGATATTTCTTCTAATGTAAATAATCATTTTGTAAATAGCACACGGTGTTAATGTAATCTCATCTATAAAGAATTTAAGGTTCTATTTTAGTATCATTTAATGACGTGAGTTTTTGAATATTTCCAAAATTCTACCGACTAAAAAACCTCACGTAACGCCCAACTGCCTATGGTTGGGAGCCCCGGGTAAGCCCTCGGAAGGATGTCCCAGGACTCCCAACAGACCCACGGCCGCCACTGCGGCCTCGCCTAGGGGATGGTTCGGGTGCTATCCCGCGTCTTTGGGGGGGGTTTCGGGTGTGATCCCGCTTTTAATGGGGGCGTGCGTGAATCCCTCACGTCACGCTGCCGTCATCGGCCTGCTTCTGTAAGGACGGTGATCAACCCTGTCACCGTCGTCAGGCTCCCGGTCATGGAGGCCGATAGTCCTCGGCACGTTGGCGGCGCCCAGGCCACCGACTGCGGAACTCGGGTGGGAGAGTTCTCTCCCGTTCCTGCCCCGCCGCCTCTTTCACGAGCATGACCTGCTCGCAGAAAGAGGCAGCGCATTCCCATTTACTCCCGCTGGAGATCATGTCTCGTACCATGGTATCAAGCGAGAGAGTGTCCACGTCCAGACCCACTACGAGGACGTGGCGCTGTTGCACCCACGCCGTGCACTCCACCAGCGTGTGGAGCGCTGTGTCATCGCTGCGGTCCTCGCAGTGCTAACTCTCGGCCGTGGTTTCCCGGTGTCTTCGCCACAGATACCTACCGAAGCTACCGTGCCCGGTAAGTATCTGACGGACGAGCCCTTTAAAGGATCTAAATATACTTCAATTATATTGTTATGATATGACTATGTTTGACCGATAATTATGGATTGCCACACAGTAATAAAATGTAATCAAAACCTTGTTTCAATATTTCAGCGTAGGTATCAAATTATTATTTAGGAAATAAGGTAACTTCCTTGAAGTTTATTGACGGAAGTCGTAGATAAATTAGATTTTGATATTCATCAAGAAATCAAAGGTATTAATTACCATTTCAAATACGAGTACATCTCAAATATAAACTTATTTACTTCAGGAAAACAAATAAATTCTTGTGATAGCTATTTAGTACATACTATAGTTATTGAAAAGGAAAACTCGAAATGGAACCTGGTTGTCAGTAAAATGACAATCGTTAAACCAAGTTGAAGCCCATAAGGGCAGCTTGAAAAATTTCAACAGCGTCACGACCTGCACTTATCCCTTCCTACACGGGAATAGGCTCACCTCCTACTACGTGAGACATACAACTATAAGGTGTTGGTTGTATACTACGCCTCTTCCTACCCCTACGGGGATGAAAGCGTGTCTATATAATAATATGTGTGTACGTAATTATTGCATGCTCCCCCCCCATTCTCTGTCCCGGAACTTGATACGCCGATATTGTGTTTAAACAACAGTCATGATAAGTTAGTTATCACTGTGATTTCTTCTTCAAGTCAAGTCATGTTCAAATAGAGTCAGTACGAGTAGTAATAATGATACACAGTCATTGGTACTTCCTTTTTTTTATTTGGTTTACAAAACTGGTTACAATCAAAAGTACATACATAGTAATACAATGCTTTAATACAAAGATGATGATTGTACCCTACAAGAAGTGACCACAGCATGCAAAATAATTTACGGGTGAAACGTCGCCCGTCGCATGTTTCGCCGTTCCTAAATATGAGACAGGCGACGCGTCACTCGCCGATTTCCGTCCACGCATTCATGTCGTGTGAAGCGAGAATTGGTGCCCTGTACTACTTTTAAATACATAATGCCCGCATTAATTACTTGGTCCATAACATAATACAAGACATTCCCAGAAAAAGATAAAACTTACATTTAAACGTGCAAAGCAGTCTCCATTTAAACCCCTTTGTTCACTAGTTAAACCAACTTTCAGGATATCTTAAAGATAAACATTATTCAAATTCGAGAACAGTCTAAAGAGATATTAAATTCTTTTTAACATGAAATGCTACTGCAAAATGTTTTCGTCGAAAATAGTTTAAGCGAGCGTAAAACCAAAACTGAGGTAGTTACCGAAATATGTGCACATTTAAAATATTTGCATCTTGTTAGTGAAGTTATTAATTTTCACTCGAAAACAAATGATTTAATAACAAAAACAGCCAAGTGCTAGTCGAACTTTCACACAAAAAAACGCCAAAAAAAACACGTATGTCCATATAACACGAGCGCCCTTTATTTTTTCTGATTTTTGTTTTTTGTTGTTCTGTAAGCAGCGACAACAGAAATACATAATTTGTGAAAATTTTAACTCCCTTGCAATCACTGTTTCTGAGATACGGGCTCATGACCGACAGACAAACAGACAAAAGAAAAGCGAAGTCTCAGTTTGTTGAATTGCACCAAAACTACGTAAACAAATATCTTATCAACATAATATAATTAAACCATTGAATCAATGTATGTAACTTAGAAAGATCCGTCATGGATGGTATGCCGGTCTCCCACCGACTAAAAACCACACGTTCCGTACCTAATGCCTACAGTTGGGTTCCCCGGGTAAGCCCTCGGAAGAATATTCCCAGAATGTATGACAGCTAATACTTCATGTACAATGTACACCAAAATATGTACCTACATGTGCATGTGTTTAAACATTGGATTGTAAGGTACTTTATCTAAACTTTCCTGGTCTGGTTTTAAGTAAAGTGACTTTACCTAGCCTTGTGATTTGAATGATATCTTTTACATTCATCCCTCATAATAGGCAATTACATTTAGCAGTATAAAGGACCTTTAGAGGTACTACAGAGCCACTTATAATTTTTATGCGCTAAACAAATTTCAACTACAGCCAAGCTTATTATATTTCCAAGCTATAAAGTAAATCATGCAGCTTTTTCAAGAGATAAACCGCAAAAGGTAAGCTTTGTTTCATTTTATTCTTGTTTAAAACAATAATAGGTACTAACGAAGTAGAATTTAATTAATGTTGGTATCCCCGTTGACTTTTAAATAAAAATCTCAACGAGCACGCTGTTACGTTTATAAAGGATTACAGTTCATTTAATAATCTTATTACTTTTTTTAGTTAATTTTGGATGGTTAATAAAACAAAATTAAGTAGGTATGTACAATTTTCGTGTTTTATAATTTTTATTCGACTCCGTAAATTCAACAGGAAAGGCAATAGAATTCACAGTCCATGTATACTTGTATTTATAATTTTCAACTCGTATCTTCATTACTAAGCTTTAAAATCTGATAATTCAGTACTTAATTTAATAGTACCTACATAGTACAAAAGCGTATGCGTTTTGAAGTGGCAGTGGGCTGGCCACATTTGTAGAAGAACTAATGGCCGATGGAGCAAGCGAGTTCTGGAGTGGAGACCGCGTCTTGGCAAACGTGGGGTAGGACGACCCCCTGCCAGATGGAGCGACGACCTAAAGCAGGTTGCAGGGATTGACTGGAGGACCGTGTGTTGTGGCGAAATTTGGGTGATGCTTATGTCCAGCAGTGGACTGCTATATGCTAAATTGATTGATTGATTGAGTACAAAACCAAACGACTTCTATGGCAGCAGTTAATATAAGTATCTTCTAAGGTTATTAATAATCTTCATACAGTTCTGTGAATTTCAAACTGTTCATTTCGGTCTTAAAACTAAATACGACACTCCTTAGAGATTTTCTCTCAATAAATTCTAGTTTTATTTTTCAACGGGCCAAAATATACTTGAAACCTATTGTTATGACATGACTATGTTTGACTGATAATTATAGATTGCCACACAGTAATAAAATGTAATCAAAACATTGTTTCAATATTTCAGCAAAGGTATCAAATTATTATTTAGGAAATAATGTAACTTCCTTGAAGTTTATTGACGCAAGTCGTACATAAGTTAGATTTTTATATTTATCAAGAAATCAAAGGTATTAATTACCATATCAAAAACATCTCAAATATAAACTTATTCACTTTAGGTGTTGGTTTACATTCTTACAAATACATTATTGGGATAGCTATTTAGCACTGTCGTTATTGAGAAGAAAAACTCGAAATGTAACCCAGTTGTCAATAAAATGACAATCGTTAAACCAAGTTGAGGGCCTTATGGGCGGCTTGAAAAGTTTCAACTATGAGTGGTTGCGACCTGCGCCTGTCCATTACAACACGGCTTTAGGCTCACCACCTATAACGTGGGACATATAACAATAAGGTATAATAAGGGCATATATAGATGTGACATTGTGACCACAGCATGCAAAATATGGTTGTGCTATTTCCTAATTAAACAAATCCATACATTTAATTAGGTACAACGAATCCATTAGTAAGGTAAATAAAGCATACTAAACTTTGTACTTCTTTTAAATAGGTACATAATGCCCGCATTATTTACTTGGTCCATTACATAACTATACAAGGCATTCCCCGAAAAAGATAAAACTTACATTTAAACGGGCTTAAGGCAGTCTCAATTTAAACCCCTTTGTTCACTAGTTTAACCAACTTTCAGGATATCTTAAAGATAAACATTATTCAAATTCGAGAACAGTCTAAAGAGGTATTAAATTCTTTTTAACATGAAATGCTACTGTAAAATGTTTTCGTCGAAATGGTTTGAGAGCGTAAAACCAAAACTGAGGTAGTTACCGAAATATTTGTGCAAATTTCAAAGATTTGCATCTTGTTATTGTACAGCCGTCACCCTAATTGTAACCGACTGTACGCGCACAACTGTAAGGTAAGAACCTACGGAGCCCTACCTAACACGCAAGTCCCTATTGAACCCTTACGTGCCTAATTCGCTAAGGCTCTGTTCTACCCTATAGTGTGATTTTAACCCTAACGTATCTACCTAACACGCTAAGTTCCTAACGAACCCTAACGTCCCTAGTACCCTAAGGCCCTAGCCTAGCATATACCTAGTGTGGTGAATATATACATAGATAGATAGTTACGGGATGCCTGCACCATGCGACCTAAGGTGGCAGACGGATGGTTGGAAGGATGTCCAGGATGCGGAGAGATTACTCACTGCCAATCGCACAGACTCATACGACTGCTGAGGCTAAGGGTGTCTTGGCCACAGTGAGGGGTAGTGGTGGTAGGTGAGGTGGTTGGCCTATTCTTCAGATTCGCCGCTGAACACCATAAAGGGTAGTGGTCGACCCACAATTATATCAGCACTGAAGAATAGACCGGAGGGAGTGAGTCAAAGTCGGGTGAGACGTAATGACTGATTTATTTACAAAATAATTGTTCTTATAAATTAAAATTATCCTAAGTACACAAGTATGGGTGTTTATTAGTGTGCCATCGGTGTAAATTGCCTCTGCAGTAGTTTAAATCTTGGTCAAATATTTTGATGATTACAGCCGACCTTTGGAGCGCTGCTGAGTGATGAGTTGCAAATTTGATTGTATTATGTTCTTAATTGAACAGTTATCGTAAGTTATATATAAATATTTTCATTGAAAGAGACGGCCAAGTGCGAGTTGGACTCTTACACGAAAATAAAACGGCAAATAATTACGTTTGTTGTATGGGAGCATCCCTTGTTTTTTTCTCTGATTTTAGTATCTACCTATTTGTTGTTCTTAACTGCAACAGCAACTAAAATATATCATCTTTAAAAATTTTAGTTCTCTAGTAATCATGGTTCCTGAGATACAGACTCATGTAGATACAAGTAGAGACAGTGTTCTGTAAACGATCACTGCAGTAAGCAACATTTACTATGGCCGAATATGGATGGGTGACCACCACGTGGACCACTTTGTGACATTTATTTACGAGCGTTTCCGTGCTTCGGAAGGCACGATAAGCCGTTGGTCCCGGTTGTCAGTAAAATGATAGTCGTTAAGCCAAGTTGAAGGCCTTATGGGCGGCTTGAAAAATTTCAACTGTGGGTCGTCACAACCTGCGCCCGGGTCGGCAGCGCGTGTGTAGCGCCTCTGGTGTTGCAAACGTCTATAGGCTACGGTAACCAACCTTCCAGTGGGCCGTAAGCTTGTCTGCCACCTAAGTAGTATAAAAAAAAAAGATAGACAGATAGAGAAATCTCAGTTTTGTTAATCACTCGGAAACTTACAAACCAATACTATAAATCTCTTATCTACATAAATTACTAAACCATTACATAATAGTATGACAGCTTCTTTTTTAATATCAGGTAAATTCGCCATGGATGTTCTGCCGGGGTCTTACCGACTAAAAACCACACGTTTTCTACCGATTGCCCGGTTGGGTGACCTGGGTAGGCCCTCGGAAGGATATTCCCATAATATTAGACCGCTAATAGTTCATGTATAATGTACGCAAAAATATGTACATGCGCATGTGTTTAAACATTGGATTGTAAGGTACTTTATCTAAACTTTCTTAGTCTGGTTTTAAGTAAAGTGGCTTTACCTCGCCTTGTGATTTGAATGATATCTTTTACATTCATCCCTCATAATAGGCAATTACATTTAGCAGTATAAAATACATTTAGAGGTACTACAGAGCCACTTATAATTTTTATGAGATAAATAAATTTCAACTACACCCAGTCTTATTATATTTCCAAGCTATAAAGTAAATCATGAAGCTTTTTCATGAGATAAACCGCAAAAGGTAAGCTTATTTTCATTTTATTCTTGTTTAAAACAATAATACTAACGAAGTAGAATTTAATTAATGTTGGTATCCCCGTTGACTTTTAAAGAAAAATCTCAACGAGCACGCTGTTATGTTTATAAAGGATTACAGTTCATTTAATCATCTTATTACTTTTTTTACTTAACTTTGGATGTTTTATAAACCAAAATTAAGAAGGTACAATTTTTGTTTTTTATAATTTTTATTCGACTCCGTAAATTCAACAGAAAAGGCAATAAAATTCACAGGCAACGAATACTCGTATTTATAATTTACTACTCGTATCTTCGTTTCTAAACTTTAAGACTGATAATTCAATACCTATCTACTTTAGAATAGAATAGAATAGAATACCGATTGCCCGGTTGTCTTGTACACCATATTAATGTTTACAAGAACTTATACTAAATTAACTGTAGGTACAATCGGCGGTCTTATCGCTTACAGCGATCTCTTCCAGACAACCTATTTTCTATTTTTTCTATCAATCAAGAAACAGGCATAGGTATACTTAAATAAATATACATACATACACACATACGCATATAAGTAAATAAATACATACATAAATATACTATAATATATTAGTTTCTAAATTTAATATCTATGTAGAAACAATAATTAACTTATACTATGGCAATAATAATAATAAAAAAAAAACAGTAAATCTATCCATAATGGTGGTTAATTTATGTGATAATGATAGTGACATTGGAATGTGAATTACTAGACTAGATGTAAGTTTTGAATGAAAATTATTAATTGATATTTAAATAATGATCTTTTACTTTTAACTTAAAATTAGACAGTGTTTGGGCGCGTTTGATTTCGACTGGCAATGCATTCCACAGACGCACTGCCTGTACAGAAAAAGAATTATCAAAGTACGATGTAGAATGCATGGGCATTTTTAGCATTAAATTTTCCGATGATCTCAAGCATCTTGTGTGCGAGTCATGTAGGAACTGGAATCGTTCCTTAAGATAGAAAGGTGCTGAAGGGTTAAACATCACATTATATAGTAATGAAAGGATATGAGCATTCCGGCGAAGTCGTATTGGTAACCACTTGAGTTGTTTACGAAATTCGGAAACATGGTCATATTTTCGCAAACCAAATATGAACCGTATGCAGAAATTCTGGAGACGCTCAAGTTTATTCAACTGGTTTTCTGTGAGATCCAAGTAGCTGGCATCAGCATATTCTAGGATAGGAAGCAGGATAGAATTTACAAGCGCAATTTTGGTGGCAGTAGGCAGAAAATTACGCAATCGCCTCAAAGAACCTGCCGAAGCAAATACCTTAAGGCTCACCTCGTGCATCTGTGACTCTCAAGACCATTCAGCATCGAGAAAAATACCGAGATTTTTTACTGTGTTGCTAATTTGTATCAATGTACCATCTAGCATAATTTGAGGCAGTTGCGACCACTGTACTTGACAGATCTTCCTAGAGCTACCTATAATTATTACTTGAGTTTTTAGCGGGTTTAACGTAAGCCCATAACGGTTACTCCAATCAGAAACGTAAGCTAAATCGCTGTGGATGTTATTTACGGCCTCTGTCAACCGTTCCAGCGATGCCTGACAATATATCTGAAGATCGTCTGCATAAAGGTGGTAATGAGAGAGAAGGTGATCAGAAATAGAATAATAAATATTGCGAACAGTAAAGGAGATAGAACGCCACCCTGGGGTACACCGACCGATGTATTACACCAAGACGAGCGGGCGTCATCTATGCAAATACACTGTCGGCGGCCACACAGGTAACTACGAAACCAATCGATAACCGGTGGAGATATGTTAAGTGAGCCAAGCATTCCCAGCAGAACATCAAAATCCACTGTATTGAAAGCATTTGAAAAGTCGAGCAATGCCAATACAGTTAGTTTTCCATCTTCCATTCCAGATCTAATATCATCGGTGATATTGACCAAAGCAGTGGTTGTGCTATGGCCAGAACGGAAACCCGATTGGTACGGGTTGAGTAAATTATTCTTTGTAAGAAAAGAGCAGAGTTGGTTATGAACAAGGCACTCCAGAACCTTGGACAAGAAAGGGAGAATTGCAATTGGACGAAAATCAGAATAAGACACGGGATTAGGTTTACTTTAATAGTACAACATAGTACAAATGCAAACGACTTCTATGGCAGCAGGCAAAATAAGTATCTTCTAAGGTTATTAATAATCTTCATACAGTTCTGTGAGTTTCAAACTGCTCATTTTCTCTCAATAATTTCTAGTTTTATTTTTCAACATGGTATCTCTTTTCCACATATATTTTCAGTGTTCTTAAAAACAATATAATTTTATTTCCAAAGTTAGTTTCAATGGCTTATCTCAATGCAACTTGCTTGACGCATTCACAGATAACTTAGCGT
The DNA here is from genome assembly GCA_933228765.1 of Miltochrista miniata. NCBI lineage: Eukaryota > Metazoa > Arthropoda > Insecta > Lepidoptera > Erebidae > Miltochrista > Miltochrista miniata. Next base: position 10,238,564 of record OW121773.1, on the reverse strand, counting down.
GCATGTTAGTAGGGGTTACAAAGAGTTTTGGCAAAACAACGCTACTAGTACGACATAAATATTCCAAATATTCAGAGGTACGAAAGTTCCGCAGTAATTTGGTACCACACTGCCATTAATCAACAATTCGGGGCTACGATTTTTAACATTGAACCAAAAGTAAAAATTGTTTACTGAATAACATTGTAACGATTAAGCCAATACGCTGTCAAATTTTGAAAATATTTGAGATATATTTTGTGAACCGTGAAACTGAAATAATTGCTTCTAAATTTTAAGTATTGAGTTGACATAATCATGTTTTTGCAATGTTTGTGGTGATAGATATATTATTCTAGCAATAGCAGTCAGTATATATTATAGGTATTACTAAAGGTAGGTACATAAATGTTCTTAGTTTTGAACCATTTTGACTGAAATTTGATAAATAAATCACATTGGCTACTGCTGTTGTGGTGATCGAGTTGTTGTGAAACTTCACCAAGCGGCCACGGGCATTGGTTAATTTCTAATAGGTATGAGAATTATATATATATCAGGAATTACAGATATTTATAGTGCCATTCTAATATAATTTTTATCTCTACAAAACATTGTTCAAAAACTTTAAGCTAAATACTTCAATATTACAGATAAAACTCACTTTCCATCTAAATACCTTTCCAATTCGGGCGGAAAATTTACTCGCGGAAGTCATCCTGTATAACGAATTTCAACTTGTACACTTTAAAATGAAATACAAGTCGATAAATTACTGAAAATGAGATGTTATTGCCTGAAAGTAAGATATTAGAAACTGTTAATGATGCCATAAAGATACAAAGTTAAATCGAATCTCGGAATTTTAGGGAAACATTTTGGGAATGCGTAGGCGGAAGTCGTAGTTAAAAGAATGCTTTTAAAGTAATGATTTAATTTTTTAGGTTTTTCTTTTTTTTTTAACGTGAGGGAAAATTCTCATGGATTCAATGCCGGACTCCTACCGACTAAAAAACCTCACGTTACACCCAACAGCCTATGGTCGGGAGTCCCGGGTAAGACTTGCCTTAGCTGTTCTATTATTGTGTTAAAATAGAATGTAAAAACACGCTGATAGAATAGCTTTAGCACCGATCTAAAATAAAATATTCTAAGTTTCGTAGAGAAGCTCTTGCATGTTTGATACCTATGATATCTAACCTGAGTACTAACATACATATTGACTGCCTCTGTGGCGTAGTCGGTAGTGATACCGCCTGCGGCGCTGGAGGTCCTGGGTTGGATTCCTGGGTCTGTCCAAATATTTGTGTGATCCACAAATGTTTGTTTCGGAGTTTGGGTGTTTTCTATGTATAATATGTATGTATTTAGAAATATATAAGTATCTATATCAGTCGTCTAGATCCCATAGCACAAGCTTAAATTAGCTTAGTTTGGGCTAGATGATGTTGTGTGTGAATATCCACAAATATTATATTTTTTTTATTACATAACCCATAATACATGGAGCATATCAATGGAAACAAAAATACTCTGCATGCAATTTTCTAATATCCAAAACGGATGTTATTTTCTTTAAAATAAATTTCAAGGTTCGTTTGCGAGGAATACTTCTTGTTTAGAGCGCCTAGTTATTTATTTCTTAAATAACAACTTCTAGTACATTTCGTAAAGCAATATATCTAAAAACTTATTCAATAAGGGCATAAAAGATTAACAAAAAGGTTGATATTCAAGCCTTCAGGCATCAGGCGGGGGTTAAGACTGTAATTATTTCAGTAAACGTGGAAACTTGGAGTTTACCCTTGACAATTAACAGCTTCAAAAAAGTTTCGAAACGCTGAGGTATTTTTTATTGATGCGAGAATTTCAGCTTGGTTCTTCCTATTTATGACTGTTAAAGAGTTTAAAATATGTATTTGTTCCGAATAATAGAAGGATATTTGACGGTCAGTTTACTAAAGTAAATTTTTTTAAGTTTATCATGATATTTTCCGTTGTTTCATCATTCAAAATTTTTTTTGGATAAGAAAATTAGCAACCGTAATTACTAATACTCCCGATAAAACTCCAAGGAAAATAAATTGCATATGAGTGAGTGCCCATAGGTAGGACAGAAATTAGGGCCGCTAGAACACTTATTTTTGCTTCATTATGGCAGATTTATGAATAACTAGCTGCCCGCGACTTCGTCCGCGTGGAATGTAATAAAAAAAATAGTTTATTTACTTTTTTTTGTTTTTATCTTTTTTTTTCTAAAATAAAAGAATTTTTCTAAAATAAAAATAGCCTAAGTTACTCCTTATTACATAAGCTATCTGCCCGTGAAAGTCCCGTCCAAATCGGTCCAGCCGTTCCAGAGATTAGCCGGAACAAACAGACAGACAGACAAAAATTTTAAAAATATATATTTTGATATGTGTACCGTATATACATTCATATGCATGTAGTAGAAAGCGGTTATTTTAATATTACAAACAGACACTCCAATTTTATTTATTTGTATAGATAGGCAGAGAATGAGTGAACGTCTGGTTTAGTGATTAAATTGAACAAATGTAAAAAGGGTATAACGGGCATTCGAGTATACAGTTCAGTAAATAATATGGCGCTCATATTGTTCTACTGAGAATCGATAGTATTAAAAAAAAATTCACAGCAGAGCAATGTTCTTTCTCGAAAGCTTGTCATTCGCATGGCTGCTACTACCACTGTTTCAGCTTTTATCAATCTAAACGATGTATTACGTTGTGCTGGCAGGCGGCCAAACAAGTAGGTATTGTGCTTTTATTTTATGCTGTGCTGATTTTGTCACTCTTTCATATTGGTAGAGTATTTTAATATCTTTGGATTATATTTTCTGATCTCTTTACGACTTTTATGAAGTAAATTGTACAGCTCTGTTGATAGTTTCATTGGCTATCTCAGCATTCATTTTTTTACTTAGTCGTGCAGCTATATTGAAAAAGATGCTGCCTGGCTAATGAATAGCTATAGATATATATATAGAGAATTAAAGATCACTCTCACGATTCACAAAACTATTGTGTATTTTCATTTACCAAATTTTATTCAATATCATATTGAAGTCGGCGCCAAGTAAACCCATAGGTTTAGGTAGGTATTAATAAAAATGGCACCAACTTCAATATTATATTGAATAAAATCTGATAAATCGAAATACATATTACTGAGTGCTAAGTAAATTTTATTTTTAAGGATTTGTATGAAGTCGGTTCTATTTTTTATTTAATTTTTTTTTATTATTTTAAGTGACGGGTGGACCGAGAAGTATATCTATCTAGATGTAAAGTTCTCATCAACACAAATCAATCAAGCCGAAACACAAGGTAACTGCTGTAAATCGTTAAGGACTTCCCTCGACAGTCTTTCGGTTCCATCATCAGATCGACTCCAGACCTTCATTAAATTGTAGTACATTAAAGAATTTAATCAAAAATTTAACAAACGCACTAGTTGTCCCTACAATTTTCGGGGGTTGCCCTCGATTTTTCCTGGATCCCAGCATCAGATCCTGATACCATGGATATGGGACCACCTCAGAAGTAGCCTCTTTCAAACACAAAAACAATTTTCAAAATCCATCCATAATTGGCGCCGCTATCGCGTAACATACAAACAAAAAAAAAACAGGGTACGTATTGAGAACCTCCTCCTTTTTTGAAGTCGGTTAAAAATGAAGTGCGTTCAAATTTGTTGTAAATTTTAATTTGGTACAAGAAACATTTAGAAAGTAGTGTGGTACAGCAGTTACCGAAGACAAAGGCTGTTTGGACGATTGCCATAATAATTATGTAACTTATCGATACATGGATACTGCCTTCGGACATTATTATTTTAGGTTTTTTTTTTCTTTGTAGACATTGGCTCCGTGTTGCAACGGGTAAGAGTACTAAATGTCGCCACCTCAATACATCCCCGAGGGTGTCGTGAGAGGCCTGCGCCTGTCCATTTCAACACGGCATTAGGCTCACCACTATTACGTGGGACATAAAATGTCACGCCTTCGCGCGACTTATATGCATACATACATAATAGTCATGCCTTTATCCCCGAAGGGGTTGGCAGGGGCATACCTCTCGCCCAACAGTCTATGGTTGGTAGCCCCGGGGAAGCCCTCGGGAGGATGTCCCAGGACTACCAACAGGCCTTAGGCCGCCATTGCGGCCTCGCCCAGGGGGTGGTTCGGGTGCTAATCCGCGTCTTTGGGTGGTTTAGGGTGTGGTCCCGCTTCTAAGGGGGGGGCGTGCGTGGGTTGCTCACGTCACGCTGCCGTCATGGGCCTGCTTCTGTAAGGACGGTGAGTGACCCTCTCACCGTCCTCAGACCCCCGGTCATGGAGGCCGATAGTCCTCGGCGAAGACACGTCGGCGGCGCCCAGGCCGCCGACTGCGGAACTCGGGTGTGAGAGTTCTCTCCCTTACCCGCCCTGCCGCCTCCTTCACGAGCATGACCTGCTCGCAGAAAGGGGCGGCGCAGTCTCACTTACTCCCGCTGGAGAGCATGGCTCGCACCATAGCCTCGAGCGAGAGAGTGTCCACGCCCAGACCCACTACGAGGACCTGGCGCTGTTGTGCCCACGCCGTGCACTCCACCAGCGTGTGCAGTCCTCGCAGTGCTGACACTCGGCCGTGGTTTCCCGGTGTTTTCGCCACAGATACCTACCGAAGCTACCGTGCCCGGCAAGCATCTGTGTCAACCGGTAGTAGAGAGCACCGTGTCTTCTCTCCAGCCACTCGTCCATGACCGGTCTGACGGCCGCGATTGTGGCGAATCCACCCTTTGGTTGCTCAAGTCGCACCTTCCATGTCTCCACGGTTTACTGGTGGAGCAGGGCTTTGGCCCCGCCTTTGGCCCCGCTCCAGCGCCTCCTTGCGCCATCTGAACAGTGACGCAAGGGCTCTCGCTTCCAGGTTCCATGGAGGGGTCCCGGCTAGGAGACATGCCGCCTCACCGGAGATCGTGCGGTATCCTCTTGTCACCCTGACGGCCATCACTCTCTGCGGGCTCAGCAGTCTAGCCTCATTGCTGGCCGTCATGGTCTCCGCCCATACGGGAGCCCCGTACAGGGCCATGCTTCGCACGATCCCCAGGTACAACCTCCTGTAGGGAGCGTTGGGTCTCCTGATATTGTGCATCAGCCGCGCGAGTGCGGCCGATGCTCCCCTCAGTTTTGGGACCAAACTTCGGAAGTGATGTCCGAAGTTCCACCGGCCATCGAGTATGAGCCTCAGATACTTCATCGAGGGCTCGATGCCGATGCTGACGCCCCCTACCTGTAGGCTGGATCCCGCAGGTGGCCCCATCCGAGGTCCGTGGAAGCACAGAGCCTCGGATTTGTGAAGGGCGACCTCGAGACCCAGCCGCCGAATCCGACCCATGACCTGAGCAACCCCTGCCGTGGCCTTGTTGCGGCACGGTGCGTTGCTCCCCGCGCCGTAACGAGGGTGTCGTCGGCGTAACACGTTACGCCGACCCCTCTGAGTAACGGACCACGCAGCACCCAGTCGTAACCGATGTTCCACAGGAGCGGCCCTAAAACCGATCCCTGTGGAACACCGCACGACACATCTCACCGACCCGGTCCTAGCCAGCTCGGGTAAGTTATGGCTCTCTCGGAGAGATAAGCCCCGACAATTACAAAGGCGAGCTTAACTCATAATTGAGTTTTTAGCTACAAAGTGGGTGTAAATTGCTAAACATTATGCTAATAGCAGAAATGCAAGAGTGAGCCACTGTTTTAGTGTATGTATAATTTAATGTACCTACGATATGCTCTGAACAATTAGACCACGTACTAGCTGCTATGTAGCTAAATGATCTAAGTTAGTTAGAAAGTTTAAACAGCGATATTATTAGTTGACAACACTTTGCTTAACGTTGTGTGTATGGTATTAGGGTAACATTATTGCAGACATACATTATAAACTAGCTTGCAACGATGACGTTGTAAGTTAAGTTAAAGCATGAATGTTGAAACATACGGATTGATATTTTAAACGGTGCAGCGAGAGTTTAGAAGATATCCCTACTTCAACTTGTCTATCAATTTGATGTTGTTCGGCCTCGCATGCTGCTTGTACTCTGTACCAAAGTTTGGAAAAATCTTTTCAAACTTTAGCACAGAGTTTTTATTTTTAACGGGTCGAAATCCTCATGGATGCTATGCTGGACTTCTACCGATTGCAACCACACTTGAGTCCTTCCATCTGCCTTCGACCAGTAGTGGTACCAGTCTACTCAGATAGTCGAATAACAAACAAAATATTTTTACGTGACTATTTCTATTAAATCACATTACCCATAAGCTGCGTTAAAAAACTTCGTTAAAAAGACGCTGTGTTACCGCCACAACTTCAGCCTCTTATCACCTAACCTTGATCTAGATATTAGTAATCGTCGACGGCCGTCATTGTAACTAATTGGGCATATAATTTATGCGGCCGGTCTATTTGACTAATGGCTTAGGCTTACACGTAAACTGCTTGCTTTGAGCATTCGAACTCTCGGTCACTGATTATCCTGTATCGACGAATGATAATGCGATTTGATGTTTTACAGGGTTAAGGATATATTATGACGTGTGTTTTGATTTTACAACGGTTAATATTACCTTAGGAAAATGAGTTGTAGCCTTCTTATTTACAAGCGTTCCATGCTTCTTCCTATTTTTCTCTGGGTGCCAGTAACACAGTCAAGAAATTTACTACAGCAAGCAGCAATGTTCGCTCCAGAATGACAATTCGAGAAAAGGACATTTTGGGAAAATGATATTTTGAGAAAGGATATTTCGAGAAAAGGACATTATGAGAAAGGATATTACGAGAAAAGGATATTAGGGGATGAGACCATTATGACTAACCACTTTTGAGCTTGAGGACAGGTAGGCAGCAGTTATAACTGTTGCGTCAATAAAGAAAGAAATCAACTATTTTGGTTTATTACAAATTTGCCCTTTTGATAAAATAAGAAAATAGTCTTTCCAGTATTTGAACGCTTTTCTTAACTTTAATACCCAATATAAAACTTTGTTTAGTAAAATACAGCAAGTAGCTTGTAGTAAATACAACTTCTAGCACTCTATTAGGGTGACTTTTAAGTAACAAATTACTTAATTCGGGTGCAGCCTTTTGTTCAAGAGTACCAGGCTTTCATAACGCCGAGGAGTTATAATAGCAGTTTTATTAAGAAACATAACCCAGCTTTACATGCACTGAACTTGTAGTACTTCCACATGTTAAGTCGAAACGTGGTTTAAATCACTTTAATTCTGGGTAGGTATAAAGTGTTAAAAGGCTTGATGGCATTCACGTTATCATTAAAAAGAATTAATAAATACTTTATTTGCTGTATAAACCTGTCATAGAGTCTCTAAACAGTGGCACAGTCACTCAAAACTTGAAAGTTTCTTACTAATTTTATAAATGCGAAAGTTTGTGAGGGTGGTTGTGTAGATGATTTTCACTCTTTCACGCAGTAACGACTGTTCCAAGTTTCAGCCATCATCTGATGGTACAGGTATAGATTATAGAATGTAATAACACATTTGTACCGACCCAAGACATCAGTTTAGCAGTCGCCTAGATTTACCACTGTGCCACTGCGTTAATCTTAGTCTTACGCCTTCCAAAACGACATACTGCATAGGCCTTACTTTGTGCTAAGTAAATTTTATATTTCAGTTTTAGTATGAAGTCGTTTTTATTAGCCTGCAAATAATCTGCAGAGGGGCTTACGTCGAGACTTTGTAGTCTGTGCTCTGTCGCATAAAACTACGTCACTAGGTCACGTGGATCATCTGTTCAAATTTGTAAATAAAACAAAAATGACAACGTCAATCGGATTGAACTTTCACAATAAACGTGTTAGACAGAGGCAGTCTGGTGAGAACGATCTCACGGCTTTCTTGTTTTTGTTAAAAATATTTTTTTATACGGAGTTTATTTCAGAAATAAATAAATTTTAAACTAATTGTGTCAAGATTTTCATTTGTTATTTAAATTATTTCTGTCACTCAATTTCAAAAGGAGGGCAAGTCTTAACAATTTTCGTTTGAAATTTCTTCTAAAGCCTCGATTTGAAAGGGATCAGGTGCTCTTAGGTAGCTTATTATACCTATTTAAAACTTCCCAATGATTTTATTCAGAAAATATAAATGTTTCGATAATTTTTAGGGTTCAGTAACCGTGGTTGCGTAATACGGAACTCTATTACCTACCGAGACTTCGAAACGCAATAAAACTTAACCCCAGGCTGCAAAAGGTAGGGTTTGGAAGCAACTGGGAAGATATTAAAATGAAAAAGAATACACAGGCTTTGAATACTATCACGAACTATAATACTTCAGAATATTGCTTAAACAAGAAGAAAATTAAAATAAGTATCTTCATTTGTATAAGTCACAAAGTAGAACTTATGAACGTCAACCAGACCTCTGTAAAACCATTACGTTATGTGAAGCAGCAACAAAACTAATAAAACTCCAAAACAAACTATTAATACAGTAGTACAAATATACTTAAAAGAGCTAAGTATAAAAAATGTCATTAAAATGAACGCTAACACGAAAGTAAAGTTATTTCAACGCAGGAAGTTAAAAGTGCCATGCGACCGCATTCACGGAAATATGCAAAATATATTACACACACTAAATCAGTTTTGCAATGAAAAAAGTCTCGGCTGCACTGGGAATGAGATCCTCATTGCATATGGAAGATTTGCCTCAAAATGTGAATGTCTGAAAGAGCTGTATGAAAGCTTCTATTCTCAACTTATTACTTACTGAGGAAAATAAATTATAGTACTAGAAAACGAACACAACTGGCAATGAATATTTTAGCATACATAATCTTTTGGTTGTATTTTCAAAAGCAATCTACTGAAAACTTAATAGACTTCAGTAAATTCCTCTTCCACCCTGATTTCTTAAAGTGGTGCGTAAAAAATCTATCATATGCCGCCAACTTAAGGACCACTGACAGTCAAAAGTCTTATGGACTGTGAAAATAAAATAAAAAATAAATAAAATAAAATAAAATTTATTCCCTTTGAAATTTAAAAAAAAAATTAGGTTTGCCAAAATTTTTGTGACTCTACCGGGGGTTCGGAAATGCTACAGACTGAGAAGAACACCCCAAGAAACTCAGTCCGGTCCCTCTTAATTCATCTTAGTATCTAATACAGTTTTTTTTTAATGTAGAAAGGAGCAATTCGTGTCACTGCCAGGCAGCCTTGTCTTCTAGAAAGTCTTTAATGCTATAATAAGCTTTCTGGCACAATTTAAGTTTTATTAGTTTTTTAAATTTATTAACTGACAAACCTGTTACGGCTGTCGGCTATGTATTGTACATTCGAATACAATTGCCCGCAAAAGAATTGCTTATTTTATTTAGCCTAAATCTAGGTACAGCCAATTTATTCTTATTTCTTAAGTTTAGGTTATGGATATCACTATTTTTAATAAATTTACTGTTATTTTAATGAGTTTTCATATATGTACTGTGAATACACAGTAAGGATGTTGATATCCTTAAACTTTTCTCTTAATGACTCCCGAAACCCCATACCAGTGATAGCCCGGACAGCCCTTTTCTGCAACACAAAGATATATTCGATGTCGGCAGCGTTACCCCATAATAGTATGCCATAGGTCATGACACTGTGGAAATAGCTAAAGTAGACAAGACGCGCTGTTCTAATGTCTGTCAGTTGTCGGATCTTTTTAACGGCATAGGCTGCAGAGCTCAGTCTGCCCGAGACTTTCTCGATATGAGGCTCCCACTGCAAGTTGGAGTCTAACTTTATGCCCAGAAAGACAGTTTCATCGACCAATTCTACTTGATCATCCCTAATCCTAATACTGGTGTTAACGAGCCTTCAATAGCTAGATGTTGCCATGGCTTTCCATCAGACGGGTCGTCAATTTGGAAAGCTTTATACAACAAAGAAATATTTTTATTTCATTTTGTACAGTTCTGATAGATTCTACAGTCTTAGCCACTCGTATTTTAAGCTGAAAGCAAAGAAGATTGCAAAGAGACGTTCAATTTAATAAAACATTTTAATCCTGAGTGTATCAAGGTTCTGTGAATCAAAAGGAAAAATGGGAGCCCCTAAAGGATTACTTTGTCCATCCGTGTGTCTGTCAAGACTCTTTATCTCTTGAACGCGCGGAAGTATGGTCCCTTGAAGCTGCAAAAAATCAAACCTCTAAGTTAACGCAGCAAATAACTACGGCAGTATTTGTCGCCAAATACGTGTATTTTCACCGCACACTCTTTAGGGAATTAAAATTATTAGGGTACTACCCGTTAACCTCGAACTATGAAATTTGGCAAGTAATTTCCTCATAAACCACGGTAACAGTAAAAAATCTAATAACTGTACATTTAAATTTGTAAAAATTAACTAAAAATTAATGGTTGAGTTATCATACTTACTAATAAAATTGGTCTTCAAAATTAGTAGACCGTAGACCATAGAGGCGTAGACTGTAGACCGTAGACCGTAAACCGTAGACCGTAGACGGTACGGTATGGAGATCGCTGAACGTAGGCCGTATACCGAAGACTATACATCGCAGATCGTAGACCATGGACCATGGACCATCCAAACAATTGGACAAGTGGACATCCAAACATCCTGGCATCTGTACATACGGAGATTCTGACATAAGGACATCCGGACTTAGTCTTTAAATTTCGATTTTTGGTTTGTCTTTTTCGATTTTTCTTTTTTGACTTTACACATTACATGTTAAATGTTAGATTGGTACATGTTTTCGGTTTTCAAGACATGACCATTGCGGTTCGACTGTAGCCCGCAGACCGCAGACAGAGACATCCTGACATTAGGACATCCAGACATCTGGATTCCGATTTTTAATTTTTGTTCGAAATCATAAGATATTTAACCTATTCCCAAAAACAATAACACTGGGATCTATATACCGAAATAACCAAAAATGCAAACCCTCAAATAATACCCGGGTAAACCATCAAAAAAAAACTCGCAAACCAACCCCGACAATTAAAAGCTAGTACTACAACAATGCTGGCGAAATCCTTCCGAGGGCTTACTCGGGGCGCTCAACCGTAGGCAAAGTAGGTAGGGAACGTGTTGGTGTTTAGTCGGTAAGAGTCCGACATAGTATCCACGGCGCATTTTACTCACGTTAAAAAAAAGTATTACAGCAAACTGTACAAAAAGTATTTCATTTGAAGCTTTATACAATGCTTTATCATTATTGAGTAATATCGAAAACTCAACGAAACAATAACACACGGTAAATCCCGTTATTAGGCAAAGTAAGTTTCAGCTTTAGAATAATACCGATAAAATATTTATTAAAGGACTGTATCCAATTTAGTTTCACTTATTAAGTGTTCCCTGAAAAGCACCTTCATTAGGCCATCTAATTATATTTTTACTTATTTCATAAAATGTTTTTATCCTTATTCTATTAAAACCCAAAAATTAAGTTAATTCCATAAAATTAAAGCCTAGTGACTTTATATTTCCTAAGAGTCCTTCATTATAAAATTTCCACTTATTAATTATAATCTTAGGAAGTCTTGCCAAAATTAAAATAAAGTCCAAAAAATGTTGGTCCCACAGTGAATATTTTAATGCTATCTGTGAATTTAATTTCTCGCAATAAGAGTTCGGAGTTAAATCTTTTCGCTATGGAGCGCAATAAAGTTGTGTCTTTATTATTAAGAAGATCCTTGATACTTATTTCGTTTTTTAATAAGGTCTCAGTGGCATTACAGCCTATAGCTATACTTTCAGGTTTCATTCAGCATTTAAAGGCAAGTGTGAGAAAGCTTCAATCATTGATAAATATATAGTTAACTAGCTGACCCGCGCAACTTCGTTTGCGCCACATAAGAGAGAGTATTACCTGTTCCCGTCGCATTTACTCCCGTCGCGTTGCGTTTACTCCGGTAGCGTCTCGTCGTTAATATTCAATACTTCTTGAGAGAGAGAGAGAGAGAGAGAGAGAGAGAGAGAGAAAGGTTTCTCGTCGCGTGTATTCCCGTCGCATTATTTTTAAGAACAATTTCGTTTACGAAAGAGGTATCCCGTGGCATCATTGTAGAAAAAAAATGATTGTCATTAAAATGGTTATTGTGCACCAACCCAAAGATAGACACATGCTATCGCGCAATTTTTTTAGAACTTTTTTAAGAGAAACAATTTTGTAGTACATATCTATATATATAAAAATCAATGCCACTTTTCGTTGTAATTTTATAACTCAAGAACGGGCTCACCTATCAAAACCAAATGTTTAGGCTTTGTTCAGACTATTTAGTAGATGGTTTATGTGAAGTTTGCACAAAATAGGTGGAGCGGATCTTCATTTATCACGCAAACGAAGTTGCGCGGGTTAGCTAGTTTTTATATAGATAACTATAAATATTTACGCAGCACACGCAACGAACCTCTCGAAAGGAATAACTTTTCCCCCGTTTTTGAAACATTTACTATTACTGGTCCGCCCCTATTCGTTGTAGCGTGATGCTATATAGCCTATGACACTCCACAATAACGTAGCTTTCTATTGGTGAAAGAATTTTTAAAATCGGTTCAGTAGATCCCGAGATTACCTCTTACAATTTAACAAATATACAAACACACAAACTTTACTTCTTTATAATATTAGTATAGATGACACTGCACAATAACGTAACTTTCTATTGGTGAAAGAATATTTAAAATCGGTTCGGTAGATCCTAAGATTACCCCTTACAATTTTTTTAAGAGAATACAAACACACAAACTTTACTTCTTTAAAAAATTTACTTAGTACAAAGTTAGTATATTCTGATTTATCAGATATCATTGAATATAATAGATACTGAAATCAGTGCCCAGTAAAACTATGAAGGCTTAGGTAGACATTATTAATCTCTCTCATAGTCATATTGGCACTGACTTCAGTATTATATTTAATGATATCTGATAAATCAGAATATACTAACTTTGGGCTAAGTAAATTTTACTTTTCAGTTTTTAGTTTTGTTTGAAGTCGGTTTCTTTTTTGTTCAGTTTTTTTTTCACTATTTTTAGTGTCGTGTGGACTGAAAATCTATCTATCTAGGTGTAAAGTTCTCGACAGTACAAATTAATTAAACCCAAACACAAAGTAACTGCTGTATATCGTTCGGGAATTCTCTCTACTGTCTTTCGTCTCCATCATCAGATCGACTCCAGACCTTCATTAAGTTGTACTACTTTAAAACCCGTAATAAAAAAAATTACAAACGCCCTAGATGCTCCTACAATTTTTAAAAGTTTTTTTGATTTCTCCAGGATGCCATAATCAGATCCTGGCTTCCTTAAAATGGGACCACCTTGGGAGTAGGTACCTATTTTCGAAAGCAAAAAACATTTTCAAATCGGTCTATAAACGACGGAGTTCTGCGCGAAAAAACATAAAAAAAATAAAAAAAAACGGGTGAATTGAGTCCTCCTTGTTTGAAGTCGGTTAAATAATATTAGTCACGCAGCACACGCAACGAAGCTCTCAAAAGGAATAACTTTTCCCCCGTTTTTGAAACATTTACTATTACTGCTCCGCTCCAATTCGTAGTAGCGTGATGCTATATAGCCTATGACACTCCGCAATAACGTAGCTTTCTACTGGTGAAAGAATTTTTAAAATCGGTTCAGTAGATCCCGAGATAACCCCTTACAATTTAACAAATATACAAACACACAAACTTTACCTCTTTATAATATTAGTATAGATAAAATGGGACCACCTTGGGAGTATCTATTTTCGAACGAAAAAAAAAACTTTCAAATCGGTCTATAAACGACGGAGTTCTGCGCTAAAACATAAAAAAAAATTAAAAAAAACGGGTGAATTGAGTCCTCCTTGTTTGAAGTCGGTTAAATAATATTAGTCACGCAGCACACGCAACGAAGCTCTCAAAAGGAATAACTTTTCCCCCGTTTTTGAAACATTTACTATTACTGCTCCGCTCCTATTCGTTGTAGCGTGATGCTATATAGCCTATGACACTCCGCAATAACGTAGCTTTCTATTGGTGAAAGAATTTTTAAAATCGGTTCAGTAGATCCCGAGATTACCCCTTACAATTTAACAAATATACAAACACACAAACTTTACCTCTTTATAATATTAGTATAGATTTGCAGCTGATGCTGAATTAATTAGGGTCCGATGTACAACATCTAACTTCACATTTATGCATTGACTGTACTGAATTATTGAACTGAGCTACTTTCGTACTACATAAAAATCTTTCCTCATATTAATATCTTTTAAAGTATGTAAAGACATATAATTATTTAAGGTTAAATTGCTGGTGAAAACGAACCTTAGTAAACAACAAAACGATCTATTATCGTCAGCCGTTGACAAAACCGGATAAAGCCATGTCTTTTTTCACTTTATAATAAAATATTATGAAAAGGTTAGCATACTAATTGCTTTAAATATTAAAAATCTAAAGCCAGTTTAGTTCTGTGTACTGAACAAGTAATTACCAGTTAGTTCTGCTCAATACTCCAGTGTGAGCGTGTCATTCGATAAAATAGTATTGAAAGGGTATTTAGGACACTGTAATTTTGTTTAGAAGTAGAATAAATTATAGAAGTTTTAGTAAAATGATGCCTTTTTTAACGTGAGCAAAATCCTACAGGGATGCTGTGCCGGACTCCTATCGACTAAAAACCACACGTATCCTACCTAACAGCCTACGGTTGGGAGTCCCTGGTGAGCCCTCGGAAGGATACCCCAGGACTCCCAACAGACCTACGGCTACCGCTGCGGCCTTACCTAAAATGCTGCCTATTAAAACATCTAACTCTTCAGGAATGAGCAGTTTGCATTATATAAAATATTAAAACCCCGTAAAACGTAGAAGTCGTATGTTAATCAGTTCAACTCCGATTTTACATAGTGGTTTTAACCTTTTAGTGAGTTATTCAAAATGTCAGAGCAGAGAGAGAATGTATTATAACAAGTTCCATCAAGTGCTAACAATCAAAAGTATAACGGATATATCAGAGCTTCGTCTCATCATTTCCTATTCTTTTAAATTTCACGGTATTCGAGATCGACATCTCTCTGAACACATTAATTGGAGAAAAATATATATTTATTTATCTGGCTCCTCCGCATGCGCCCGGCGCCCGGTGTGACAGAGCGTCAACTCGAACGTCAAGATTATTTTTATTGTATTTTTATTTGTGTTTGTTTTTGTAGTTTCTGTTTTATAATATCTAATAATAAGTAAATGCAAAGCTTGACGCAATCGGAAGATGGTACGTCACTTTATACTTTTTCTTGTTCCATTTGTTTAAAATCTTTTAAAAGTGCTCGAGGACTTCGTATACATATATCAAAATTACATAAATGCCCCAGCCAAAACTCAACAACGTTACTTTCAGATAATTTCGCACAACCTCATGCTTCTATTCCATCTGATAGTAACCCTTCTGGCACGCCTTTTCATCACCTTTTGAGTAATTTAAAAAATAATGTAAGTTTAGTTAAACGAATTCCTCGTGGTGCCAGGATCTCTGTCGCTACACTTTTGTCTCAATTTATAACGCAGTGTTTGGATAGTAATAGCATTGAAAATTGGCAAAATCTTTTGCTATTTCCTTATAAAGTATTACATGCTAAATTTAGTGACGAGACTATATCTCTCACACAAAAAATTAAAAATAATTGTTCTAACCCCACACTTCCGACTCAAAATTGCTGTTTTACTGGAAATTATAACAAAAAGATTTATAATGTTAACAAGCTTGTAGAAGCAAAAGTTAGCGACAGAGATTTAAAAGGAGCCGCACGTCTCCTGTTTTCAAGTGATGTACTGTCTCCAGATACAACAGATACCCTTACGTCTTTACAGACAAAACATCCCTCAGCTCCAGTCTCGGACTACGTTCTGGACCCGCCTACATCACCCGATGTGTGTTTACTTGCACAGGATAAGGACACAGTGAGTGCGATTAATGCTTTTAAAGTCGGATCAGCAGCTGGTCTTGACGGTCTTTCTCCACAACACCTAAAAGACCTAACCTCTCACTGTGTGGGTGATGCAGGTAAGCACCTCATCGGTTGTTTAACAAAATTAGTAAACCTCATGCTCTCTGGTAACATTAACCCTGAGATCGCTCCTGTTATCTATGGAGCTAATCTCATTGCTCTCACTAAAAAAGACGGAGGAGTCCGTCCTATTGCTGTTGGGTCCACTTTAAGGCGTTTAGCATCCAAAATTTCTGTCCGATACATCTTGTCAAAATTACAACAAAAATTTGAACCGACTCAATTAGGGTTTGGTACCAAAGGTGGGTGTGAGGCGGCGGTTCACGCCTTACGCACCTACCTTAATAAAGGTGAGTGTGAGGTTTTGCTGAAAATTGATGTCAAAAATGCTTTTAATTCGGTAAACCGTGACATCCTGCTGTCAGAAATTAGAAGCAATGTTCCTGAAATTTATAACTATTTACTTAACTGTTATCACGAACCTTCCAAATTAATGTATAAATGCAACGAACTTTCTTCTGAAGTCGGTTGCCAGCAGGGTGATCCCCTCGGATCAGCCATTTTCAGCCTAGCCATTAACCCCATCATTCAAAATTTAAAGTCAAAATTTAACGTCTGGTATTTAGATGACGGGACTCTTGGAGGTGATGCAGTTTCTGTTCTGTCAGATCTTATAGAAATTAAAAATAAATTTCATTTAATTGGTTTGGAATTAAATTTTAATAAGTGTGAATTATATATTCATAATAATCACATTAATTCGGAACTCTTTGAAAAATTCAATTCCCTATGTCCGAATATTAAAATTGTTAGCAGAGAGAATCTTTACCTCCTAGGGTCCCCTATATTTGAAGATGCTATTCCCGAGTTAATAGCACAAAAAATTTCAAAATTTGAATCCAATGTAGATCGGCTACATTCTATTAGTTCACATTACGCAATCACAATTCTGAAATTTTGTATGTTTGTTCCCAAATCTATTTATTTGCTTCGCTGTTGTCCTTTTTGGAAACATCAAAGTCATTTATTTTCTATTGATTCGCTAATCAAATCTTCTTTGGAATCAATTCTCAATATACAACTGAGCGAACAATCTTGGTCCCAGGCATCTCTTCCCATTAAATATAGTGGGCTAGGGATCCGCAAAATATCTAGTGTGGCTTTGCCAGCCTTTTTGTCATCTGTACATGCCACGTCGAGTCTCGTAGGTAAAATTCTGACGAATTGTCTTACAGACTATGAGACGACTGGCCTTACAGATGCCAAGAATGCTTGGCTAATGGCTTGTCCGGGACAAAATTTACCCACCCATCCAAATTTACAACGGAGCTGGGACGACGCTATGTCAAAATTAACCTTTGACTCCTTTTTAAATGCTAGCTTAGGCCCGGATCGGGCCAGATTATTAGCGCTCAGTAGAAAGGAATCCGGTGATTGGTTGAAAGCTTTCCCTACAGCCAACACCGGAACTTTTTTGGAACCGGACATCCTAAGAATTTCAGTTGGTTTGAGACTTGGCGTCACGCTTTGCGCTCCACATCGATGCCCCTGCGGTTTTAACGTTGACACTTTGGGGCATCATGGTCTTTCATGTTTAAAGAGCGCAGGCCGCTTCTCACGCCACGCTGCGCTGAATGACATCATCCGCCGTGCTCTTGCCACCGCCAATGTGCCTGCGCTCTTAGAGCCAAACGGCGTTTTCAGGGACGATGGCAAGAGACCGGATGGTATAACTTTGATACCGTGGGAGATGGGTCGGGTCCTGGTGTGGGATGCAACTTGTGTTGACACTCTAGCCCCGTCCCATCTTCCTAAAACAAAATTAAAAGCCAGTGCAGCAGCGGAAGCGGCTGAAAATATTAAAATTAATAAATATAAGGGTCTCGACTCATCGTATCGTTTTTGTCCAGTCGGTGTCGAGACCCTAGGTCCATGGGGTCCCAATGCGCAAACATTTTTCAAGAATTTGAAAAAGCGCCTTGTGGAGTCAACTGGTGACCCAAGGGCTGGCAGTTTTCTCGCTCAACGAATAGGCATTGCTATTCAAAGGGGGAATGCTGCTAGTCTTTTGGGCACAATGCCGCGGGGGCCTTATTTAGGTTTAGTTTAGATAGTAATAATGTAAATATAGATATGTAATAATTTTAATAAATAAGTTTCTCTGTAATTTTTAACAATAAATGTATATATTTAATTAGCTTTGTACCAAGAAGTCAAAATAATAATACAAAGAAAATATCCCAAAAATAACAACGTGCAGACGAATACCACCCCTGCCATAAAAAGACGTATTGCACCGATTAAGCCACCACTGTTTGCCATATTAGCACATAGTCAAACATACAGAATGTACGGTCGACAAAATAAACAGGGTTGACACAACCTTACCATGATGTACGACAATATACGATATATTAACTTCCTAAGTAAACGCGTGTTGTATGCTGATAAGTATACTAATGAACTACTTTCCATTTATTTTGTCCGTCGTCTCAATCAATCAAATCAGCTCAAAAATTTCAAAGACTTATGTCTAGCATTAGACTGCATCTAATGCTAGACATAAGCCTTTGCAAATTTTTGCTAAACTATGGCATTGAGACTGGCATCACTTGCAGTATAGGTGAGGCTTGGATTTTGAAATTCTCGCTATGGTTCCAGCGTTATTTACAAGAGAGAAACTTATAAGTAGATAATAATTATGTAGACTAACTTTTTATGTACCGCTACCACTAAAGCCCACGAATTATATCTATTGAAGTACATGGGGTTAAGGTTGTTTAATGCATATTGAAACTCATAAAATAAGTTATTAGTAGGCCTAAAACTCGCAAATAAAGATTCTAATCTAAAAATTTTACAATTTTACACTTTTTCTTCTAATCATTAAAAATAATTCTGCATGAGTGATGCCATACTTTCAAAAACATTAACTTCAAACTTGCATATTTTCCAGTAACATATTACAGTTGAGAGCATTTTGTAAATTAACAAGTCTTGGAAAGTCGGATAAATAAGAACTCCACGGCACGTATATCAATGGGTTCCTTACAAAATATTAATTTACCTGAAGTTACTTTCAACTTTGTTACACACCGACTTTATTTATTACGTGGAGTTCAGTTCCGTTGTTTCATTTATTGTTGTATTATACTTCGTTACCGGGAATAAAAGTTTATTCATAAAGTTCGAAAAGTACATACTTGTTTTCTAACATTGCCATAAACCACGACATGTTTGTCTACAATATACATGAGTAATATGAGTATACATACATAGATACATTATATAAAAGTAAAAACCTTGCCAGTTGGAATAAGTTACAAATCATAAGTGGCGGCGAACCTTATGATTTCCGGCCGTGTTGAAACTGCCTTATTTTCAAAATTTCCTGTTTATTAGCAACTGTGACCAACGGTCTGTTGGGAAAACTGGGAATATCCTTCAGAGGGCTAACCCGGTGCTCCCTACCGTAGGAGTAGGTAGGGAGTGTGTTGGCTTTTAGACGATAAGAGTCCGGCAAAGGATCCAAAACTTATTTTCAACACGTAAAAAACCGTGACCAACGGCTCAATAACGTCTACATTATGTAGTAATCGTTTACAGAACATTGAGCAGGCAGGATTGCAAGTTCTTCTACACATATATTATAACACTATTTCAGTCTAAATAGATACGAGTCGTTCGAGTAGTTATTTAGTTTTGCATAACGTAACGGTGCCCTCACAAAGATTTCCAGTAGGTACATCTGCATCGCAGACTGCACACCTGCAGACCAATATAAACTGACAAGCATGATAAGCATGAAAGCTTCGCTTATGAACAAAACCTTTACAAAAGATCTCACATAAATTGTAGTGTCCGAGAAAATGGTTGAACTCGCATTGATGTCAAGGAGTTTTGCTACTGAAACAATTATTTTCTTTATATTGTAGGGTTTTTTACACATCACCCAAACTAAACTTAATTATAAGCTTGTGGTAGAAAATCTAGACAACCGATTAACATTCTTATTTATTTCTAAACACTTAAATGCACATTATACACAGAAACACCAAAACTACAAACATAACATTAGCGGAGCGACCTGCGCACTACCGGGCCTACGAAAACTTTCTAAGACCCCTTTTGAATCAGTCCACGTCATAATTTCGAAATAATCTGGCCGACCTTCAAAATTCCGAACGCTCATTTCGCCGATGATAAATTCAACGAATGGTTGTATGGTCGACTGTTAAAACTCCGAATGGTCATTTCGCCGATGATCAGTTTTACGAATGATTGTATCGGGGTACTCTGAGTCGGGGTTCACTCATTATGGTCAACACCTCGACTCGGATAGGTTAGGTTAGAAGGCTAAGGCGGGAGCGAAGCGGAGCGGAGCTCCCGCCTTAGCCTTCGTGGTTATTTTTTTTTATAACCATCCAACACCAACATCAATTTCATACAATCATTCGTAAAACTGATCATCGGCGAAATGACCATTCGGAGTTTTAACAGTCGACCATACAACCATTCGTTGAATTTATCATCGGCGAAATGAGCGTTCGGAATTTGGAGGGTCGGCCAGATTATTTCAAAATTATGACGTGGACTCCTTTTGAATGACCCATTCTGTAAATAATCGGGAAAATCGAGACAGAAAGCTCAATCCATGATCTAAGCAAAGGCGGAGGACTCTCTTATCGTACTGTGATAGTTAACTCTGCATGCTAATATGGAAGTGTATTCACATTTAAATAACAAAGATGAAAAAAACTTTCTATTTGGTTCCTATATATTTTATAATGAGTAGGTTTGTGTTCACACAGAGATAATTTCTCTGTCAAATCATAGAATTTGAAATGCTCTGCTATCACCCGTGTTTCTCCCATCTTGCAAACCCGCGTTCTTGAAGCGTAGCGTAAAGAGCCACATCATTGAGTCACCAACTTGAGGGCTGTTATCAACAGTCTTAAGCAACATTCGGCGAAATCAAGCGAGCTGAGAGTATCAACTCGCTTGATTTTGCCGTATTTTGGCTTGGCGGTTAGTGCTTTAAACATGACATAAAAAGCACGTTTATTGTTTAAATCTTATTAAAATAAATCGCAGCAGTATCGAATCTCTGCACTACAACGCGAGTGTTTCTATTTCAACGTATAACGCTGGACTCACAATTTGTCTTGTAATACAGTGCAAGTACCGCTACAACTGGATTGCACAAGTTGGGTACAAAAGGAATCGTTCAGTTACTCTCACAAGTTCCCATTAGATTGAGTATGCTTAGAGAAAATTCTCTGTACCTAAGTTTACTTCACTTAGTCTATTGAACCAAAAAAATCACATTAAAGTGATCATAAGCATAATCATTTATACGTAGGGTATATATAAATATAAACTCTTTTACTGTTGGGAAGCTATTTGTCTTGCATCGAGTATGTGGATCCTTATGGATAGGCAATTATACTAAAAAGCGGAATCATAAAAAGTGGTACAAAATTTTCGCTTTCCGTATTAATTTATAGACGTCTGTTATTGTCCATGCATAAACAATCCCTTCAATATATTGTACGTTGCTCATTTTTCCATAAGCAACATTAAGACAAGTTGAAGGCCTTTATGAATGGCTTGAAATATATCAACTGTGGGTGCTCACAACCTGCGCAAGGGTTGGCAGCGCATATTATTATGTAGCGCCACTGGTGTTGCAAACGTCCATAGACTACTGTAACCAACCATCAGGTGGGCTGGAAGCTGGATGCTTGTCTGCCACCTTTGTAGTATATTAAAAGTACCAGTACATTAAACATCCTCTAAAATTTTGCAAATATATTGTATACACTGTACTGTCCCAAAACAAACACTTTTACGATAGTATTGAGGTCGGGCATCGTATACACTAACTTAAAACTTCCAACAGAAATTTATTGGACAACATTGTAGATTGTAGTAACATAGATTTAGACCGCTCCGATTGAATTGTTTGAAGTTTGTGCAAAAACATATTTTGTTACGTACCGTCAACTACAATCTCTTCGATCATCATCAGACTCAGCTTCGATGTTTTAACTTTCTCAATACCGAAATGAAATTTAAATGTAAATGTTTATTTTTATTTTCAACTCGACAAATTGACGTCGCTACCCCTAATAAAAAGCGAAAACAGATATCTAGCGATTGGAGGTCACTATCACAATCCGTTAGACTTCTTACAGTTGCCATCAAGTTGGAGCTGGAGGCCCTCTGACGCTCCTTTTGAAGAACCCGGAGATGTACGAGGAGGGGAACACGTGCGAGGGCAGGTCGGTCGTTCCAAGTTTTTATAGTTTGATAGAGAAACGTCTTTTAAGTCGCTCTATTCTAGCGAAGATTCTCTCCACTGTGTATTTCTATGTTAAATATTGAACCTAGTTTGTCATTCGTTATTGGCAAACGTGATTTCTTCATTGTACCGTTTGAACTGATACCCATAACACAAGCAGGTTATTCCTAACTTACTTTGGGATCAGATAGCGTTGTGTGAGATGTCCGTGAATATTTATTTATTTATTTATTTATTTAACTTTAAACGAAACGTGAAATAGTAGCTCTCAAAGCCACCGATAAAATCGCTAAAATTCTCTCCTTGCCATATCGGACGAGGTGAAGACCTTCAATAATTAAAAACAGAGGGTTCCGTACCAAAGCATAAATATTACGTTTGTTGAACTTTCTTGTATGGGAGCGTCTTAATTTTTTTAAGTTGTTTATATATTTTTGTAGCGCCAACAGAAACACACCATCTGTGAAAACGACTAGCTATCACAGTTCCTGGCATACAGCTTGGAGATAGGCAGAGAAACAGACGGACGAATGGAAATAAATGTTTTTATCCTTTGGGTACTAAACCCAAGAAAGAAAAAAATAATGCTATCATAAAGAGAGACTACCACCTAATGCACTTTCATTCACGTCTTAAATTTTTTCACACATTTTTATTAATACTCCGCATTGAAAAGGGCTGAGTGTATTTTATGGCCTATAAAATGGGGTCATTTAATATCAGGAAATGAAATCGAAAGGTCTGGTACATCCTTGATAAAAGATTTTGTGTGATTCTTTCAATAGATGAATTTCTATAATATTTTATGGAGCGAGAGTAGGTGTATTATCTGACCTTTTTCTTCCCGTGATGAATGCTACTTGACAAACAGTAGGAGAGGTTGATATTGTCTGATGTTACAAGAAAGACCCTTTTAGAATTAATCAAACTGAAATTCAAAAAAACATTCATTTTGCATAATCCTAATACATAGGTAACACGTCCATGAATACAAATCAAAGTTACTACCACCAATTCGGAAAGCAAGCCCATTGAGAAGAACTGGCAAGAAATTCGGAGGGATATTCTTCTTGTGCTCTATTTACAATAACTAATTTATAGGTACTATAAAATTATGCAATATTGTTTGAGAATCCAGTAGATAGAGAAAGCAGATCATTTCTAGGCTTCCAAATAATCGCCTATTGTATAGCAGCACTATAATTTACTTTGTACACACTACTTTATTTCATTGGCAGCCTATTGTATATCTTTACTATCCAGCTAATAACGTAAACACGCCGAACAACAAACTTAGATAGTAAATGGCAATGGCACCCACAGAAGAAGATAACTGAAATTCTTCGTCGCATATTGTACGAGTATTGTTGTGAGAAGTGATCAAAAGAGTTCTAGAGTGGAGACTGCGACTTGGTAAGCGTGGGGTAGGATGACACCCCGCCAGATATAGCAAAGACCTAGAAAAGTTAGCAGCCTGGGACTGGATGCGTAAGCCGCAAGACCGTATGTTATGCCGTAATTTCGACTGCAATGGGCTAATTTGATTGATTGATTGATGTTGTATTATTATGTTGACAATTTCGCATTGGTGGCACGGGACAATGAAACGCGTAAATGGAAACGCCAAAGAATGGCAGTATAAACCTTAACAAATTTCATACAAGTATTCACTAATCCCTACTTCCCTACTATCTATACTAGTCTACTAATATTATAAATGCGAAAGTTACTCTGTCTGTCTGTATGTCTGTCTGTTACGCTTTCACGCCTAAACCACTGAAGCGATTTTGTTGAAATTTGGTATAGGGATAGTTTGAGTCCAAGGGAAGAACATAGACTACTTTTTAACTGACTGTGCAAAAGGAGGGTAATGATTTAACGCGATAACGACTTCTACGCGGCCGAAGCAGCTGTGAACAGCTAGTTAGGTGTATAAATTACAAAGGAATCTTAGTTCTAAACGACTTTATCACTTTAAAGTCACTATAAATAAACATAGCCCGAATTACAACCCGACCCTTAATGGTGTTGATTGCATTAATTTGAGACCTTTAAGAACATTTGCTTTCACAAGTTATTTGGTTGAAGTATGTCTGAAATAGCTAGAATTATTAACAACATTTCACTTAATTTGTAAAATACTTTAGAAATGAAAGCTCGGGGACTTGTTAGAGTAGCTATAAGTTTAATATCGAAATTATGGAATTGACCAAATAAAAATTCCTTGAAAATTATAGTAATCCTTTTTATTCTGACCTGTGCCACTCCCAAAATGTACCCATTACTGAGGTGATATGGGAACTTTGACTCGGACCAGAGTGTGGCAGGCACCTCCTGACAACAGGGTTCTAGTTGAAGAGTTAAATTAATTATGGTGCTTACTTTAGTGTAAAATGTATTACTTATTATGGCCTAACATTGCGGCGATGCGATGTATGGAGTCGGAGGTTGGAAATCGTGCAGCGTAATCATAAATCTTTAAAGGGAGATTCTTGGATGCATCAAATTGACGATATTCATCAGTCATATACAAAATGAGACTAATTACTGGATCACCTTAAAATTTTAAAGTTTAAAACGAAACAAACCCATGTACCCAAAGCTGCACAGACGCCCTCTACCAATAATTCATGAGAAAATTACTTGACAATTAAGAAGGACGCGCCAAAACCACTTGGCAATGTCATAACCTAACAAAAGTAACTACCAAATGCAAATATAACTGAGTTGAATAGAGTTACCAGATTTTAATATAATTGTAGGATATTCCTAAGAGTTGTTATTTTCTAAATATAAAATCTGTTATGATCTTAATCTGAATTATGAATCATTCATTATTGATTAGAATTGTGCTTGTGATTTAAAATTTACGTTCAAGACTATCCATTTTTAGTTTTTAAATTCCATATTTTTTAATATTTTAATGAATGTTGTTGATCACCCTCTGTTAGATAACTACTAGCGTTTCTGAAGCAAAACTAAAACTGAAGGGTGAAGAAAACATGGCATTATCCCAGCCAACCGGATTCCGTTAGATGCCCTAAATAAGTGTGATCAGATGGTGTTCTGACGAACGTACCGATGCTTAAATATAATTTGCCTTTTGAATACCTACCTAATAGATATTCATAACGGATTAGGTTTTCGAGAGCATAAGGATATCATGCATGCAGGACTCGCATATTGTTTGTAGTACCTACCAAAAAAAATGTCCTATTTTATAGTTCAGTCGTGGGCACCCGAGCCAGGACTAGGCAGTTAATGGAATAAATAACTATGGAATATGCATCTTGCGTTATTGTTCTGGCACGGACGGTAGAGTTTATGCAAGTACCTACTTCATTTGAGTAGTTAGTATAGAAGATATATATATATATATATATATATATATATATATATATATATATATATATATATATATATATATATATATGATCACGCCTTTATCCCCGAAGGGGTAGGCAGAGGCATATTATATGCCCACATTTCACCTTTGTATAATTTGTCCCACGTAATAGGTGGTGAGCCGTATTGCCGTGTTTAAATGGACAGGCGCAGGTTGTGACTGCCTGCTGTTAAAAATAAAGCCTTCAACTTAGCTTAACGACTGCCATTTTACTGGCAACCGGGACTAACGGCTTAACGTGCCTTCCGAAGCACGGAAACGCTCAAATAAATGTCACAAAGTGATCACATGGATGGTCACCCATCCATGGACCGGCCACAGTGAAAGTTGCTTACTACAGTGATCGTTTACAGAACATTGAGTCCGCGGGGCCACGAGCACTTCGCTTAGTATAGAAGATGATTGTTACAAAATCTAATAAGAAGTAAAACAGTAATCAATATCCCTTTACTAGAGGATGCTTGGAAGTGGAGTCTCTGTCAGCGTAAAATTTCATCACGTAAACAAATAATAAATAAATAAATATTTGTGGACATTCTCACACAACGTCATCTTTTTTTTTAACGTCTGAGAAAATCCTCAAGGATGCTATGCCGGACTCCTACCGACTAAAAAACCTCACGTAACGCCCAACATCCTATGGTCGGGAGCCCCGGGTAAGCCCTCAGGAATGATGTCCCAGGACTCACACAACGTCATCTAGCCCCAATGGAGCTAACATAAGCTTGCGCTAAAGGATCTGACAACTAAGAGACATACTTATATATTTCTAAATACATATATAAAACACCCAAATTACGATACTAACATTTGTGGACCAAATAATATTGAACCGACTTGGGAATCAAACCTTAGTCCGCGGTTAGGTACACTACTGAATACGCCACCGAGACAGCTAATGTATCTCGCCAGCAAAGCTAGCTAGTTAGATTATAAAATACTTACAACGTGACATATTTTTATGTAGCATACATATATATGGTCAAGCCTTTTAATACTGAAGGGGTAGGCAGAGGCATATTATATGCCCATATTTCACCTTTTAGATTCTTGTCCCACTTGATAAGTGGTGACCCGTATTGCCGTGTTGATATGGACAGGCGCAGGTTGTGACTGTTGAATTTTTTCAAGCCGCCCATAAAGGCTTTCAACTTGGCATATCGACTGCCATTTTACTCGCAACTGGGATCAACGGCTTAAGGGGCGGTTATAGCGCACAAGTAGGCATTTGGCGCTCCCCTCGCCCCGGGCGTAAGACACACCGCGCGCCGGCAGCGGCAGTGAACTCTCATGCCACAGTATACAGTAGAGTAGGAAGAAACAGCATGCTAACTTTGTTTGACGTAGTAAATGCATCTAACTTTATTAAGTGTAGTGATTTATTAGTTTCGTAAATAAAAATAAATGAGTTAATCGTAAATAAATTATGTATATTATACCTACTATTATTTTTAAGCTAAAGAGTTTGTTTGTTTGTTTAGTTGTTCTAACTCTAGAGTCTAAGAGACTGCTAGTTGAATTTCAAGAGTTTCTTAACAGAATGTCCATTTTTGAAAAATACCAAAATATATAACATCACGCTAAGGCGAATAAGAGCTTAGCAGCAACGAAACATTTTTCGACAACTAGGATATTTTATTTCTTTTGAGAGTTTTCGTTGCGTGCGTTTGCTACAGTTGCGTAAAAAATGTAAATTACATAATAGCTGGTCATAAAAATTTCTAAAGTTTTCTAAAGTTGGTATGCTAAGTATGAATCACGGGATCATTGTGCAATCCAAAAGGGCCGCCAGACTGCTAGTTGAATTTCAAGAGTTTCTTAACAGAATGTCGATTTTTGAAAAATACCAAAATATATAACATCACGCTAAGGCGAATAAGAGCTTAGCAGCAACGAAACATTTTTTGACAACTAGGATATTTCATTTCTTTTGAGAGTTTCCGTTGCGTACGTTTGCTACAGTTGCGTAAAAAATGTAAATTACATAATAGCTGGTCATGAAAATTTCTAAAGTTTTCTAAAGTTGGTATGCTAAGTATGAATCACGGGATCATTGTGCAATCCAAAATGGCCGCCGCGGTGTAATCACAAAATTTCATGATGTGTGTCGTTTAAAGGGTGTTTTGGTATGCTGAGTACGAATCACGTACTAATTTTGCAATCCATTATGGACGCCGCGCCGTAATCACAAAATGTCATGATGGGTATCGTTTAAGGGGTTTCTTGGTATGCTGAGTACGAATCACGTGATAATTTTGCAATCCAATATGGGCGCCGCGCCGTAATCACAAAATTTCATGATGGGTATCGTTTTAAGGGTTTTTTGGTATGCTGAGTATGAATCACGTACTAATTTTGCAATCCAATATGGGCGCCGCGCCGTAATCACAAAATTTCATGATGGGGTATCGTTTGAGGGGTTTCTTGGTATGCTGAGTACGAATTACGTACTAATTTTGCAATCCAATATGGCCACCGCGCCGTAATCACACAATTTCATGATGGGTATAGTTTAAGGGAATTCTTGGTATGCTGAGTACGAATCACATGATAATTTTGCAATCCAATATGGGCGACGCGCCGTAATCACAAAATTTTATGATGGGTATCGTTTAAGGGGTTTCTTGGTATGCTGAGTACGAATCACGTGATAATTTCGCAATCCAAAATGGCCGCCTCGGTGTAATCACAAAATTTCATGATGGGTATCGTTTAAAGGGTTTTTGGTATGCTGAGTACGAATAACGTGATAATTTTGCAATACAATATGGCCGCCGCGCCGTAATCACAAAATATCATGATGGGTATCGTTTAAGGGGTGTATTGGTATGCTGAGTACAAATCCTGTGATAATTTTGAAATGCAATATGGCTGCCGCGCCGTAATCGCGAAAATCCATGATGGTTATCGTTTAAGGGGTTTTTTGGTATGCTGAGGACGAATCACATGATAATTTTGCAATCCAAAATGGCCACCGCGCCGTAATCGCATAATTTCGTAATGAATATCGTTTAATGGGTTTTTTCGAATGCTGAGTACGAATAACATGATCATTTTGGAATTAAATTTGGCCGCCTAAGCTATTTATGCCCACTTGCGCGGAGAGTCGAGTTAAATATATAAATATAAAGTTAGTAAGCTCTGAGTTAAATAAATAACTTCTTAACTCTGACCACGTCTTGCACAGTTGCAAATTGGCACGCGGTTAACTAACTCACAGTAAACCGAACAAGTTTTTTTAGTCTATGTCGTTCCATGCAATCCAACCACACACAAATGTTAGAACGAAGAATGTAACATGTGTCTCTATCTCTTTTACACTACAGTCTGCTACGTATGATTTACGATACTACCATACTTACGATACTACCATTTACGATACCAATCATAAAATTTTGTGATTACGGCGCGGCGGGCACATTGGATTGCAAAATTATCACGTGATTCGTACTCAGCATACCAAAAAACCCCTTAAACGATACCCATCATGAAATTTTGTGATTATGGCGCGGTGGCCTTTTTAGATTGCAAAATTAGTACGTGATTCGTATTCAGCATACCATAAAAACCCTATAAACGATACCCATCATGAAATTTTGTGATTACAGCGCGGCGGGCATATTGGATTGCAAAATTATCACGTGATTCGTACTCAGCATACCAAAAAACCCCTTAAACGATACACATCATGAAATTTTGTGATTATGGCACGGCGGCCATATTGGATTGCAAAATTATCACGTGATTCGTACTCAGCATACCAAAAAACCCCTTAAACGATACCCATCATGAAATTTTGTGATTGCGGCGCGGCGGCCATCTTGTATTGCAAAATTAGTACGCGATTCGTACTCAGCATACCAAAAAACCCCTTAAACGATACCCATCATGAAATTTTGTGATTACGGCGCGGCGGCCATCTTGTATTGTAAAATTAGTACGCGATTCGTACTCAGCATACCAAAAAACCCCTTAAACGATACCCATCATGAAATTTTATGATTACGGCGCGGCGGCTATATTCGATTGCAAAATTTTCACGTGATTCGTACTCAGCATACGAACAAACCCCTTAAACGATACCCATCATGAAATTTTGTGAATACGGCGCGGCGGCCATATTGGATTGCAAAATTATCACGTACTTCGTACTCAGCATACCAAAAAACCCCTTAAACGATACCCATCATGAAATTTTGTGATTATGGCGCGGTGGCCTTTGTGGATTGCAAAATTAGTACGTGATTCGTATTCAGCATACCATAAAACCCTATAAACGATACCCATCATGAAATTTTGTGATTACAGCGCGGCGGGCATATTGGATTGCAAAATTATCACGTGATTCGTACTCAGCATACCAAAAAACCCCTTAAACTATACCCATCATGAAATTATGTGATAACGGCGCGGCGGCCATCTTGTATTGCAAAATTAGTACGCGATTCGTACTCAGCATACCAAAAAAACCCCTTAAACGATACCCATCATGAAATTTTATGATTACGGTGCGGCGGCTATATTCGATTGCAAAATTATCACGTGATTCGTACTCAGCATACGAACAAACCCCTTAAACGATACCCATCATGAAATTTTGTGATTACGGCGCGGCGGCCATATTGGATTGCAAAATTATCACGTACTTCGTACTCAGCATACCAAAAAAACCCTTAAACGATACCCATCATGAAATTTTGTGATTACGGCGTGGCCGCCATGTTGGATTGCGAAATTATCATGTAATTCGTAGACATTTTAATGCATTAGGTAGCTGGTTACCATGTCGTGAAAACACTTAAAAAGTAAAAGATCACCACATTTTTACCAAGAGTCGCGTATGTATTTGTAACGGTTAATCTAATTACATTTTGCCCATTACTGATATTTTTATACTGTGGCGCGATTTCAACGTAATTTGGCATAATAATTACGAAATAGTTGCGAAAAAAACTGACACAGGTCCTGCCTCCACAAGCGCCAGGGCGAGACTGATCGGCCGTCAGCGGCGCAATTCTATTGCGTTTGGTAGATATTCGTACATGATAACTATGTAAATAGTTGTTTATAGAAAAACGCTCGGAAAATGTGTATAAAAACCTAATACCTTTAATTGAGTGCAAAAAAAATGTATAAAATGTTAATAGTTTAGCCACAGTATTGAAAAAACTTTTCTGAGAGAGTCAACTTTGGGATTTTTTTCTATCTAGTGAAATTTATTGGATCGTGTAACGGGCTCGGAATATGTTTAGCTTATATCCTTAACTATTATATATATATTTTTCAGATTTAAAAACCCTTTACTTTTTGACTAGGATTGTTTCAAAAAACTCAAAATCTGACCCACGCGGCCTTAACGTGCCTTCTGAAGCACAGAAACGCTCCCAAATAAATGTCACAAAGTGGTCATGTGGTTTTCACCCATCCATAACCGGCCATACTAAATGTTGCTTACTCTAGTGATCTTTTACAGAACACTGAGTTCACAGGGCCAAAAACATACCCAAATTATATTCGTTTGCCACTTTACTGAAATAGTTGAAAATTCTTGCATTCCGTCCTTGGCTTTTACATTATTTCGACCAGAAAACGCGGTTAGATAGTGGCCGAGTAACGACATGTTACGTTAACCTTTTAGGGACGGATGTGGTACCCTGACATGACAAAAGGGTTAGGGCGCCGATTCTCGATTCATACAACTACTTACATTTTTGTTAATGATTGGATTTTTTTTTTAACGTGAGGGAAAATCCTTCATAGATGCTATGTCGGACTCGTACCGACTAAAAAAACTCACGTAACGCCTAACAGCCTATGGTTGGTCCCGGGTAAGCCCTCGGAAGGGTGTGCCAGGACCCCTAACAGATCTACAGTTTCGGGTGCTATTCCGCTCCTTTGGGGGGATTTTCAGGTGTGGAAAAAACATCTTGTAAATAAATATTTGTTTAATTTTGTAAATTTACTTAGTATCATAAGTGTATAAAAGCTTACAGAGTACCTATATAGGCAACTACTTTAAATGAGTGATATAGACCTACCTTACATTCCTGTGCCCGGACAGGGTTTCATGTTATAAGTACCTACTATTTATAAGCAACATCTGTATACATATACACATGTATGCAATAATGAGTTGCACGGAATTGAATTGAATGTCTTAACAAAAATTTACAGGTGAAACGTCACCTGTCTCATATTTAAGAACGGCGAAACATGAGACAGATGACGTTTCACCCGTAAATTTCCGTCCACGCATTCATTTCGTGTGGACGAGAATTGTCGTCCAGGTAGATAGCTTCGTCCTTCTCAATTGAACGAATGCGAAGAGAGTAAGTGATTACATGTCGTAGCTTTTGTATTTTGTGTCCGAATGTTCTGCTTATATTTGAGGTGTTGTACTGTCTACATTTGAGGCTAGGCGTTCGATTTTTCTGGAGATATCCTTCCGAGGGCTTACCCGGGAATTCCAACCGTAGTCAGTAAGTAGGAACTGTGAAGTTTTTAGTGGGTAAGAGTCCGGCATAGCATTCATGACGGATTTTTCAAAACTTAAAAAGAACGATTTCTTAGGATAGGTAATTTATTAAATTGCTACTAAGTCGTATGAAACATACCTTCGTATTTATAACTAGCTGTTGCCCGCGACTTCTTACGCGTGAAAATTATGTTATGATGCCAAATTGATGCTTATCTCCAAGGATATGTAGCGTGATAATGTAGCCTATTTGAAAACCGTACCCCTCGTTAATATTTGTGCAAAATTTGAATCAAATCCATTGAGTACTTTTCGAGATCCTTCCAGACAAAGCAAAGAAAAACAAACAAACAGACAAAAAAAAATTCTAACTATATTTTCGGTTTCGGTATCTTACCTAGAACACCTAGCAAGAATTCTTTTTTTAAATATTTCCAATGTACAGTTTTGACTTTTCTATCATTTTATTATATGCATAGATTATAATGATTCAGTCCACGCTGGAGGCGTGGGCTGAATTATTCTAGAATAGCAAACAAACACACCAGTTTATAATGACACTTACATTCAAAGAAACCCTTGAATCCTAGATTTAGCGAAAGTTGAGATGTTTCTGATTTCTGAACTACGAAACCCTCAATATTCAAACTTGTGTGAAACTATCCATAAAGTACTCCTTTTCTAACACAAAAAGTTAGTCTATTCTAAAACAATTTAGGCCTCGCCTCCAGCGTGAATTGAAACATCACACAGTATCCTTAATCATTAAGCTCTTTTATAATTAAGCAAATAGGGCAGTTTTACACGCTCCTAGGAATCTGATGTAGGAACACTTCTCTTTTCATAGACATTATGACGTGTTGTAAACGAATTGCAGAGGATCAGCTAATATCAATCATTTTTTATACCTACTGATGGTTGATGGCACTTGGTGGAACTTGCTGCACATATTGAATATCACCACTTGTACTGTTCCAACCACATATATTTACGTTACACCTGACCGGTTTCGCCTCTCGGCATTCTCAAAGGTACAAAACAAAACTAATTCGATGACCACTACATCAATAAATACATCTTCAATGGGAGCTCCGCGAGTGAAATCGCGTGATGTCCGCTATTTAAAAATATAAAAAAAGAATCTTATTATTAAAGGAAAACGCTCATAACATAACGTACCAAATAAAACCTAGACCTTGTGTGCCGAAGTGTACATAGACATTTTTGTCGCCGGCAAGGAAACGGTAAATATGGGCTCGAATGTCTTACCTACGTTGCCCGCAATTTGCTAACTTTATTACTCCACAACAAAGTTTATAGGTCGACTAAAAGAAAAACCTTCCCTTATTTACACCCACAAGGGTTTTCATGGTCGCTATTTCTATTCTAGCAATGTTTATTGTAGGAATACGTAACAGGATAACTATAAACAGGTAGGTACAGTATGTTTGATTATTATTTTTTTAAGAAATGTACAATCGCAACCACACTTAATACACTCGAGAGCAATGAATCCGGGTCACTTAAAGAATGTTAAAAATCTCGGAAACTAAAAATGATAGGTTAATGCAATAAATTGTATTTAATGGACAATGTAATACTCCTTAAATGAAAGTAAAAAAAATATGAGTCACCATACATTTTATTAACACAAAATTACATAAAGAAAAAACTGCCGATCTCTCCTTAAAACAAAAATAGGAAACATGAATTTTTTTAACTTTATTACGATTTTCTTGAATTTTAATACTTCGTATTGCCTCCTCGTGCTTCCATTACTGCGTTTACGCGGTTTGGCATGCTGTACACCAAGTTCCTTATACGATTTTGGGGAATATTCTCCCATTCCTCTGTGAGAGCAATTTTGAGCTCACGAAGCGTGATTGGGGGAGGGTTTCGTTGTTTTACGCATCTGCCTAGCTCGTCCCAAGCATGCTCGATCGGGTTGATATCCGGGCTGCGCGCTGGCCACTCCATACGAGTAATGTTCATCTCTTGAAGGTAGTCATTCACAATCCTACCTGTATGAGGTCGGGCATTGTCATGCATAAATATAGCATCCTCACCTAAATTGACCATAAATGGACCAACGTGATCATTGAGGATTTCTTCCACATATCTTACGCTAGTTAAAGAGCCGTTTTCTATGATCACCAGCTCTGTGCGACTTTCAGAAGAAATTCCGGCCCACACAAGTACAGACCCACCACCGTAGGCTACTTTTTCTTCGATGCATGCTTGCTTGAATCTTTCCCCTGGTCTTCGATACACTCTGTGTCTTCCATCGTGCTTGTAGAGCATAAATTTTGATTCGTCGGAGAACATAACTTTTGACCAATCTTCAATACTCCAATTTACGTGGCTCTGGGCATACCTTAGTCTCGAAATACGATGCCCACGCTCCAGTTTAGGGCCGTTTGCAGGTCTAAGGGGTTTTAAGTTAGATTCAGCAAGCCGACGTCTTACTGTCCATGCACTTGGGTTACTTCCTCCGAGGCGTCGAAACTGATTGGTGAGTTCAGTTCCTGTGAGAAAGCGATTTCGAAGCATGGTGTTCACCAAGTATCGGTCTTCTCGTGCTGTGGTACACCTGGTTCTGCCCGTTCCTGGTCTGCGTAGGTTAGAACCAGTTTCTTCGTAACGTCGGAGAACTCTTTGTACTGTTGACAGCGACACACCGACAGTCCTGGCTGTATCGCGCTGACTCCGGCCGGTTTCCAGCATTGTAAGTATTCTGGTGCATTCTTCAGGCGTAAGCGACATAATTTCAGCTTGATTAATGAATATAGAGCACTATCAACATGGTTTATGTACCCACATAAATGACAGATTACAAACAAAAGCAACACCAAATGCTGTAATTTCGTAGTTCCATCTTCGAAAGTGGCCCTTTTTCAAATTTGATTTTTTTATGATATAACTTTACAATAACTAAGAAGTTTTAATACCTTCATTTAAGGAGTATTACATTGTCTATTAAATACAATTTATTGCATTAACCTAGCATTTTTAGTTTCCGAGATTTTTAGGATTCTTTAAGTGACCCGGATTCATTGCTCTCGAGTGTATTTTGAAAACTTCGTGTAGTTTTGAATAAAGGTTGCATGCTATCAGTGTAACTGTAACCGCTGAATGGACTCTTGCCATTATTGATTAACCTTTTGTAGTACCGTGTGAAAATATCTAGTAATTCGAACTGACCACCTTCACAGACAAGGTTTCTACCTACCCACCTAACGCCGGGATCCCAGGCTAACTGATTGGAAGGATGTCCCAAGATTCCAGGCAGATATTTGGTGTTTAACCATCATTGTACAGCAAATCAACAATTTGTATTCGTATCAGAAGACGTTGATTCTTACTCTGCATTAATGGCCTTATACACGGTGTTTCTTTTAGGGTGTCAAGCCGCCACTAGCTGGTAGCAGGGTTCCATACCTATCGATTTAACCCCCATGTATGTTCTACGATTTTTTGTAGTTTTCGAGATATAATGTTCTGCATAATTCCCTTTTTTTTATTATCGCTTAAAATTTTTACATCTTGTATCAAAGTTAGGAAGGAGATTATTTTGTCCATAATACTGCAATCAATAGGAATTATAATAATAAAAAAATATCCAAGAAAAGTCGAACCAAAAAGAAGAAAGCCACGTGGACACGTAATTATAAAAAATAACGAAAAAAAATTATATCTCGAAAACTACGAAAAATCGTAGAACATACTGGGGTTTAAATCGATAGGTATGGAACCCTGCTACCAGCTAGTGGCGGCTTGACACCCTAAAAGAAACACCCAGTATAGACCGGCACATAGCTCAATTTGAAGACCTAATAATCAAATACTCAATTAGGTACATGTCAGCTGCCCAATGAAATAGCGATATATTTATACCTATCCTATTCTATGCCAATTAATGTCATGGAAATAAAAAACTTGACGAGAGTTTAAGTCATCTGACGCCTGATTTCTTGATTATAAACCTTTTGACTGAAGCCCTCTTTTAATTTCAATAAAGAATATAATCAAAAATTGATAGAAAACTATAAAATAATCACAGAGCATCGCGCGCCTTTACAGAGGGAGAGGCCAAAGCTGACAAACCCCCTCTGGCAATAATTTGACATTTTGACGACTAAAAGTGCCCAGTTACATAAAAACCATAGATTTAGAATTTTTCGCTACTCTCAATAGATATACAAAGCGTGCGAGCGAGACCTCATTATCCATAGCACTTAGCTCGAGAGGAAAAGAGAAAGCGAATTGTGTACTCACATGTCAGTATTTTGAATCGCTGAGCCCGCTGGGATCCTATGGCGGCTCTATGTTATTCATAATATCCAATAATCTGTAGTGATCTTACGATTAAAATAGAAAATTTTATATTTTCAACAATATTGTCGTGTTTAGTGTGTGAATAGGATATTACAAAACGTAATTATACGAAGAAAGACTCGTTTAACAGGTCATTTGTGACTTCGTTCATTTCATTTTTGACGTACATATTTTGCCAAATTGGATGTAAAATTTCACTGAAAGTTCAACTCATAACGTAGATTATGCATTTTCCTTCATACATAACACAATATTTAATGTGTAAATGCATTTTTGGAGGATATATAAGGCAGAAATAGAAAGGGCTGTTTACAGTAAAATAGTCATGGGTAGGTATCGATAAGGATGTCGATAGTTCATTTTAGTGACATTGCTACAAACAAACTTATCTGGATTTAATTTACTATAAATATGATTGATTTTAACTCGAACTGTGTTATTTAACCTTTTTTTTTAGGGTTTTGTGCCTATTTTAATATAATATTTCCAAAATTTGTGATCCATTTTGAGTTGAATTTTTATAATTTTACTTCGCTTAAGGTACTCCACGCCACACCGGGATGTTTGCTGTACTAGGCGCAGATTAGCCTCTGCGTCGAATACTGTTCTCACCTTTAATAACATCAAATGAAAACTATCAAGTTATACAAATTAAATTAAATGAAAATTATCAAATCAAATTACATAAATTAATGAAAAATTTTAAATTAGATAAATTATATTAAGTGAAAAATATCAAATTAAACAAATTAAATTAAATAAAAATGAATAAATATATCAAATCAAATGCCATACCTAAATCAAATGAAAAATATCGAAACAAAAAAATAACATTAAAACTACTCATAAAAAAATACTTTTCAAAATTACATTTTCGTGACAAAATTTAATTAAAACTGTAAGAATCTTAGGTAGGTAGGTATAGTCAATTTAGTACATTTCAATAGTTACACACTTACACCCCAACCATGCCATTCATTTCAAATGATGTAAAACTATCCTATTCAATTTATATATCTCCCACTTTCAGGGACTCCAGGCACAAGCGTATGAACTCTCACCCAGTGTCGCAAAATAGGGCAGTTCGGTTTCTGAGCGATGGCTC
The DNA here is from genome assembly GCA_933228765.1 of Miltochrista miniata. Classification (NCBI taxonomy): domain Eukaryota; kingdom Metazoa; phylum Arthropoda; class Insecta; order Lepidoptera; family Erebidae; genus Miltochrista; species Miltochrista miniata. Next base: position 10,200,906 of record OW121773.1, on the reverse strand, counting down.
TCAAAATGCTGTTGTCGCTCCCCCGCACTCGTTTCAAAATTGACGCGATGCGACTCCGTATCACAGCGTGAAATCCGTCTGTCTGCGCATGCGCAAACATCGCGGATGCACTGCAGTATCGAGGGAGCCCCAACAACATTCTGAAGGCATTATTATATTGTACTCGGAGCGCGTTGAAGGCCCGCTGCGTATAATTGACCCACAGACTACAAGTGTATAATGTTTGGCAGAAGGCTTTAAAAAGTGTTATTTTTACCTCTGTGCTACATCGTGCAAATCTACGAGCCAACATATTACAGCGGACCGCCATCGCTCTCCTTTCCCGTTCAATATCCGCATCGTCTTTCAAGTCCTCGGTTACCACATGGCCCAAGTACTTGACCTGCCTCACTCTTTTAAGAGCAGTGCTACCAAGAAGCACGGGTGGTACCTCATCACTCCTACGACTTTTACACCTAAATATTAACATTTCGCTCTTATCAGAATTGTATACCAGACCATGCTCGTTCGCATACTCCTCACACACCCTGACTAACTTCCGCAGCCCCGATATGGAAGGGCTGAGCAAGACCATGTCGTCTGCATAACTAATGCTGTTGACGCACTGGCCGTCAATGTAGCAGCCGACACCCGTTTTGCTCAACCCCACGATCAACTGGTTGACGTAAAGATTAAAGAGCGAAGGAGAAGTCAGCCCCCCCTGTCTCACTCCGCACTCCAATCCATACTCCTCGGAAAATTCCTCAAGCCATTTGACACGGTTAGTCTGGTGTCCGTACCAATACCTGAAAATATTGATTAGCTCTCCGGGAACCCCAGCTTCCGTTAATTTGGTCCACATCAGATCGTATCTAACCCTGTCAAACGCCTTGGAGAGATCAAGAAAGGCAGCATACACGTGAGTTCTGCGACCTGTATAGTACCCGACGATGTGCTTCAGAGACAGAATGGCACATTCAGTCGACAACCCAGGTCTAAAACCAAACTGGGCACAGTGTAGGTGGAGATATTTCCCAAGTTGTCTCTCCAGAACACCGTCAAGCACCTTAGCCGTAACTGTAGCTAATGAAATCGGTCGATAGTTGCGCTTGTCGGAGATATCACCCGTTTTATTTTTAATTATCGGAACCACGACCGATCTCACCAGCTCCCCTGGCAGATACGAGTGCCGAATACAGAGTGTAAAAAAGATCCCCAAGAGCCTCGGAAGATGTGAACCCGCATTCTGAAAATGTTCAATGCTGAGGCCGTCGTGCCCAGGCGATTTGCCTCTCTTCATATCTTTTATTATTAGGGCAATGTACTTTGCTGAGATACGTTCCGGCACCCCGGACACAACGTCCTCAACATCCCTGTTCTTTTCCGTTTCAAGTGTTGGTTCCACCTGGAAGTAGCGCTTGAACATATTTGCAATGTCCCTGGGCTCGCTGATGCCGTCGACACTCATCGGGACCCCAGGTCTAGGACTAAGCTTCTTAGTCTTTTGCCAAAAACTCGGAAATCTTTATTTCTATGTTTAACCGTAAGAATGTCCATTTTAATTTGGTCCTGGTTATTTTGGCAGTATTTCAGTTTCTTTTTGAAATAATTTCTGGATTCACACATGTCATAATAGACCCTGCCCTGCCTAGGCCTACCACACCACACCCAATTCAAAAACTTTTGCCTAGCGTCCCTGTGAGCGCCGCTTACATATTTGTTCCACCCTGCAATCTGACGTCCACGGTGAGACCCACTCCGCCCCTGGCGACTACCATAACTCACCACAGCGGCCTCCCGCAATACTGTTACAATGTCACGGTACAGCGAGTCCAACGACGCAGTATGCTCTATCGCCTTGTCAGCACACACGTTATCACAGCACCCCCAAAACTCCCGTGGAAAATCTATTTCTCGCAATTTGTCAGAGCAATATTTGGTATACATTTCTATTTGGTCCAAATCTCGCTCTCCCCATACAACTTTATCAAGCCTAGCACCCGGCGCCCCGGTAGTCCTGCTAACAGTAGCTAAATTACACACTATTTCTAACGGAAAGTGGTCTGACCAGCGCACATCATAATGTATTTTCACCGAAACCACAGATTTAAGTACGGCCTCACTGACTATACAGTGGTCTAGCCACCGACAACTTCCGTGCACTTGACAAACAAACGTATAGGCGTCAGAATCTAAACCCAGCATGTCCTGGTCAACACATGTCCACTTTTGTTCCCTACAAGTGGACATGTGTTGACCAGGACATGCTGGGTTTAGCTTACCTTTGGGATGACTGTGCGAGGTACTTACTGGACGCGCTTGGCGCTATGCAGAGACGTGTTATCCGATTTCAATTATAGGTTGTCCTAAGATGACGGTAAGCCTCGAGCCGTTAGCGCAGCAAAGAACCATAGCGTCCTTGGCTGCCTTCTACTGAATGTATCACGGCGAATGTTCTGAACAGCTCTTCTACCTGATCCCACCATCTCCTTTCCGATTCCGAACAACACGTCGGGCAGAGGTGCCACTCATATATAGCGGAGAGAATCTTCGCCAGAACTGAGCGTTTCAAAAGATCGTTCCTCTGTCGAACTACAAAATCCTGGAACGACCTGCCCGCACATGTGTTTCCCTCATTTTACAATCCCGGGTTCTACAAGCGGAGCGTGAAGAGGCACATCATAGGGTCGCCAACTTGAGGACTACTGTCAGAAGTCTTGTGTGCTGTAAGCATGGCCCCCATTCGCTAGATGCGCCACGGTTTTCCATTAGTTTCCATCAGTGGCGACGTCACTTTGGCGAGGTTAATATATTTAAAAAAATCTACGAGTAATATCTTTTATTGTTACTAGGGTTCAATAATAAATGAGTTTCTAGGTTTCGTATTACGATAAGAGTTGGATTTTTAGTAAAATTTCAAATTCAATTGGCAAAATACTGGGTGTTTCTTTTAGGGTGTCAAGCCGCCACAGGGTAGCCGTGTAGCAGGGTTCCATACCTATCGATTTAACCCCCATGTATGTTCTACGATTTTTTGTAGTTTTCGAGATATAATTTTTTTTTCGTTATTTTTTATAATTACGTGTCCACGACTTTTCTTGGATATTTTTTTATTATTATAATGCCTATTGATTGCAGTATTATGGACAAAATAATCTCCTTCCTAACTTTGATACAAGATGTAAAAATTTTAATCGATAATAAAAAAATCCCATTTTTACTTTTTCATAGTCGATTACATTCAAATTAACAATTTATTCCCCAAAACAAGAAGTTGGAGATGAAACTTCTAAGCACTTTGTGTGCTTAGAAGTTTCATTTCCATTCCATCCATTTATACAGATACTTTTATCGATAACATAGGTGTGACCATTCAACAACACTATTTAACCCACACATAGATCGTTCATTTTTGGTCTCGTCTTCAGTTTGACACTGTTCATCTTGTACATTCTAAATCTATGATAAAAACTGTTTTTTGAAGTTTCTGTCACTAGACTAAGTCTAGCTGACAGCGTGCGCGGTTGAATTGTCATTTTATAAAAATGATGAAATAATTAGATATTAATACAAAAAGAAATGTGATTAAAGAAATCTGAAGAAAAATGGCATTATCTTGTTTATGTAAGTAATTTTATAACAAGTTATTATTATTTACACCTATTTAAACGTATAGATAATATTCAGATTTGTTTAACAACTCTACCGGACGTCACATCAATACATGGATTGGTTGAGCGACTTGGGGTGATATGACACTAAATGTATCATGTGTGTGTAAAATTTATGAGTGTATTGTTTAAAGTGTATAGGCTTCGTATTGACAGTCGATTGCTATTGTAGTGCGAGTCTAGTACCGAGCAATCGTTCTATGCCGTCTCCCCTTAGACAGTTTGCGTTGCTCTATGAAAATAATGCACTTACTTTAGCTGGGTACCTACTATAAGTTCATGAAACCCGACTTCGTTGTAGTACAACCCATTAAATCCAGCGCTTAGCTTCAAATAAATAGAATACAGAGGTGAATGCTGTGCCGAAAGTCAGCAATTACAACCCCACTTAATTGATGAACGAACCGAGGTTGTTACGCCCTCCTCAATATGCATGAAGCGTTGTCAAGTAGGGCTGTCAACTATGCAGCATTATACAAAATCTTATTTAAAACAAACTGCCTTAGTAAAATATTTGTATATCATATATGGCAGGCGCGCGTTTAAAAAGGTTTTTTTAAGAATAACATAAATGTTTGTTGAGTATAAATGTCTGGATGTCAGGAAGTTAGAATGTCTAAATGGTTGTTACTCTTTCACGTTTCTAAGGCTCAACGTATCTAAGACTATCGGCCTCCATGACCGAGGGCCTGAGGACGGTGAGAAGGCTGCTCACCGTCCTTACAGAAGCAGGCCCATGACGGTAGCGTGACGACAGAGATTCACGCACGCCCAGCTTTAGAAGCGGGATCACACCCGAAACCCCCCAAAGACGCGGGATAGCACCCGATCCACCCCCCAGATGAGGCCGCAGTGGTATCCGTAGGTCTGTAGTCCTGGGGCATCCTTCCAAGGGCTTACTCGGGGCTCTCGACCGTAGGCTACGTGAGATTTTTTACTCGGTACGAGTCCGGCATAGCATCCACGGAGGATTTTCCCTCACATTAAACAAAAAAGACTGAACGAATCTAGCTGAAATTTTGTACAATGATAGATTAGTCTGAAATAAACACGTCATTCATAACAATATTTTATTTTTATGCCAAGAATGAGTTCCCATGAGATGTAGGAAAGGGAACAAAACTCGACGTGGGCAAAGCCGTAGGCATCAGCTAATGTTAAGCTTGTGTTAAGGTTGCCTGTAAGAAATTGCCTTGTGCGATAAGGCCGCCAATTAAGGAGCCCCTTAGCTATTTCTACAATAATTCATTCATTGTTATGCGGACGACAGTACGGGGGACACTTGTTACACGGGCCGCCCCGGTATCTCTCGGGACACAGTGGAGGAAAATCGTGAACAGCTTGTGTCTGAAATCGAGGCTACTCTTACTAGAGTGTCCGATTGGGGTGGACAAAATCTTGTCCAGTTCAACCCTTCCAAGACACAAGCGTGTTTTTTCACCGCTAAGCAAACCCCAATTACTGTAGCGCCGCAATTTCAGGGCACATCTCTTTCCATCTCCAAGAGTATAGGGATCCTTGGTGTTGACATCTCCAGTGACGTTCAGTTCCGTAGTCATTTGGAGGACAAGGCTAAGCTGGCGTCCAAGAAGCTAGGTGTGCTCAACAGGGCGCGGCGGTACTTCACTGCGGCGCAAACACTGCTTCTCTATAAATCGCAAGTGCGGCCGCATATGGAGTACTGCTGTCACCTCTGGGCGGGGGCACCTGAATATCAGCTTCGTCCATTTGACTCGGTGCAAAGACGAGCTGTAAGAATTGTCAACGATCCTGTACTTACAGCTGGTGTGGAACCTCTTCGCGACAGGAGAGACTTTGCCTCCTTATGCGTGTTCTACCGCCTGTACAATGGTATGTGCTCTGAGGAATTGTTTGATATGATGCCCACGGCTACGTTCTATCATCGCACCGCTCGCCACAGACAGGGAGTTCATCCTCACACGCTGCGTCCGGTGCGTTCCAGCACGGTTAGATCCGATAGGTGTTTTCTTCCGCGCACGCTTAGGTTGTGGAATGACCTCCCTGCCTCGGTTTTCCCAAACGCCTACAGTATGGGGTTCTTCAAAAGGGGTCTTAGAAGGTTTTTACAGGGTCGGCAGCGCGAGTGTGGCACCTCTGGTGTTGCAAACGTTCATAGGCTGCGGTGACCACCGGTCCTTCTGGTGGGCCGTATGCTTGTCTGCCACCTTAGTGGTATAAAAAAAAAAAAAAAAAAAAAAAAAAATAAGTGCATGAATGAAGCTGTCTTTCCTGACCAGTTCAAGATCGCAAGAGTAATTCCTATACATAAAAAGGGACCTAAGCATGATCCCAAAATGTACAGACCCATTTCCCTCTTACCAATACTCTCAAAAGTTTTTGAGAAATTAATCAAGTCCAGACTTATGAGCCACATAAACACCAACAAAGTGTTGAATCTGAGGCAGTTTGGATATCAGACAGGAGTGGGAACACGTGATGCTTTAGAGTGCCTAATCAGTAAAGTACGAAATAAGTTGAATCAAGGGCAGAAGGTGGCAGGTCTATTTTTTGACTTAAGTTCTGCCTTTGACACCGTCAATCACGACCTATTGCTGCCAAAGCTTGAACACTACGGCATAAGAGGCAAGCCAATTGAACTTATAAAATCATACTTAAAAATAGATTATTTTTTGTTGAAGTGATGGGCAGGACAGAGTTGACATCTGCTAGAAATAAAAAACAAAATGGAATAAGGCTTGAGCAACCCTATGGATCAAAATTGCTTCGAAATACTAGAGGAGTACCACAGGGTTCAATTCTGGGTCCAATATTTTTTGTGGTCTTTGTTCCTCCTTTGGACCTCATTAATCTCGTGCAGAGTAACCTTTCAGAATACACACATTTGGTATTATTCGCAGATGATACTAATGCCATTGTTTCGGCAGATGACTTAGGAACCCTTAATGTTAGAATTGGCGAGGTGCTGAATATGCAGAGCAACTGGTTTTCTGTCAATGGCCTGCATGTTAATTCGACAAAAACAAATGTCATGTCATTTAGAACTTCAGCAAAAATTAATTACCGAGTCAATTGCTGCCTAGATGGAAGCCAGATTCAGGCAGTGGACACTGTTAAATTCCTTGGAATTCATGTGGACCGTAACCTTAACTGGAAGTATGAATTGGAGGCTTTGGAAAGTTCCATTAGTTCGGGCTGCTATGTGCTCCGTAGTCTGCGAAATGATGTGAATATCCCTCAACTAAAAGCAGTGTATTTTGCCCTAGTAGAGTCTAAGTTAAGATACAGTATCTTGTTCTGGGGGGCAAGTTACGAGTACAATATACAGAAAGCATTTATTGCACAGAAAAGGGCAATTCGCACTATCGTCCGTATTAGACAACAAGACTCGTGTAAGAATCACTTCAAAAACCTAGAAATACTTACGGTTCCGAGCTTGTATGTTCTGGTACTCTTAACATTTTTTTTTAAATATATTCATGATTATGAAACAGACATGCAGAGAGTGGTTAGGGAAAGTACTAAAAGAAAAGATTTTAAGACTAAAACCACCCCGAAACTTGAGATAGTTAGACATGGTGCCAATCACATGTGCATAAAATTATTAAATAAGTTGCCAATTGACTTAAAAATGACACTGTACAAAGGGGATTTTGAGTCAAAGTTAAAACGTTTTTTAATTGAAGGCTGTTATTACTCTTTGGACGACATCTGACTTTTTTTTTCTTTTACATTTTTATTAGGGCGGGACATTTTAAAATTAGTTGATTTTAAATGACATTTTAAAACAACATAAATATTAGGTACCTATCTTAATTTTATTGAGATTGACATTGTAATTATAGTGATTGATTAATTTTATAATATCATTGACTTGTTTGACCTTGTTTTAGTGCTTATTGTTTATGTTTTTCATCTTGTGACATGTTGTTATATTAAGTTGTTAAATGATGAAACCTGTTGTTGTATTTTTGTAAAATTTAGATTAAGATTTATAGATGCTACAATATGAATCAATGTCCTATACAATGTAAAATTTGTTTGTGATAGATGAATAAATAATAATAATTGTAAAACCAATTTAGTGTAGGTAGATATAAGTAGTTTAAAATGTATATTGGTGTTACAATAAAGAATATATATCTATCTATCTATCTAATGTTGTTTAAATCTTACGAAAACAGTGCTGTTTAAGTAAGATTTATATCAGCCTCGTGGGGCGAGCTGCAAGCTAAAGTAAATACTACTTAAGTTATCATCCTACGGACAATCATGAGAAACATTTAAGGTTCTTGCAGAGTAAGCAGTGCCATTGTTGCACCTGTGATGTTTTAAAAATCCAGTCTGCGGCGTCCTACTCTCCATCACTTAGGCCGTATGCTGTCATATAAAAATTAACAGTAAACAAAATATTTTCTGGTAACTGACAACCCTGCAGTCATGACGCAACGCTGAGACCGCAACAAGATCATCGGTTTTGTTTCGTGACGATCAATTAAGCAACTGTAGGAATGCATTTCATTTATTCTAGTGCTATTTCCGTGAAGTTCAGACTTAGCATGATACTCTTATTTTAAAAGTTACTTTGTGTACAAAATATTCAGCACTGATAGAATGGTTCTCAGTGTTATAATAAGTTATGGTAGGTATAGTAGTTTTAGCTGAAGTTATTTAAGTATTAGTACATAATATATGTACCACTACTACTTTAATAGTATTTTCGTATAGCTAATTATAAAAGTAATTTTAGTAACCACAATATTTTGGAGACCGACTGATTTGAAGTCTGGCCACCGAGTGTATTCAAAGGAATGCAAATTTTGTAGTAGTTCTGGCATGTACAGGATGGCCAGTCGTTTAAAAAGAGTCGCCAAGCCCCGTTGGCACAATATGTAGGTACACACTTGCAGTCGGATATTGTTAAGTTGCGCACCACATTATCTATCGTGCACTGGAGTAATAATAATACACCAATCCTCTCGCCTTTCAGTTAATGGATAGGTTCTTTTTCTCCTCATAACAATACAAAAGTCCTAAGGGAGTGGTTTTCTTTTTCGTTGTCCACAACCTTTCTTTCCAGTTGCTATTATTCAAGTCTTAGACAAAATAAAATGAGGTCTAACGAAAAGATCACTACAAAGGAGATATGCTGTTGAGGAAGGAAATGTATAAAAACCGGTTGTCGCTAGCTGAGCCCCACTCCGTGCTCAACGCAATCAACCCGACCAATCATCGGAATAGTAAAAACCAATCACACCTCAGTTCCGCTACTGCAAACAAAATCATTGGCCAAAATAGTCGGTTTCTCTGCCATTGAAATAGCTCTAGTGATGGGGCAATATTTTAAGAAATGGTACAGTATCGATAGTTGTATACAGTTTTAGAGAATAATGTATGTGAAAAAACATTTGTGATATACTTATTGGGAAGTACCTACCTAAATGTTTTATAACCATAATAGTGACCTGTATTATGTATTGTATCTATGCGTGGTTAGATTAAAAACAAATAATACTGTGTTTAATCATTTAATTAACATGAAGTCAATCACAATCTTAGTACTAAGACATGAAATAAATAATGTCACATTTTTATGATCCGCTACATAACTATAGCAACGCATAAGACCTTTTATTTTGAATAATAGTAATAAAGAAGCGCTCGTGGCCCCGCGGACTCAGTGTTCTGTAAACGATCACTGCAGTAAGCAACTTTCACTATGGCCGGTCCATGGATGGGTGACCATCCATGTGATCACTTTGTGAAGGTTGGTTGGTTGGTTGGTTGGTTGTGTGTGTTGTTGGAAGGCACGTTAAGCCGTTGGTCCCGGTTGCCAGTAAAATGGCAGTTGTTAAGCTAAGTTGAAGGTATGAAGGTTTGGTATTAAATCAAAAGAGACCGTTTCCAATGAAGTATGATTTATTACTGTCTTCTACAATAATGGTGTACTTATCATATACTTACTACGATATACTGCTTAATATTAGGGTTCATACACATTACATATACTTAGGGAGCGTACACACTACTCATACACTATACGCCCCATCAAAACAGAAAAAAAAATACAAACAAGTCTGTTTAATTTTTTTTTTAACATAAGTACATTTTAGTCCTATTGTTGTGAACAATTTCTTCTTTGTTGTTTCTTAAAATTTTAACATTAGGATCAAGGTCTTCCAAAACTTTAAAAGGCCCATGATAAACATTGTCAAATTTGTTACCAATTTCATTTTTAACTAACAATAAATCATCCTTCTTATACAATACTGGATGTACGGTTTTATCAAACTTAAATTTTCTTAACAATTTACTCTTAACTAAATTATTTTGCGCTTCACATTGTGCTTTTTGTAAACGATATTTTAATTCTATTTCGTTTCAGAATGTACAGAAGTATTATACGAGAAGCACCAATACTGGAGCCAATCACTCCAATATCTACTATTATTGTCTGTTTGAATTCTTAAGAAAGCATTTAGGGATTTATGAGAATTTTCAAGGGATCCTATAGATTCATGATGATAGGCACATGCGAAAGTTTGCTTAATATTTAAGAGTTTACATACCTCAGTCATAGTACAGGAGATGAACTCGGTTCCTCTGTCCGTAGCAATCTCACGAGGGATACCATACCTGAGTACGAAGTTATCAACGAATGCTCGGGCTACACTTACACTATCTTTCTTAACTAATGGATATGCTTCCACATACTTTATACTTAGTTCACATTGTAATGTGAGTATATAAAAATAACTATAATAATCCTTATCTAGGGGCCCAACTATATCTAAAATTATCTTATCAAAAGCTGACTGCGCAGTCGTAGTTATCATCATTGGTTGTTTGATATTTACTGAATGCTTTTGTTTTTGGCATTTATCACATTTTTTAACAAAGTTAGTTATGTCTTCTGCCATTTTTGGCCAGAAGTAATATGTTTTTATGTTATTTAACATACGCCGTATGCCCGCATGCCCACTAGTTGGCAGCAAGTGAAAGTCATTGAGTATTACTTTTTTATCATCATCATTTGTTATTCTTAATAAATTCTTCAATACAAATACTCGTGGACCGGTCCATTTATTTATTCCACTATATTTGGTTAACCATTTAATAAACTTCTCATTGTCTTTACTCTTTATAATATAAATCTCTTTTATACATACTTTTCTACAAATATTTTCCAAATCTCTCACGAAAGCGTCTCGCGCTGAGCATGATAAAGATAAAGGATCTCTAAAATTTGTATTCTTTGTTGGTACATATGTAAAGTGGTTTTCTTTGACATATTGTATCGAATTTGTCACAAAACCAGGTAAAAATATTAGTTCAACGCAATTATCCGGTTTTTTAAGAATTTCTACGACTTTCGGCTGATCAGACCGATCATCTGTTTGGTTCTTATCGACCGGGGAATTGTGAATTAATTTATTTTTTGCCATATTCCGTGTCATTACGTTGAGAACATTCTGATTTATTGTTTTTATTCATCAGAAGTAATAACGATGCGAGATAATGCGTCTGCAGCCACATTGTCCACACCTTTCACATACTCAACTTCGTAGTCATATTCATCTAATGCTAATCGAAACTTTAATAACCTACTAGAGGGGTTATTGAAACTAAACAAATATAGTAAAGGTTTATGATCCGTTTTTATCACAAACTTTTTCCCGAATAAGTAAGGCCTAAAATATTTGACTGCCCACACTACCGCAAGTAGTTCTTTCTCTATTGTGGGATAATTTAACTCGGCTTTATTAAGAGGTCGACTTGCATAAGCAATCGGTAGATCGTCATTGTTACATAATACGGGTCCTATAGCTACACCAGAAGCATCTGTATGTAATATAAATTTGGTATCATCTTCAAAATTAGGGTACTGCAATAGAGGGGGGTTTATTAAAAATTGTTTCAAAAATAAGAATGCGTTTTCGCATTCAGTATTCCAATTAAATATAGCACCTTTTCTACAAAGTTTATTTAAGGGTACAGTAATTTCAGCAAATTTAGGGACGAATTTGCGATAGTAATTTACGAAAGCCACAAAACGCCTGACTTCATCACTATTTGTTGGAGTGGGGTAATTTTGAATCGCTCGAGTTTTTTCAGGATCAGGAGATAATCCGTTAGCAGATACGATATGCCTTAAATATAATAATTCTTTTTTCAAAAATTGACATTTGTTCAGGGTTAATTTTTAAATTTACATTTCTGAGTCTTTCAGAAATATCAATTAATTTTTTATTATGAATTTCCAAATTTCTTCCAACACAGATGAGATCATCTAAATAAATTAGACACTTTTCATGATTTAATCCAGACATTGCTACTGTAATTAATCTACTAAATGCCGCTGGACTTACCTTCAAGCCCATCGCAAGGCGTTTCATCTGATATTGTTTGTTTGTAGTAAACGCAGTATACTTTCTACTTTCGGGCCTAATTCTAGCTGATAATAACCTTGACTAAAGTCTAAGTGACTGAAATAGATTGCTCCTGACAGAGAGTCAAGAATATCGGAGATTTTGGGTAAAGGAAACTTATCGTCTTTAAGGTGATTATTTAATTTACGGTAATCAATAACAACCCGCCATTTTTTATTGCCGCTACTGTCACTTTTCTTTGGTACTAAAAGAACTGGGCTAGACCACTCACTTGTACTTTCTTCTATAATGTCATTACGTAGCATTTCATCAATTTGTCTATCAATTTCTGCCTTCTGACTTCTAGGTAATCTATACGGTTTAGTGTAAACGGGACTGGTATTTTCTTTCAAGTGAATTGTTTGTTTATACAAATTTATAACGCCTAAATTGTCGCCTGGTAATAAGAATACATCTGAATATTTTGCACAAATATTTTCGATTGAAATCTGCTCCTCTGCATTTAAATGTTTTAAATTTAACGTCGAAAATAATTGTTTTACTCGTTCAGCATTTAAGTTATTGTTTTCAAAAGCACATACTAAATAGTCATTTAGGGGGGCGACATCAGGGGTAAAATAGCTTAAACTAATGTCTGTTTCTCTGGTATTCAAAAATTTCAATGGTATTTTACCATGTTTAGGTTTTACTACGACCGATGCTAAAAATACGCCCTCGCTCAACTGTTTAGGCATTACTATACATTCATCTTGTAAATGTGTTTGCACTAAGTACCTATGTAACTTCACATCGGGCCGGTATTGTCATATAAGTATTTTTACCGAGTTTCCCCATTTGTAACGGTATGTTATAGGGAATATCATCGTTAATTGTTAAAATATTTTTTTCAAAATCTATCATACAATTAAATCTACTTAAGAAATCTTGTCCTAAAATACCATCAGTCCTACAACTAAATTTTTTAAAGACATAAAACTTATGCTGAAACTCAAAATTATTATAATAAAGTAAGATAAACAAAACCATCACAATATACCTGACCGCCTATACCATTTATTTTAATATGCTCTACGTGAAATGGAACGTTTAAACCTTCTAATATCTCTTGCCTAACTATAGATAATGACGTGCCTGTGACAATTAACCAACTACGTGATACTTGGAAAACATTAAAATTAATAGAACTAGCATTATTACTATAATAATGTTCATGCACGAAAAAACAAGTTACTGTTCTCGGTTTCAGTATTACTCGATGTAGTTATCACTTCAGAACTAGGCCTATTATTTGCCTGCACTATATTTACCTGGTGTCGGGGTGGCCGACGGGAATTCGTGTGGCCTCGAAAATCGCCACGACCGCGATAACTAACCGATCTATTAAAGTTACTTCCACGATTTGAATAATTGTTATAACCACGACCACGATTATCGTAATTATTTGAAAATATTCTACCATTACGATTATTAGCACGGTGATTACCAAAAAACTTACCTCTATTATGATGAAAATTCATTACTCGCTCTTCTCCCACGCTCGAGACCTTCTCGTCCAATGCTCCTTGAATTGCATCCTTTAAATTGCTATAGTTTCTAGCAGCTACTATTGTGCTAAGACGACTGTTACGAAGGCCATCGGAAAATCTTTTTATTGCTATCCGCTCATTTATGGGCTTTAAAATGTTGTATGCATTAGAATCTCCATTGGCCTGTGTAATAGTCAGATCAACAAACAACTGTTCTAACTCCTTACCAAAATCCTGGATGCTTCTGTCATTTTGCCTTGAATGGTACAACTTATTCTGGATCGCAGTGTCAGATTTTTTAGGTAGTAAAATAGTACGCATATCCCTAATTAAATCTGCAACAGAGGAATAGTCACTACACATGCGCAACTTGGCGCTTTCTGATAAACGAGATTTTAAAATAAAATTTATAAGTTGCTTTTTACCACTGTCATCGATCATAGACTCATACATTTCAATATTAGAAATTAAGCTTTTGGTGATGTTTTCATCACCCGTCATAATCGGTAATAAGGCAATTGCCGTTTTTAGCTCGAACTTTGCCATGGTGCTAGTCGTAATAATATCCTCTGTACTTTCCGAACACAGTACAATTATTTTAGAATAATAATTGTCAATGTTAAAAAATAAAGAACTTAAGACTGAAATATCCTTATCTTCTAATTATTTCTTCTTTATATCATCATCAAGTAACTTTTGAAGCACAGAAAACTGATTATATAATGTATTCGCCTCATACAGTTTTGCTTCCCTTATACTGGATGACCTTCGGCTCGGACCTAATTTAGTTAAATAATCTTTAATGTATTTTAATTTATTACATAATTCAATAACATCGCTTGCCATTACATAAAACAAACATTATAGTATACTGCGTAGTTACACCTACGTAAGGATGCACGAGGAATAGACAGGCGAGAGAAAAATAACTCAACTAAAATATCGCTAGAACTTAAGTAATTATATCGCTATTTTACGCCGCACTTTCACACATTTAACCGCACTGATATAGTAAGAAAAAAAATCACACTGGAGAAATACCTGCTGCCGCTGCTGATACTCCTTCGCGTTGTTGACGGCGAAATAAGCTCAACGACCTTCGGAGCTCCATTTCATTTAAACGTCTCCCAATCCACTTTCCATGACACTTTTTATAATACCGCGCCAGCCAAATTACGCCTTCAACCAATAAGATTACGCAAATTGTAACCAACACATAACTCGTGGTACTCGCGTGTTTTAGATACTCCGGCTCCACGGCAGTCACAGAGTTCCCAGCACCGTTTTGGGCTACCACTGCTTCTTTAGATTGCTGCATGCCCATATTGCAATATTTTTTGAACGTCCAAGGTTACTAAAATTTTTAATTTCACACGCAAAGTTACGTTGATTCAACTGAATATTCAATAATGAATACATTATAAAGTCTTAATAACCGCACTTAGTACTCAATGTTTATGCACTCTTTCTTGGAACGTTAGCGCCGCGCTTGCACTTTTCGCAGGTGGCCGGTCGCACCTGCAAGGTGTCGAATGGCAGGGTCGCCATATGAAGGTTTGGTATTAAATCAAAAGAGACCGTTTCCAATGAAGTATGATTTATTACTGTCTTCTGCAATAATGGTGTACTTATCATATACTTACTACCATATACTGCTTAATATTAGGGTTCATACACATTACATATACTTAGGGAGCGTACACACTACTCATACACTATAAAGGTTTTATTTCAATAGCAGGCAGTCACAACCTGCGCCTGTCTAATTTAAACACGGCAATACGGCTCACTACCTATTACGTGGGACAAATTATACAAAGGTGAAATGTGGGCATATAATGTGCCTCTGCCTACCCCTTCGGGGATAAAGGCGTGGCCATATGTATGTATGTATGTAATAGTTTCTTATAATCAAGGTCCCTTAAAATTTTGAACTAGGATTATTGACTATACTCTGAATTTCAATCATGTTTACTCATATTATGTGTATTATGTGAAGGTACTCATATTATACCATTTTAAAACACACAAACTTGATGGTTTAAAAAAAATATTGTAGTTATCAACCCTATAATACCATTTCTCGGCCTACCCCTTGTAGGCGGAGATTTGCTGGTGAAATCTCATTTCTACTTAGAAACGGCGACATGACAAAACAAAACTCCGCTTTATTTTTAGAGGCTGAAACATTTCAGGCTCAAAATGAACTGAGCATATGGTACTATTATTTTGTGGGGAACCAATTATCTGGCCGCCCTGTAGCATCGATCCATTTCTTTTTAAAAGTTGGATCTTTTGGAAATCTGTAAAGACAACGCAAGGCACATTTTTGATAAAAGCATCTAATTGCAATGTTACTTTTAAACCTCACATGCAAAGGCTGTGAAAAGCCAAAAATAGTAAAATTTTAATAGCAAATCTTAATTGGTTACATATTACTTTGATCTTGCATAAAAGAGGGTGATAAGCAACAAGAAAAGTAACAAAAACCAGTTAATAGTTAATTTAATTGTCGCTTTATTGGGTCTAGATTTTTTTTAAATTTACACATATTTGGATGATAATTTGTTGTAAACGTCTTCCCTTATTTTAATTAAAAAGTAATTTCCAAAATAATCCCATAGAAAGCTTCAAAACCAATATTGAATTCATGCCATACATACATGTGCATTTAAAACAGTGTAAGCGTGCAAAAAATATAAGAAATACCCATCAAGCCATTAGAATGGGAATAAAAGGCATATTTATTAAAAGGTAACACAAGCACAGTAAAGCACTTAACACATTCCTAAATTAGGTAACTCACTAACCTTCACTTTATTTTAAATAAACTTACTGTATTGTTCTGGTTTACATTTTATTGTACACTGTTATATAATTGAAATATGTTTTAAAAATATTGAAAATTCACTCACCAATCTATAAAATAAAATATTCCTAGGAAAATGTTATCGATAACTTCCCGATATTTGATCTGAATGACCACATGCCGGCACATCCCTAACTCGCTTCTCCATGCAGCGAGCATATTAATCGACTCATGAATCGAGTACGATTCTTTCCCGCGTAACCCGCGTTCTAACCATTGCGTCGTGGGATGTGGTATCGAACTTAGTTAGTACTACTCAGCACGACATGTATTTGAACACAATAAGAGTCTACGTCTACTGCGGTAATACTGCTATATCACAGTAAGCAGTAACAAATATGTGTCGGCTGTTGTTTTTAATTGAATTTAATAATAAATACAATGAATTACTTGTATTTACATATGGTAAGTGATGCCATGGGTGGTAAAGTTTTTTATGTTACTTCGGTTTTTGCATACAGTGACGGAACAAGGCGGCATTTTGAACTATTTCACTGTCGCAATCAACTCAACACTGATCACTCTGACACGCCGCTCACGACTTAACCTGATCATTTTTGTCATATTGGACGGACACCGATACGCGCGCATGCCATTTCTCACTACGTTTATACTAAATTGAAAGTAAGTATTTAATCCAAAATAGTCTTTTTTTTTTGTTTAACGTGAGGGAAAATCCTCATGGATGTTATGCCGGACTCCTACCGACTAAAAAACCTCACGTCACGCCCAACAGTCTATGGTTGGGAGCCCCGGGTAAACCCTCGGAAGGATGTCCCAGGACTCCCAACAGACCCACGGCCGCTACTGCGGCCTCGCCCAGGGGGTGGTTCGGGTGCTATCCCGCGTCTTTGGGGGGTTTCGGGTGTGATCCCGATCCTAAGGGGGGGCGTGCGTGAATTGTCTCACTCACGTCACGCTGCCGTCATGGGCCTGCTTCTGTAAGGACGGTGAGCCGTGTCACCGTCCTCAGGCCCCAATCCAAGATAGTCTTTATTCCTTTTATTAAAGCTTTTTATTATTCCTAGATAGTAAACATTCATCTTTATTAATTTTGTTAAAAGCTTTCAGAAAAACATGAGCCCAGAAGCTATCTATAAAATAGCACTTTGTTTATCACACAACGAAAGCCTTTTCATCAAATATGCACACCTAATTCCCCAAATAAACGAAGGACGATAATTAATTCTCTACCCAACATCAGTCATTGGCATAGAGCAACACGATCTATGACGTTTATCGGGAGGGGAAGTGCCATACTGAGACTTTCCCCTCTGTCAAGCAGGCTAAAAAATTTATGAGAAATATGTGACTTAGAAATTATGTGTGTTAATTCTATAGTGACAGCCGATTGGCTTTGCAGTAGTGTATATTAACGATTTTCCCCCGCAAAATATACCAGACAGATATCTGTCTAACATATGTACGTAACGAACACGATAATGTCTAAAATAAAAGTTATTCTCCTTGAAACTTTGAAAATTGGTATTAATAGGTTTGTCAAAATTGTGACTCTACTAAGAGTTCTGATATGCCACATACTGAGAAGAACCCTCAAGAAACTCAATCTGGCTTTTTTTCAAAATGAATCTTAAAATCTAATACATTTATTTTATGCAGAAAGGAGCAATTCGTGTCAATGCCAGGTAGCCTTGACATCTAGAAAATCATTAATGCTGTAATGAGCTTTCTGGGACAATTTATATAATATTCAATAAGTTTTTAAAAACTTGTTTTACTTATAAACTTGATATGACTGTTGGCAATGTATAGTACATTCGAATACAATTATTATTTTATGAAGTATTTAACTGGGGATAGTAAATGTATTCTTATACTGGTCTACTCTCCTTGTACTGGGCGTGTTGCCCTATGGTCACTAGTAGGGGACTAAAATCTTTATCACTTAACTAGAGTTCATTGTGTGTCCTGAATACGTAATATGATTAAAATAGAATGTAAATTGAGTATGTTCTAGTGTAATTAAACTACAACATTGATACCGTAATTGGAAATGGCAAAAGACAGTGACAATATCATTGATTTCAATGTAGTAAGGGTTTAATGTCAGATGATCAAATTCCATTTTGTGTGTATGTCTGCCATTTTGCTCTTGTCAGGTTGCATTATCTAACTGATATTAACAACATTGTGTATTCTTTACTACCAAGGGACCACCGAAATGGGGCTCACCTCGTAGGGGTCAGATGGACACCTTAGGACCGTGTTGGGGGCTCTTTGGAAGCAAAGGGTGTGGCGACGAGCTATTAGGCGCACTCGGAGCAGTATCGGGGACCCATCCATTGACCACTAGTGGACTATGTGGATTGCTCCACCGTCCGCTTATGGTCAGATTTGATGCGGCTGCACACATAGTCTCGATTACCTCCATATTACCGAGTCATTGCCACTTTATTGCCAGAGTGGTAAGTTTCCCGTCCTATACCCCGGTATAGTTCTTGATTACCCTGAGCATCAGTTGAAAAATACCTGGAGCGCTTAGTGCTAGATGGACAGAAAAGAATTGTGAACTTTTAGTCATGCTGGACTCGCAACGGAATACAGCATGACATCATGAAAAAAAAGTGTGTGCGTGTAACCTTTACGCGCAATTGAAGTAAAACTTCTTGCCATTGATGGCATCAAATATTATATTAATTTCATTAATTTGAATTTTGAATAGCGGAAATTACGTTTCCGCTATTCAAAATTCAAATAGCGTTACTTCCGTCAGAAAAAAAAACTGAGTTAGCGCTAAAGAAATTTACTTCAAAAAAACTATATTCACGAAGCCAACTCTCACAGGTCAGTGGTTGTTTAAATTTCAATTTCTTATCCATGTAACAAAAGAAACCCTTATCAATAATCCAATCCTTACTCTCTCTACTGGTAATACCATTTCCTTTATAGGCAGTTTTCATAAGTTACTTCATCACGTATCCTGAAAGCCCTCACGACATTCATTTTGGCAAAGAAATTACTACTATTACCTTCATGGTTCACACAAAGAGAAATCCTTTCAGTTATAATTTAGTTGAAGTACATATCTCGAGAACAACGAAGGAAATAGAATATTAAAGCGAGTCCCTCATACATCTTGGATCTGTTCAGGCCATTTTGCTCATGAGCTTACCAACTGTATCTGCAGTACATACATTTTATGTAGAAATCCTTATTAGATGTCGAGATTTTTTTCATTTATTATCCGGTATTTTTGTTAAACTGTATTGATTAAGTCTTATATGCATAGTTTCTAGATTCTTTAAAATTTTAAATAGAGCACAAAAAAGAATAACCGGCTGAGTTTTTTGCCAGTTCTTCTCAGGTGGGTCGCGTTGTGAACTGGTGGTAGAATTCAGGTGGCAGTCGTTAAGCCAAGTGGAAGGCCTTTATAGGCGGCTTGAAAATTTTCAATAGCGGGCAGTCACAACCTGCACGTGTCCATGTCCAAACGGCAATACAGCTCACCACCTATTACGTGGGATGAAATCGAAAGGTAAAAAGGGGGCATATGAAATGCCTTTTTTTTTTGTTTAACGTGAGGGAAAATCCTCATGGATGTCATGCCGGACTTCTACCGACTAAAAAACCTCACGTAACGCCAAACAGCCTATGGTTGGTAGCCCCGGGGAAGCCCTCGGAAGGATGTCCCAGGACTCCCAACAGACCTAAGGCCGCCTTTGCGGCCTCGCCTAGGGGGTGATTCGGGTGCTATCCCGCGTCTTTGGGGGGTTTCGGGTGTGGTCCCGCACCTAAGGGGGGGGGGGCGTGGGTTGCTCACGTCACGCTGCCGTCATGGGCCTGCTTCTGCAAGGACGGTGAGTGGCCCTCTCACCGTCCTCAGACCCCCGGTCATGGAGGCCGATAGTCCTCGGCGAAGACACGTCGGCGGCGCCCAGACCGCCGACTGCGGAACTCGGGTGGGAGAGTTCTCTCCCTTACCCGCCCTGCCGCCTCCTTCACGAGCATAACCTGTCTCGAGCGAGAGAGTGTCCACGCCCAGACCCACTACGAGGACCTGACGCTGTTGCGCCCACGCCGTGCATATGACATGCCTGTGTCTGCCTGCGTATAAAAGGCGTGATCATATGTTATTTAAATCTTGCCCTACCATAAAGTTATTATTAACATATACGATACAGTTATAAATCGAATTTGTATTTTAAAATTACTGAATTGAATATCTTGACAAATACTGTTTAAGAGCCGCAGCAACAAATCGCACTATTATTGAAAGTTTCTATGTTCTATTGCAGCAGGTGGTTCTTAATAGAACTTAAGTTTCAAAACTCCAAGGTACGTTTCAAAGATAGACAAAACGGTCTGGTAAAATAATATCTAGTTGCGCTTTGTTAGATTCGTACAACAAACCCATTCGACTGAGAATGACTCCTAAAACAATAGTCTCGCCGACTTAGAGCCTATCTAAGCATTATTGTAACACAACGGCACACATTGGTGCAGGGGCGGAAAAAAGTCTTTTTTTTTAACTTTGTTTAAAACGTCTACAATTTGGTACACATATACTAGAATAGATGTAGATATAAGTTATACAAAACTTACGATTACATTATGAGACATTTTAATTTTATGATGTAAAAAAGGTGGGTGATCGACAATTAACAAATTTCATGCAATAAATTGTGTTGTTTCAAGTATGAATAAAACAGAAATATAAGTATACTTCGCTTTTATTCTTTGTTTAACCGTAGCTCTATTGTGTGTTATTAAATAAAACGTATAAATATTATATGATATAATAAGTATTTACTTGTAATTACACTTTTAATGAAGTAGGTAATTTGAAACCATTTGTTTTGAATTATGAGACTATAACTAATCTCCGTTACCGACCGTTAGACATTGATATACTTTACGACATTCATTAGACCCTATAGATCATATATACATCAATTTTAGCTGCAACTATCTGCAACCTTGGAAATACCAGGTCATTATCTAATGCCGCTCTTAACGGGGAAAGGTGCAATATATTTATCATTATAATCACTAATAATTATTAATTACCTATTGTTATGAAACTGCCGAACTATATGTTAGCTTGTACAGCTGGTATAATATGCCAAATACAGTGCACAAAGTCTTAATGCACGGCAAACAAATAATAAGTGCTGCTGTCTTACCCATTGGAATGTTATCTGAGAAAGCTCAAAAAGCACGTATTAAATACTACCGTAATTATAGGTTAGGTCATTTAAGAAAATGTTCTGGTATATCCTGTAACGAAGACTTAATACTTACCTCAGATCCCCTTATCAACAGTTTACGTGCAGTACCTTATAAAAAAAAACTATCCACTTCATGAAGACGCCTAAGTTTTGTTAGTGGATAGCACTCATCTATAAGCCTTTTTATCTGTATTTATTATGTTATTATTCATTAATATTTATTTATAATTCAGCTTAAATACTGTATCGTGTCTATCGTAACGCAATTCATTTAAATAAATATTTTAATATATTATATTTTATCATATAAAACCATATTGTACCATGCTAACAATATTTTACCGCCCCGATTTACTATAATATATTTATGTATATTATTACACTGATACATTAGATTTATCATTTTATTAAAGTTTTATAGTTATATGCAACGTATTTTCAGTTACAAATAATATTTTCCGCATTCCCGTACAACCTGCACCACTGTGCGGCATTACGAACGACTCAGACTATGCTTATTTAATCAATGGTGTTCTTTAATAGTTTTACAGTGTATAACAGTGTGAAAATTTAAAATTGGAAAACAGTTAATCCATACAGATTTTAAAACATACTATGGACATGGACATGTGATAATCCAGATTAAAATATCTTTCAAATCTGCCTACTATAGTCTACAGCTGGACTTGAGCTCCTATTCTTATTAAGTTAAGGTTCTTTACAATACAGTTAAGCCAAACTCTTCCCAATGCGGGTACAGCCTGTATACCACGTTAACCAGATTGATTGGTAGGTATGCTCCGCATCTAATATATTCCAACCTTATATGGATCTTATTCCAATAGGGGTTTTCTTCCGCGCACGCTTAAGTTGTGGAATGATCTCCCTGCCTCGGTTTCTCCGATCGCCTACAGTATGGAGTTCTTCAAAAGGGGTCTTAGAAGGTTTTTACAGGGTCGGCAGCGCGAGTGTGGTGCCTTTGGTGTTGCAAACGTTCATAGGCTGCAGTGACCACCGGTCCTTCTGATGGGCCGTATGCTTGTCTGCCACCTTAGTGGTATAAGAAAAAAACCTTACTTCACTGTTCCCATGGACAGCAAGTAGCCAATTCAAATATTATACAATTTGAAACAATGAATTAAGATCAGAAATTTAAATGAAAATTAATTGACTTCCTATATTTTACTTAAGTAAATATTGAAGTGTTCAGAGTAAGCAATAACTTTGAAAACTAATAATATTAATAGATATTATTGTGGTTTGTTTCACCAACTTCCAGATTCCATCAAATAACCAGAAGTTTTTATTGATATTACATTTGGAGTAAATAAATATTTAGTTATCTTAAGTTCTGATTGTATAGCCCGTTTGCGTAGAGGCGTTGTAATGGAGGCGACCGGCAAACTTAGAGCGAAAGGGTAGTAAATACAATTATCGATACTGTTGATTGATGGCACTTGGTGGAACTTGCTACACATATTGAAAAACTTCACTTGTGTCACACTTCACACCACAACATTTATTATTGTAATATCTAAAACCGGTTTCGCCTTTCGGCATCCTCAAAGGCTATTGAGTTAAAGCCTTTGAGGATGCCGAAAGGCAAAACCGGTTAGGTTAGGTTACAAGTGATTTTTAGGGTTTCGTAGCCACATGGCAAAAACGGAACCCTTATAGATTCGTCATGTCTGTCTGTCTGTCTGTCCCTCCGTGTGTCACAGCCACTTTTCTCCGAAACTATAAGGCCTATGCTTTTGAAACTTGGTAACTAGATGTATTCTGTAAACCACATTATAATTCTTATATAAAACTAGAAAAAAAGCAGTAAATGTTTGGGGTCCCCATACTCAGAACTGAAACTCAACATCTTTTTTTTCATCAAATCCATACGTACGGGGTATAATAGATAGGTCTTCAAAAATGATATTGACATTTCTAACTTATTTTTTTTCTAAAGTGAATAGTATGCGCAAGAGACACTTCCAAAGTGGAAAAATGTGTGTCCCCCCCCCCCCCTCTAACTTCTAAACTAAGAGAATGATAAATCTAAAAAGAATATATGATGTACATTGCCATAAAAACTACCAACGAAAATTGGTTTGAACGAGATAAAGCTGGTAGTTTTTTTTTAATACGTCATAAACCGCAATTTTCGGTTAGAAAAATCACTACCACTGCGAACGTGTTAAAACATCAATCAAAGTTACAACGAACTAAAAGAACTTTTATATTATGTTACTTGCTGCTACGAAACCCTTCATGGGCAAGTCCAACTCGCACTTGGCCGGTTTTTAGGGTTTCGTAGCCAAATGGAAAAAACGGAACCCTTATAGATTCGTCATGTCTGTCTGTCTGTCCGTCCGTGTGTCACAGCCACTTTTCTCCGAAACTATACGGCCTATACTATTGAAACTTGGTAACTAGATGTATTCTGTGAACCGCATTAAGATTCTTATATAACACTAGAAAAAAAGCAGTAAATTTTGGGGGTCCCCATACTCAGAACAGAAACTCAAATTTTTTTTTTTCATCAAACCCATACGTGTGCGGTGGGGTATCTATAGATAGGTCTTCCAAAATGCTGTTGAGGTTTCTAAGATCATTTTTTTCTGAAGTGAATAGTTTGCGCAAGAGGGACTTCCAAAGTCGAAAAATGAGTGTCCCCCCCCTCTAACTTCTAAACTAAGAGAGTGATAAATCTAAAAAAAATTTGTGTTGTACATTGCCATAAAAACTACCAACGAAAACTAGTTTGAACGAGATAGAGCTGGTAGATTTTTTTAAAACGTCAAAAACCGCATTTTTCGGTTAGAAAAATCACTACCACTGCGAACGTGTTAAAACATCAATCAAAGTTACAACAAACTAGGTATAAGAACTTTTATATTACGTTACTTGCTGCTACGAAACCCTTCATGGGCGAGTCCAACTCGCACTTGGCCGGTCTATTTTCAATATGTAAATACAATTGTTACGAACTTTAACTTACATACGTACAAAATCCTTCGTTCTTCATATGGTATTTTACATAGATACATATTTATCAAGTGTATCAATTATGTTCTTTGTATGTGTTGTTGTTAATACGCGAAAAGACCCGAAAATCCAAAGTTTATTATGAATGTTACTGTACTACAACTTAATTTCATTTCTGAATCAGTGTGTTGAAATTATTTTATATTTTCAACACACTGATTCAGAAATTATTCGTGCGCGTGATAATTATGTTATAATGCCAATTTAATTGCTCTCTGCTTAGCCCCTAGGATATGTAGCGTGATAATATAAATAGCCTATTTGAAGACCCTACCTCTAGTTAATATTTGTGAAAAATTTGAATCAAATCTATTGAGTACTTTTCGGGATCCTTCCGGACAAAGCAAAGCAAACAGACAAAAATTTTTCTAACTATATTTTCGGCTTCTGTATCTTATGTTGAACACCCAACGAGTTTTTTTTTTTATTTTTCTAATGTACAGTATTGACTTTTCTTTCATTTTATTATTATTTTATATTATATTATATTTTATATTCCAGGCATGCTTTAATGTGTTTGATTTACACAATATACACTCGAGAGCAATGAATCCGGGTCACTTAAAGAATGTTAAAAATCTCGGAAACTAAAAATGATAGGTTAATGCAATAAATTGTATTTAATAGACAATGTAATACTCCTTAAATGAAAGTAAAAAAAATATGAGTCACCATACATTTTATTAACACAAAATTACATAAAGAAAAAACTGCCGATCTCTCCTTAAAACAAAAATAGGAAACATGAAATTTTTGAACTTTATTACGATTTTCTTGAATTTTAATACTTCGTATTGCCTCCTCGTGCTTCCATTACTGCGTTTACGCGGTTTGGCATGCTGTACACCAAGTTCCTTATACGATTTTGGGGAATATTCTCCCATTCCTCTGTGAGAGCAATTTTGAGCTCACGAAGCGTGATTGGGGGAGGGTTTCGTTGTTTTACGCATCTGCCTAGCTCGTCCCAAGCATGCTCGATCGGGTTGATATCCGGGCTGCGCGCTGGCCACTCCATACGAGTAATGTTCATCTCTTGAAGGTAGTCATTCACAATCCTACCTGTATGAGGTCGGGCATTGTCATGCATAAATATA
Source organism: Miltochrista miniata (assembly GCA_933228765.1). Taxonomy (NCBI): domain Eukaryota; kingdom Metazoa; phylum Arthropoda; class Insecta; order Lepidoptera; family Erebidae; genus Miltochrista; species Miltochrista miniata. The sequence continues at coordinate 10,175,173 of OW121773.1, read as the reverse complement.
GCATCCTCACCTAAATTGACCATAAATGGACCAACGTGATCATTGAGGATTTCTTCCACATATCTTACGCTAGTTAAAGAGCCGTTTTCTATGATCACCAGCTCTGTGCGACTTTCAGAAGAAATTCCGGCCCAACAAGTACAGACCCACCACCGTAGGCTACTTTTTCTTCGATGCATGCTTGCTTGAATCTTTCCCCTGGTCTTCGATACACTCTGTGTCTTCCATCGTGCTTGTAGAGCATAAATTTTGATTCGTCGGAGAACATAACTTTTGACCAATCTTCAATACTCCAATTTACGTGGCTCTGGGCATACCTTAGTCTCAAAATACGATGCCCACGCTCCAGTTTAGGGCCGTTTGCAGGTCTAAGGGGTTTTAAGTTAGATTCAGCAAGCCGACGTCTTACTGTCCATGCACTTGGGTTACTTCCTCCGAGGCGTCGAAACTGATTGGTGAGTTCAGTTCCTGTGAGAAAGCGATTTCGAAGCATGGTGTTCACCAAGTATCGGTCTTCTCGTGCTGTGGTACACCTGGTTCTGCCCGTTCCTGGTCTGCGTAGGTTAGAACCAGTTTCTTCGTAACGTCGGAGAACTCTTTGTACTGTTTACAGCGACACACCGACAGTCCTGGCTGTATCGCGCTGACTCCGGCCGGTTTCCAGCATTGTAAGTATTCTGGTGCATTCTTCAGGCGTAAGCGACATAATTTCAGCTTGATTAATGAATATAGAGCACTATCAACATGGTTTATGTACCCACATAAATGACAGATTACAAACAAAAGCAACACCAAATGCTGTAATTTCGTAGTTCCATCTTCGAAAGTGGCCCTTTTTCAAATTTGATTTTTTTATGATATAACTTTACAATAACTAAGAAGTTTTAATACCTTCATTTAAGGAGTATTACATTGTCTATTAAATACAATTTATTGCATTAACCTAGCATTTTTAGTTTCCGAGATTTTTAGGATTCTTTAAGTGACCCGGATTCATTGCTCTCGAGTGTATATACTATATACTCATAAAAATTCAAGATTAAATAGAGAAATATTTTGCATTATGCCGCCAAATAAATTATGTACAAAGTGACTCATTTAATGCCTTGTCTAGTCACTTTAATATTCGATTACGTTGCGCACTAATCCCCGGTGTTTAGGTCGGATTAAAGTGCGACTAAGGCAGCCTGTTTATATTTTCAACAAGGTTACTCTGAATGGTAACTTCAATTTTTCATGAGATATTTCACGAAAATTTCAACGGATAAACCGTGATGCTGAAAAATGTGATAATTTTTGTGTAGAAAATGTTTTAAAATAACGCGCGTTGAACACTGATGCTATGCCGGATTCCTACCGACAACCTTACAACTTCTACGACCGGGGATCCCGGGCGAGCCCTTGGAAGGGTGGGCGGGTGTGCGGTAAAGCCAAGGGTGTACGCACCAAATCGAGCTGCTTTTCTACAGGAATGCTGTACCTGTAGTATACCTCATTGTACCTTTATCGAAATTCAGTGTACTTCTTTTGATATTTTCGTTTCATTTTTATTTATTTATTTCATTAACAATTCCTGAATTTTGTTTGAAATTGACAATTTACATGCACATAAAATTATACAAAAATTACAATCAATGTCGGAAAATTTAAATATAAAATTAAAAGAAGAGATGTCTAACAAAGAAATAAATAAAACCTTAATAACAGTAATTGCAAAATTACAAAATCATGTCAACAATGACAATTTTTAAATGAAATCTAAATGCCAATGTTAAATTTTCAGTTTGATTTTATATTTAAATAAACTACAGACAATTTATCTTGACGTTGTACAGGCTAAAAGATCCGCCTTAAAATCATCTATATATAGAGTATAGACATTTGTCCTACAGAAATGCCCTCAATTGCGCTTTAAACTTGTTTCTGCTATATTATACTGTGTTCTTTAGATACTCTGGTATCTGTTAAATAGTTCTACACTTTGATATCTGGCGCAATGTTTCACTATGTCCAGTTTAGGTGCTATCTTATTCATTATAGCTAATGTTCTTTCTCTAATTTTCCTTTCATCTGGTATTTCATATTCTTGTACGTACTTTGCAAACAAACTTAACAATGTGAAAATAATACAGACTGGGAATTGTCAATATTTCCAGATTCTTAAGATGATCCTTGCAGGACTCCCACTGCGGAATTCGTACAATGGTTCTAATAGAGCGTTTTTGAAGAACAAACGCTTTTTATATACCTATTACAGTCATGACTATTGCCCCAACACATTATATAGTACTCGGCAAACAATATGAGCATCGCGTGAGGTGGTGGACGAACGTTTGCACATGTACCTACACTTACGTGCAAAAATATTATGTCATTGAAAAACGCTATTTTAATTATTAGTATTTTACTGTGTTGGCTGATAACTATTTAGTTGGTGGTTTAGAAAGAAAAGAGATCACGAAGTTGCTCATCGTTGCTCAAGAAGTTTGCCGATTATTGCACTATATTTTATCTTAGATTTCACCAGTGCAAAGTAGACAACTCTCAGTTGTTTGCAACTAATTTCATCTTTAAGACTCCTTAACGCATAGCATGCAGAAGAAATTGATGAATTTAGTGATTCTAGTTCGTGTTTTCAATTCAACTGAGAATCACCTTTGCACCGGAACCGACCCGGGGTGGGTTATTAAGCTAACAATTTGTGTTGGTTTTCGATTTAAATCAAAAATAAGAGTATTTAAGGAGTATTGATATCAACTCCGGAGAAAATCAGCTCCAAAATAATTTACATTCCCTTTTTAGGTCGATAATTGGGAATCTATATTAATTTAATATATTTAAATAATATAGTATATACATATAATTAAATAATATAGTTGTAGGAGTTAATTAATTATTAATTAACTCCTAGAAATTTTGTACTGCTTACCCCCAGTTTCCGAAAGGCTGATCAACGCTAAAATTAACTAATCGGCGGTGAAGGGCGGATCCTCACAGAAGATCCAAAATGGATCGCCAATTCCTGCGATCAGCGAAAACTTTTCTTGCGATCGCGCCGCGTTCCACCGACACGCGCCAACCGATCCACATTGATCCGCCTAAGTATTGTACAGTTGAACTTTCGGTCGCTATGGAGTCACATGTGCAGCAACGACGTCGAATCGCTTTGGTAGCAACAACCTACATTCTTCTTAAATATTTACGAAGCATTTATGTTCCTTGTAAATGGATTTGCATTTTGGATCTTCTGTGAGGATCTGCCTTTAACAGCCGATTAGTTAATTTTAGCGTTGATCAGCCTTTCGGAAACTGGGGGTTAGTGTCTCGATTTTGTTAGATCGAGTGATAAAAAGATATTTTATGAAAATACCGCCATACTAACGTCAGGATGGCGGGTGTACTTTTTTGATAAGGGTTTTAAACTCACACGATTTGCACTACACATTATTGATTGCGGGTCTTTTTCGCGTAACTTTGCTCACCTCTCGACGTTTCGAATATGTTAATGTATACGCGAAAAAGACCCGCAATCAATAATGTGTACTTTTATGATGTTTTTTTTATGGTTGTCCCAGAGAAAAAGAAAATACAAATAGATCGTAGAATCAGCAACAGGCTGTTATAATCGAATGGCATTTCACGTGGCACTACTATTATTTTACTAATAGTGCCGTTTTACCGTGAAAACACTTATTTTTAAACATTGTTGATCATTAGGAAAATCACCTCAATCAACATATGTAAGAATACATTTATTGTTAAAAATTACAGAGAAACATAATTATTACATATCTATATTTACATTATTACTATCTAAACTAAACCAAAATAAGGCCCCCGTGGCATTGTACCCAAAAGACTAGCAGCATTCCCCCTTTGAATAGCAATACCTATTCGTTGAGTGAGAAAACTGCCAGCCCTTGGGTCACCAGTTGTCTCCACAAGGCGCTTTTTTAATTCTTGAAAAATTTTTGCGCATTGGGATCCCATGGACCTAGGGTCTCAACACCGACTGGACAAAAACGATACGATGAGTCGAGACCCTTATATTTATTAATTTTAAGATTTTCAGCCGCTTCCGCTGCTGCACTGGCTTTTAATTTTGTTTTAGGAAGATGGGATTTTTTTCTTACATATGTTGTAAATCAAGCAAATGGTAAGTACTTACTAATTCTTTCATTCATTCTTATAGAATTCGGGACTTTACGCGAAATATTATTTACTTACATTCACCGACGTTTCGCGCACGTTGCAGCGCCCCGGGGTCGCGATTGTGAAGTCCCGAATTCTATAAGTATGAGGGTTAAAAACCGCGATACTTTAAAAATAATTATTCCATGTTTTATTTAGGTGTAGGTACAAAGCCAAAAAATACAGAATGTTAATTTTATTTCCTTGAAAAGCGGTAAATTCTGTGCGTTTATTCATTTTCTAGAGGCTTTTATAGGCAAAAACCAAATACAAACTTATTATGAGAGACAGCAGATACCCGGCCTTGTTTTGAAAATATAGGTACCTACTTTTGACTTTTGCCACCGAGAGAGCGCTAACCTATGTTTTGTTTGGTAAACCAGGGAAGTTTGTACTCGTATAACTCGTTGCTTGCAATACAGTTCCAAAACTGCGTTTTCAAAATTGTATTTATTGCAGGGTTTTCCATGGTAAAACTGCTAAGAGAGAAAGTCGGGTATTGTTAATAGAGTGCAATAAAATTTTTGAAACTATAGACTCCTTATTTTAAAAAATCACTTGTGCTGTTTGTTACCGGTACCCGAGTTTCTTACCTTTTTCAATATTGGGTTTTTGTAGGGAACCTTTAAAAGGTTCAGGGTCGTTATTCGGACTTAAGATTGTCATAAAGGGGAGATGAAGCGGGATTCGCTTTGAAAAAACCGTAGATGCAAATTACAACTCTTCCTTGTAGCCACTGGCGATTTCAATATTATTTATCTTTTAAATACTAATTATTTCATTTCATTTTCATCCAACTTAGTTTTGGATTTTATTTAGGTTTACTTTGATTATATTTTAATTTTATTCCATTTTTATTAGATTTCATTTGATTTTAATTTTAATTTTGTTCAATTTGATTTATTTTGTTTAATTGTATGTTATTGAATGTGATGTTTTAATTTAGCTACATATATGAGCTAATGAATGAATTCTATGGACACTGTCTGAAAATAAATTATTTTTATTTTTATTATTTTATTTATTAAAAGAACGTCAACAAAATGTGTGTGTTTGTCTGTTTCAAAACAGTTATCACACAGATCAAATTAATGACCTTACCTTTTTCGCATTGCGGTTTAATTTTTTTTTTGTGAGCTTCATAATTCAAATATCATTTAAATATAAGACTTAGTTCCGACCTTTAGTCTGTATTTCCGGAAAACTATGTAAATTAGATATTTGGCCTGTTGCCCACAATCCCAAGCCACTTTCAGCTAACTACGAATATTAATTTGAGACAGATCATGACAGCACGAGTGTGATTAACCGCATCTCTCTTTAATTTTGTGTTGAATATTTTGTCATATTACATACTTTAATGGAAGAGACATTGAGCGCACTTTGAGATGGAACTCGAAGTCAATGAAAATAATAAGGCAGTCTTATTATTTTGACTTTGAGTTTCATTTAGTTCGTTGGTCTTGAAGCCATATAGTGCGTCATTCTTTTTATTGAGTACTACGTAAATAATGGGGTATAAATACTTAGGTTCAGTCTTCGGAGATTATTACAAATAACTTTTTTGTTTTCCATGCGGGAGTCCTCTAGTAATAACACAAATACCTCTACTTTAATCTTGTGCCAAGTCAAACATTTATACATACATTATCTACTGTTCCAATCAAAATATAAATTATCTTTAAATAAAAATTAAATAAAATGTAGGCTAGTATATGCCTACATTTTATTTTCATTTTTCTGTCTGCCTGCCCCTTCGGGGATAAGAGCGTGACCATAAATATGTATGTAAAACCAAAATAACTACCATATGGGGAAAAAAATCATAGTACGCTTCAAGCTCTTCACTTTACTTTATATCAACGTTTGAATAAAGAGGTATTACGCACACACCGCGTCTCATCCGCCTCTCTTTATAAGATGAATATTAAGTGCCAAGGAATATACGTAGTCATGTTACAGTCAAGATTGATTCTCAGATGAATCAACACTTGCCTAACTTTATGGTTAGGCGATGAATTTTGTGCAGAAATAATAATTTAAAGGTCTTAATAAACTTCTACTTAACGCGGACATTTAGATAGTAGTATAGTAACACAAATAAATCTTTTGAACTTATTTCAATTTATTGTTTAACTAATAAAGTGCGATTTTACTGTAAAAATTTGAGGTCACACTGATGAAGCTAGTGGCGTTTCGCAGCAGTTTTAGTGCTTCAGCAGCGAAGATTTTAGTGATTTCGCAGTGGTAGCCGTAGTTCTGTTGGGAGTCCTGGGGTATCCTTCCGAGGGCTTACCCGGGGCTTCCAACTATAGGCTGTTAGCAGGACACGTGAGGTTTTTCAGTCGGTAGGAGTCCGGCATAACATCCATGAGGTTTGTCCCTCGCGTAAAAAAAAAATGTTTTGTTGTTTGGTTGTTTGTTACTCAATCACACTCTAACAGCTGAACGGATCAGGCTGAAACTTGGTATAGAGATAGCTTATAGTCTGGAAATAATACACAGGCTTTTTGTTTGAGGAATATGTTCCCACGGGAAGCGGAAACGGGTACCGAATTTCACGCGTGTGAAGCCACGAGCTTCATCTAGTAGATTCATAAATATTAACTAACTGTATAATTTGGTAATAAGACCTAAATTGTACAAGAACACAACTAGACAAACAATATTTTTTCACAGTCATTTTGAAAAACTAACAAAAACAAACCCGACTGCAACATGAACAAGAAAATAGAAATATTTTGCGTTTATTTTATTGTGAACATTTTGCGGTGTAAAAGATCGCCGTAGTAATGAGTGTGTGCTTAAACAAGTATTTTTGTTGAGAGTTAAAAAGAAGATAAATGTAGCACTTTGTGGGTTTTATATGCGGATGAAATATGCCTTGAGTTTGTCAAACGTTTTATTAAGTTTTAAATAAAATATGTAAATCACAAAGTATATGAGTTTTTGCGTCAAGCACATTTAAGTTCAGTCATTATTTATTTATACTGTGATGTTCTATGCCGACAGAGTAACACATGATAGTAAATAATAAATATCTGTGGACATTCTCACACAACATCATCTAGCCCAAATTAAGCTAATATAAGCTTTTGCTATGGGAACTAGACTACTGATAGACATACTTATATATTTGTAAATACATACATATTATACATAGAAAACACCCAAACTCCGAAACAAATATTTGGACCGACCAGGGAATCAAACCCAGGACCTCAAGCGCAGCAGGCGGGACACTACCGACTGCGTCAACCGAAGCAGTCAAAGAAGTATTGGCAATACTATGGTGCAGAGCTCTAGATTTGATTGCATCGATGGTGCAGTCTGTGTAGGTGCAAGCTACTGTCGTGCTGAGGTGTTTTACTTCGAATTCTAGGTCATATCAATAAATGATTAAATTTAATTAATTATGGTTACTAACATAGTTGTAAGACATATCGACTAACACATATGAGCCATTATTGTGGCTTGAAAAAAAAAAACTATACTATACTATCTTCACGCCAATCCCTCGCGGGGTAGGCAGAAAATACCGAGCGCCACACGGCACGGTCCATACACACCTCACTTGCTTCTACAACTTTCATTTTTCCTTTCATGCATGCACGTCGGTTCCTTCGGCTCTTGACACCACCTTCAACTAACACACGATTAATTTGGTCTTGGTAGGTGTGTCGTGACCTTCCCTGACTCCTACGTCCATCCACTTTCGTTGTGTATATCTGTTTTGTCATTCTCTCATCTCCCATTCGTTCCACATGCCCGAACCACTGTAGCATGCCCTTCCTTACTTTATCACCGACACTCGCTTTCAGACCAACTCTCTTTCTTACATCTTCATTCCAAACGCGATCTGCGAGCGGTTACTCCGCAGAGAGAGAGAAAAAATATACCTAGGTACCTGTGAAATGTACTTAAAATATGTAAGTCAATTATATCGGTTGTCTCGATCCTATACCATAAGTTTACAGTTGTGTGGCAATTACCTAAAATACTATTTATGTATAAATGGTCATTCAAGTGGTAATATATTCTAGAATGTTTTGACACTTTAGATCCTCACGAAGTCATGTGTATACGGCAGTGAGACTAGACTGTGTTGAAACGGATCAAGACAGTTTGTGGCTACCTGTTGTTGAATGAATAGTATAACTGTACTCCCTGGAACATCCTTCCGAGGGCTTACCCGGGACTCCCGGCCTTAGACAGTTGTAAGAAATCGTGTAATTTTTGTCGGTAGGAGTCCGGCATAGCATCCATGTAGGATTTCCACACGAAAAAAAAGAGTAAAACTGTGCTGATTATTCACGTGTATAAATATTATGAACTAGCGGACGCCACGCGGTTTGTCCGCGTTACTCCCGTTCCCGTTATTATCGGAGTAAAATCTAGTCTATGTCACCAGGCGACCGCCTGCCACGTCTGAGATCCTGGGTTTGATTCCTGGGTCGGTCCAAATATTTGTGTAGTCCACAAATGTTTGTTTCAGAGTTTGGGTGTTTTTTATCATATCTATACTTATAATAAATCTGTAGAAGTGAAAATTCTGTACATTGAAAATATAAAAAAAAAAATAGCAGGGGGTGTTACTAGACCGACACCGAACCCAAAAATGTGATTTAAAAAATTTTTGTCTGTCTGTCTGTCTGTCTGTCTGTCTGTTTGTTCAGGCATCACGCAAAAACTACCGGTTCGATTACGATGAAACTTGGTATAATTATTCTTTAATATCCTGGGCACCACACTGGGTACTTTTTATCCCGGAAAAGTATACTTATTATAAAATAAAAAACGAACTTAAGTTGTATAAAGTTATTATCAATTATTGCTTAAACGGTTAATGGTACGATGATGAAATTCAGCATGAGCGTTGAGATTTTAGTGATTTCGCAGTGGTAGCCGTAGTTCTGTTGGGAGTCCTGGGGTATCCTTCCGAGGGCTTACCCGGGGCTTCCAACTATAGGCTGTTAGCAGGACACGTGAGGTTTTTCAGTCGGTAGGAGTCCGGCATAACATCCATGAGGTTTGTCCCTCGCGTAAAAAAAAAATGTTTTGTTGTTTGGTTGTTTGTTACTCAATCACACTCTAACAGCTGAACGGATCAGGCTGAAACTTGGTATAGAGATAGCTTATAGTCTGGAAATAATACACAGGCTTTTTGTTTGAGGAATATGTTCCCACGGGAAGCGGAAACGGGTACCGAATTTCACGCGTGTGAAGCCACGAGCTTCATCTAGTAGATTCATAAATATTAACTAACTGTATAATTTGGTAATAAGACCTAAATTGTACAAGAACACAACTAGACAAACAATATTTTTTCACAGTCATTTTGAAAAACTAACAAAAACAAACCCGACTGCAACATGAACAAGAAAATAGAAATATTTTGCGTTTATTTTATTGTGAACATTTTGCGGTGTAAAAGATCGCCGTAGTAATGAGTGTGTGCTTAAACAAGTATTTTTGTTGAGAGTTAAAAAGAAGATAAATGTAGCACTTTGTGGGTTTTATATGCGGATGAAATATGCCTTGAGTTTGTCAAACGTTTTATTAAGTTTTAAATAAAATATGTAAATCACAAAGTATATGAGTTTTTGCGTCAAGCACATTTAAGTTCAGTCATTATTTATTTATACTGTGATGTTCTATGCCGACAGAGTAACACATGATAGTAAATAATAAATATCTGTGGACATTCTCACACAACATCATCTAGCCCAAATTAAGCTAATATAAGCTTGTGCTATGGGAACTAGACTACTGATAGACATACTTATATATTTGTAAATACATACATATTATACATAGAAAACACCCAAACTCCGAAACAAATATTTGGACCGACCAGGGAATCAAACCCAGGACCTCAAGCGCAGCAGGCGGGACACTACCGACTGCGCCAACCGAAGCAGTCAAAGAAGTATTGGCAATACTATGGTGCAGAGCTCTAGATTTGATTGCATCGATGGTGCAGTCTGTGTAGGTGCAAGCTACTGTCGTGCTGAGGTGTTTTACTTCGAATTCTAGGTCATATCAATAAATGATTAAATTTAATTAATTATGGTTACTAACATAGTTGTAAGACATATCGACTAACACATATGAGCCATTATTGTGGCTTGAAAAAAAAAAACTATACTATACTATCTTCACGCCAATCCCTCGCGGGGTAGGCAGAAAATACCGAGCGCCACACGGCACGGTCCATACACACCTCACTTGCTTCTACAACTTTCATTTTTCCTTTCATGCATGCACGTCGGTTCCTTCGGCTCTTGACACCACCTTCAACTAACACACGATTAATTTGGTCTTGGTAGGTGTGTCGTGACCTTCCCTGACTCCTACGTCCATCCACTTTCGTTGTGTATATCTGTTTTGTCATTCTCTCATCTCCCATTCGTTCCACATGCCCGAACCACTGTAGCATGCCCTTCCTTACTTTATCACCGACACTCGCTTTCAGACCAACTCTCTTTCTTACATCTTCATTCCAAACGCGATCTGCGAGCGGTTACTCCGCAGAGAGAGAGAAAAAATATACCTAGGTACCTGTGAAATGTACTTAAAATATGTAAGTCAATTATATCGGTTGTCTCGATCCTATACCATAAGTTTACAGTTGTGTGGCAATTACCTAAAATACTATTTATGTATAAATGGTCATTCAAGTGGTAATATATTCTAGAATGTTTTGACACTTTAGATCCTCACGAAGTCATGTGTATACGGCAGTGAGACTAGACTGTGTTGAAACGGATCAAGACAGTTTGTGGCTACCTGTTGTTGAATGAATAGTATAACTGTACTCCCTGGAACATCCTTCCGAGGGCTTACCCGGGACTCCCGGCCTTAGACAGTTGTAAGAAATCGTGTAATTTTTGTCGGTAGGAGTCCGGCATAGCATCCATGTAGGATTTCCACACGAAAAAAAAGAGTAAAACTGTGCTGATTATTCACGTGTATAAATATTATGAACTAGCGGACGCCACGCGGTTTGTCCGCGTTACTCCCGTTCCCGTTATTATCGGAGTAAAATCTAGTCTATGTCACCAGGCGACCGCCTGCCACGTCTGAGATCCTGGGTTTGATTCCTGGGTCGGTCCAAATATTTGTGTAGTCCACAAATGTTTGTTTCAGAGTTTGGGTGTTTTTTATCATATCTATACTTATAATAAATCTGTAGAAGTGAAAATTCTGTACATTGAAAATATAAAAAAAAAAATAGCAGGGGGTGTTACTAGACCGACACCGAACCCAAAAATGTGATTTAAAAAATTTTTGTCTGTCTGTCTGTCTGTCTGTCTGTCTGTTTGTTCAGGCATCACGCAAAAACTACCGGTTCGATTACGATGAAACTTGGTATAATTATTCTTTAATATCCTGGGCACCACACTGGGTACTTTTTATCCCGGAAAAGTATACTTATTATAAAATAAAAAACGAACTTAAGTTGTATAAAGTTATTATCAATTATTGCTTAAACGGTTAATGGTACGATGATGAAATTCAGCATGAGCGTTGTTTGTTACAATTTGAAATAACTAATTTTACCATTTTTGCAAATTCCACCTCCAAAGGTATAAAAATGGAGGGTCAAGTTTGTATGGGACAACGCGATTCCTTGGTCCGATCTGCTTAAAATTTGGCATATAGCATTATTAGCATAACTGATGGAAGACGTGTTCCTTATTTTATTGAAATTTATACTTTATCGACCTAAAAAGGGAATGTAAATTATTTTGGAGCTGATTTTCTCCGGAGTTGATATCAATACTCCTTAAATACTCTTATTTTTGATATAAATTACTTTTTATTTTGACACATTTGTGGATGTTCAATCCGAATGACATTGTCATATTCATGATTTTGCTTTAAAGTACTATCGTAAATATTGTTGTTATTTTTTTTAATTTTGTATATAAATATGTGAAAGAAGAAGAAAATTCGAAGATGGCTAGCCAGGAATAATGAAAGACCACGCTTCAGGTAGTGTCCACTGTGCATTAGAATGAAAGATGTCAGCAGCCCTTAGCGACTGGTCATGGAAGGTATGAACTTTATTCTATAGTTCTGGCTGCATTCGGTGCAGGACACAGACTCACTAAGTCTTTGTAAAATACGGTAATGGCCTCTACGAAGATCACATTTGAGAAGTAAAAAGAGCCATTAAAATGAACATGAACACCTAGCAGACGAAATTTACATGGTTATTAAGTTAACAGGTCTTGGTTGGACCATCTGTATTATGAGGACAAAGTCTATCGTAGTTCGGTTTTCCCATACGTTGTAGGCTTACAGTATGACTGGGACTACCTGAAGAAGGAACTAAGTTACGATGTCAATTGCTTAGAAGAGAATTTGAGTCAAGTAGTAGTCTAGCCAATGAATTAAGAAATGTATTTAATAAATAAATTTACATAACTCATATAATATGTTTTATGAATTTGTTAATCAGAACAACTATTATAAATATGCGAATATTTGTGAGTGTGATTGTTTGTTACTCTTTCACGCTGTAACGGCTGAAATTTGGTACCTACAGAGATAGGTGAGAGACAGTGTAGGAACTAAATTTCACGTAGGCGAAGCTGCGGGCATCAGCTAGTATAATAATAAAAATGTAGAGGGTCGAGAGTCTGTACATGGGATATATTTTGAAAATTTTAATTGTAGGGCGTTTTCTAATCGATACTGAAGCCGAAAATGTAATTTAAACTTTTCAAGTCTGTCTGTCTGTCTGTATCCCGAATAAGTATCAAGTGATACTTGGCACAATCTGAGCTTATGATCCGAGAAAGGTTCTAGGATAATTTTGATCCCAATATACGTCAAAGTTTGTTGAGATGATTCATTCACGATCTAACATCTAAACGAATCTGGCTTAAAACGAAAATCTTACTGGTATCGAATATAGTCTGGAATAACACACAGGTTACTTTTTATTCCTAGAATACGCTCACATGGAATGTGAGAACGGGAACAGAATCACAAGCAGACAAAGCCCTTGCACTATCTAGTAAAGCATAAATTATCCAGACAATACGTATTCTAAATCACTAACTGTATTAGGTGTGGACACACAGATCCGTAGGTTGAGTTATTGAAATAACCCCAAGTCATCGTTTATTTCAATAACGCCAGCTTATATGTCTCAATCTTCGCGCACTCGATAATTTATGAAGTACTTGCATTGAGAAAAGATAAATTACTTATAACATTTTGTGTAGAGCTTCTACGTCGTAGCCGTAGCATGAGTCGTATAATTTCGTAGCACATTTGGCTACGAGATTTGCTGCTACACAGTAATTTGACAAGATGATTTTAATAATAAAATGTTGCCGTACCTCATCAACATCAAAACAAGAAGCCATGAGATGGTCTCACCCGACTGCACCTCTAATGTTTATTGTGAAAGTGTAAGTTCAATCTGATTGACGTTGTCATTTTTGTTTTATTTTAAACTTTGAACAGATGATCCACGTGAATTAATGACGTAATTTAATGCAACAGTGTCACAGACTACAGACACAAATCTCACCTTAAGCCCCTCTGCAATCTATTTTATAGAGAGGAACTAAAACCCCAGTTAGACACTTGCAGTTATTTTATTTAAAACCTTTAAGAAATCTACTACTACAACGGAAGCGCTCGTGGCCCCGCGGACTCAGTGTTCTGTAAACGATCACTGCAGTAAGAAACTTTCACTATGGCCGGTCCATGGATGGATGACCATCCATGTGATCACTTTGTGACATTTATTTGAGCGTTTCCGTGCTTCGGAAGGCACGTTAAGCCGTTGGTCCCGGTTGCCAGTAAAATGGCAGTCGTTAAGCTAAGTTGAAGGCTTTATTTCAACAGCAGGCAGTCACAACCTGCGCCTGTCCATTTAAACACGGCAATACGGCTCACCACCTATTACGTGGGACAAATTATACAAAAGGTGAAATGTGGGCATATGATATGCCTCTGCCTACCCTTTCGGGGATAAAGGCGTGACCATTATGTAAGAAATCTACAGACCTAGTAACGCAGTGATTAATAAATGCTACTGCCATTGCACATAAGTTTCAGATCTTGTGTTGGTACAAATATTTGCATATGTGGTGTGCAAAACTTTTGTATCGAGTTCGGATATTTTATATATTACAATTTTACGTATTTAAAAGACATAATTATATTTAATTTGGACAAAAACTTATTTTAGCTTTATTGAAGTTAGATGGTGCTTTGTGAAAATATTCCAAAAGTTCATTAAAAAATTATTATGATGGACTTATAATAAGAGAAAATTTCTCATCATCAGTGCCAAAAGGGTAAGCGTGCGGTAACCTTAATTCGCACAGCCAAGTTCATAAAGTTTGCAGCCTCAGTGAGCATATTTAACAATATCTCTAGTTGTATGTTTGATGTGAATACCAAGTACCTTCAAACTAATAAAGTTCTACCCTTAAAGCCTTTGTGACTGTGAAATGTAACTACCTATTTGCGCTGGGGGCTTACGTTTTAATCTTGAGGAGTTGTGTGACTTGTATGCGGTTTGGTGGAAGATGTGGGAATTCATATTTCTATGGTAATATTAATATATCAGCGTTTGCCTTCGACTTTGTTCGCGAGGTGGTGATACTATAAACCAAAGAACTTTGACTTATTCAACGTACAGGGCTTCTAGTAAAATAAGTCAAGCTGTATTATCATTTAAGTTAAACCCATTATAATAAAACGTACAGCAATATTTAAGTTCAAATTATTATTTGTACTTAAATATTGCTGTACATTTACCATTTACATTTGTAAATGGTAATAGTAGAGATCATACCTACGAAGCCGTAATAGTACAATTATGTTAAAGCCACTGAATTTTGCTCCAACCCCGAAGAAACAAACATACAGACACGGAGAATATGTAAAGGTAGAGATGATTATGTATTTGTTTGTTTGTCGGTCTTTAACGTATTTTAAAATAAATAAATATATAAATATTTGTGGAAATTCTCACACAACGTCATCGAGCCCAAATTAAGAAAATATAAGCTTGTACTATGGGATCTAAACGACTGATATACATACTTATATGTTTTTTAATATAAACTATACATGTAATACATGGAAAACACCTAAACTCTGAAACAAACATATTGTGGATTACACAAATATTTGGACCGACTAAGGACTCTATCCAACACGCCGCTGAGGCAGTCAGTAAGTGGTATACTCAAACTGAAACTTTAAAAAAAACATTTATTTAGCATGATCCTAATACATAGGCACTTGCGACACGTCAATGAATACAAAGCAAAATAATAGTACCACCAGTTCGGAACGCGGCCCACTTGAGAAAAACTGGCAAGAAACTCGGCGGGCTATTCTTTTTGTGCACTACATATTTACAAAAGTACGATTAACTAAAACTCCACCAGTAGAGCAAGCAGATCATTTCCAGGCTTATAAAAACTACTAAAATAATAAAAATGAAGTAAGTGAATATTTTTAGTTTGAACGTACATAAAGATACGGCTCATACGGCGCCTAACCATACCTAACTGGACCATCTATGTTTGCTTCAAACTTACATAGACATAAAGCATACACACACTTATGTGTAAATACACACAAATAGTGTAAAATCACATTAATCTTCGCTAAGCTACATAGTTGGCAGTCGTCTCACTCCGAGATCTCCTATTTGCATCCCAACGCTATTAAATCTGTTTATCTTTTACGCCATATTAAGACACGAGTGAACGTTGTTGCAAATGGTTGTAGCAATTATACACAGACAATGTTATCCAACTTGTAATATCAATAAGTATTGAAGCAAGTACTTGAATGAAATCAAAATCTCATTTCGTACATCAAAACATAATGTTCTCGTGCACATAATGAGTAAGTAGGGACCGCGTAGTTATGAAACCTGGGACATCCTTCCGAAAGGCTTACTCGAGTCTCCCAGCCATAGGCAGTTGCAGGGCACCGTTTGGTTGTAACTCCTCGGCGAGCATAACATTCATGAGGATTTCGCCTCTGGTGTTTGCAAACGTGCCTTATGTATAATTTATGATACTGGAATAAAAACATGTTTCAAAACATTAATTTTATTTATCTCATATCCAACAAGGCGACAACGGGAAACAGTACAAAATGTTGCCACCCCAATTCATCCCCTGGGTGATGTAAGAGGCGACTAAAGGAAACTTTAGCAAAACGATAAATTGCGTAGAGAAGGAAAACTCGAAATGAAACCCGACTGTCAGTAAATTGACAATTGTTAAGTCAAGTTTAAAACCTTATAGGTGGCTTAAAGAATTTCAACGTTACGACCTGCGCCTGTCCATTTCAACACGGCAATAGACTCACCACGTGTGACATAAAATTATAAGCTTGTAATTCAGCTAATAATTTTACACAATACAAATATTCTTTATTGTACACCATAAACTTATAATAAAATTATAGTATTTTTATCTTATGTTATCTTACTTTTAATATATTTAGGGTACAATCGGCGGCCTTATCGCGAAACGCGATTTCTTCCAGGCAACCTATTTGTTGTCTGAATTAATGTACATGAACATGAGGCATACCTCTACCGCTTCGGGGCTAAAGGCGTGACTATAATTATGAAATATCTAAAGTATGTGTGTAATAAGTATCCAACATGAAAGTACGTCCGCATGAGCAAGCAACGCCTGTCAAAAAGGATTTCGTCTAAATTATACCGCTTCGGTCAAGGGTCGATTCCGTTGTGGATGTCGCACTGAGCGATTTATTGGTTTGTGTGACGTCTCACTAACTTTGGAGGTCACCGAGGAGCGTAAACTCAGTTGGAGATAGGTAGGCTGTCCTTGATTTGTGTTTCCTTAAGGACAGATAAAATAATAGCCTCTAAGGATTTTTAAGCTGGCAATTTTTCTTTGCTTTGTTTTTATTTTCTAGACGTAACGAAAATGTGAGATTTTTATTGATATTTATTTTTCACGTGATATTGTTTTTCCAAATTTATTCACGGGACATACAAATACAAGGATTCTAAAGTCGAATATTTCGGTTTTACTGTTTTTGACTTTTAAATTATAAAGGTAACACATGGTCACGGTCATTAAGGTCATGAATGAGTACTACGGGCACAATTTGATTGTTTATTTCTTTGTTTGCATAGACTTCAAACCTACTGAAAAGATTTGAAACATTCTTTTACAGTTGGATAGCCACATTACCCTCGGTGACATAATCTATATTTTATTCCCGTATTCTCACGGAAAAGGGAACTAATCGGGTAAAACCGCTAGTAGTTAATAAGGACAAACAATTCATCTTCATTCACATAGAATTCACAAGGGACGTTTTATATGCGGCTAAGTTTAGACAGCGCCAAGAGCCGCCACACTCACGGATTAGACGCAAACTTTTCACATTTACATGAATAATTACGAAGACGGTCCAACGTCTTTATCATCTTTTAAATTTTGAATTTGTGCTAAAATCAAAAATTTTCACATTTTCAATTAGTAAACTTTCAGATTATAGTTATGCAGTGTAATTTACTCTGTAAAGGTTATCTATGTCGAATTTTTGGTTCCTTCTATTTCCATCTTTAAAATATCATAGGTAGTTTGCTTATAAGGCATAATTGTTTGTTGTGTCGTAAAATGGGAGAGGCCTACGTCCAAGAATGGACTGCCAGAGACTGATTTGATTGATTGAATTTCAAAGAAAATTACGAAACTAATTGAACATGGAATTTGACACAGTTCAAATGTAAATGGAGTGCAGAAAGCTATTACCTATTTCAATGAATACTGTCGACGGCTAACTGTTCTCTAATACAAATCAATTACCATCAGTGCCAATCATAATAAAAAAAACTGGCCAAGTCAGTAAGTATTTGTTGATAAAGTGGCAACAGAAATAGGTACATCACCTTTTTTTTTAACGTGAGGGAAAATCCTCATGGATGCTATGCCGGGCATCACAAAAATTAACCACAATATCAACACACAAAGGTTTATTTTCTTATCGTAAACTTGTTCCTACCGACTAAAAAACCTCACGTAACGCCCGACAGCCTATGGTTGCGAGCCCCGGGTAAGCCTTCGGAAGGATGTTCCAGGACATAGGTACATCACCTGTGAAATTTTCATAGCTGTCATGATTCCTTAGATACAGTCACGTAATGGACAGACGGACAGCGTAGTCTCAGTAATAGGTTCCCGTTTTTGCCCTTTAGCTACAGAACTCTAAAAAGCACGAAATGTATTCTAAGTTCCCTAACAATGTTTCATCAATATTTTATGCATATGTAACGAGACAAATTCGAGGTGTTTATTCTGAACTGCGGTTGTCAACCTTTGGCAAGCGAGCGCAAATCAAATCAAGAGACGTGGCAGCCAAACATCTTCCAATATTTCCCGCAGAAAATATTCCAGGTTTTCTTCGGTCGACTAGATAATAGAATATGAGAAAACGTGGAGACGAGGACGAGTAACATTTTTACTACGGGAAACAATATTTTTTTCATAGATAATTATACATACATTTACTACTTCTTTTTTTTTGCCTTTACAAGTTTTACAATTAAAGCATTCTCTTTGGATTTTAAGGTTAATACTTGAATAACTTATAATTTTACAAACATATTTTTAAATAGTGCAAATAAATCAGGTGATAAAAATACTTTGAGTGCTGAACAGTTAAAAGGGGCTTTGACTTGACTTGATTATCAGGACCATAGTCTTGCATCTTATGATCCTTGGAATATACCTTCTAAACTACCAAAAAAATTTTGTTTTCCTCATTCGATTCCTAGTTTTTCTCTGTTCCCAGTGACAATCATGTATGTTTACTAGTGACACTAGTGATTTTTATTCCGAGTGTCGCGTCTTCTGTTTATTCTGTGGTGGGGTGCAGATCTTGGTCAGAGAAAACATTATAACTTTTAAAGTGCGTTGGTAATAGCAGTTTTAGAAGAATAAGAAATGGGGCGAGATCAAGCTATGCTATTTGTAGCTTTTTATTTTTAATTATCGAGAATTGGAGAAGGTTCTTTGCTGAGTTAAATCTGTATTCTGTATTAGATACTAACAGAATGCCAAACTACGCGGATAAATTTCGCTCCTGAGCACAGAACCACTCCTTGTATACTTAGGTGAAAACTGTAAACATCCTATATAACTTTCTAGAACTAAAACCTATTTTCAACTTCTTTTCAACAACGTTCCTTGAGCCGAAATAAAATAACACATAAACGAACTTACTTTCGCACTTTTCATTTATTTATTTATTAGTTTATTGTACGCACAAATTACAATAAAAAGAGAAAACATTATAAAGAAACCAGCATTGTACAAGGGCCTACTTATTTCTACAGAAATCTCTTCCAGTAGGTCAGTAGGTAATAATATTAGTGGGTATAGATATGGCCTCCCGTGCCCCGTGTGGCGACGGGTACGAGTACAAAATGTCGCCACCCCAATACATCCCGAGGATGTCGTAAGAGGACACTACACTAAGGGACAAAGGGAACACTTTCGCAAAAAGATCCATTGCGTAGAGAAGGAAAACTCGAAATGAATCCTGGTTGTCAGTAAAATGACAATCGTTAAGCCAAATTGAAGGGCCTATATCGGCGGCTTGAAAATTTCAACTGCGGGTCTCAGCGACCTGCGTGCACCTGTCCATTTCAACACGACAATAGGCACACAACCAAGTACGTGGTACATAAAACTATAAGGTGAGATGTGCGCGTATACTATGCCTTTGTCTACCCCTTCGGGATAAAGGCGTGACTATATGTATGTATGTTTGTATAAATATGGTATGGAAATACGAATAGGTATTAATACTACTGCTGATAGGTATTAATGACACCAGTAATCAAGAAGCCTACCTACAAATTTATTGAAGGCTTAGTTATCTCGTTTACACTTTAAGTGGGTCACTTGGATCGCAAATTCAAAATTCTCACATAAGCCTAAAAGCTTTTCTTCATGGATTAAGATTAAGCCAGAGTTTACGGACAGTTCGCTATCGACTTTCGGAGTTTGAGACTTCTTGAAAGTCAACTTTTGTACTTAATGACAAATATTCTGGTACTTTAAAGCTTTTTATCTTCGTGAATATGGTAAGGAGCGAATTAGGTGATTAAAAAAATAATTACTTTCTTTTACGCAGATTGATAAGTGGGGTAGTACCTAAACCTTCCCAAAGTAGTGGGGTAACACCGCAACCTCCCCCAAGAAGTGAAGGGGTACTGAGACTTGACTGCCTCTGTGGCGCGGTCGGTAGTGATACCGCCTGTGGCGCTGGAGGTCGTGGGTTCGATTCCCACCGGAGACAAATATTTGTGTGTCCCATAAATGTTTGTCTCAAGAGTCTGGATGTTTCTATGTATAATATGTATGTATTTAAAAGTATATAAGTATTAATATCCTTGGTCTGATACCCATAACACAAGCAGGTTATTCCTAGCTTACTTTGGGATCAGATAGCGTTGTGTGAAATGTCCGTGAATATTTATTTATTTAATATCACTATATCACTTAATTTTGTAGCAATGAGCACTGCCGGTGCCACTGTGGATTTGATACTAGTGTTAAGTATTATACAATTATAATATTTAAAGAATTGAGTATTTTTTTTTCACATCTTAAACTCAATCGAGAACCACTACTAATGTGGTATTCTGTTCAGCATTCCTATTACTAAAATCGGTGATGGGCACACATTACGATCCATCATAAAAAATCACATCCACTTGTACTATTCCACAACTTTTATTTCAATTTTCACCATTCCTGACCGGTTGCGCCTATAGCATTATCAACGGTAACTTTTTCATACAATTATTTCTGACATAATGATCATTATGTCAATTTTTTAATTATATCATTACGTTTGGGTATACAAAAACAATAAGTTACACTAAGTGCCAACAATCAAGAGTATAAAGGACACACTACGATCATTTTAAAAAGTACTTTAGAGGACCTCTGCCAGATTTTTATGTTTGAGAGAATGAATTGATCAAAAAGGGTTTTCTAAATTTAGTGTAAGATTTGCAAATGTACACACCATTATCCTTTTCCAAAAATAAATAAACAAACCACGTACCGTCAACAAAACACGATCCGTTTCTCTCTACGCAGCGAGCCTAGCTTTATTCCTAACTCAATAAATGGCTCTTCTCAATCTTATTGTAAACGTATAAACTATTTATATTGCACTTAACAAATAAAACGGACGTGCCCATTCTCGTTTGTCTCTGAATTGCTTAAGGGCCTTAAGGGTCGGCCTGTCCCTCAATAGTTACTGAATAACGAGCCCTGTGAAAATGTGAAGGAAAAAGCTTGCTTTAATCGAGACATTCTATTAAATGGAAAGAGACGATTCGAACAATTTTTTCAGTTTAGAACTGAGGAAATTTGGTTCGGTGTTTTAAATATTTATATTGTTGAGCTTTAGAATACCAGACATACATACTTTTTTTTTAACGTGAGGGAAAATTCTCATGGATGCTATGCCGGACCCCTAGCGACTAAAAAACCTCACGTTACGCCCAACAGCATATGGTTGTGATCCCTAGGTAAGCCCTCGGAACGATGTCCCAGGACTCGACATACATACTTAAATATATAATTATGAATATCATGGATGCTATGTCGGACTCTTACCGACTAAAAACCACACGTTTCCTACCTACTGGGATCCTCAGATAAGCCCTCGGAAGGATGTTTTCAGGACCGTTGGTTGTAGCTAGCCTTTTTCAAGTCATCCATAAGCCGGAACCAACAAAATAATAGTTAAAGGTACACCTCACTCTATTTTGCAACACAAAAAAGTACTTACGATATTATTTTCGGTACAAAATAAATGAAATCTTTACAAACTTGTGTGCCAAACCGCTCGCAAAATTTATTACCAACCGCGATGAGACATATTTCTTTTCTAAACAGTAGCTGTGTCAAATATAGCACACAAAAGACTTTTTCACAAAATTTCAGACGTATGAGCAAAGATAATGTAATTGTAGTATGACATAAGGCGTTATATTACTTAATAGTTTATTGTCCTTGTGCTATAATCGGTAAAGTTAATGGTAGTCAGATGGTCCGGAAGGGTTTGCCCCAGCAAAATCTTCGAACCTATTTAACCTTATAATATACTAGTTGACAATCGAAGATCCGTTCACGTGGAATTTTATTCCCGTGCTTTCTGCCTATAGAAACTTATTGCCGGGGTAACATCAGAATATCTATACATCTAAGCTTCCACACTCACAAACTTTCGCATTTATAATATAAGTAGCTACCCAGTTTAAATCCTACTTACTATTACATAAAAATACAGACTCGAATATTTGGCATATAGATAGATACTAGTAAAAGTGTTCCATATTTCTCTATTTCATGAAGGAAACTAAATTTTCCTTTAATATTCTATTGCCGCAATATTTGGCAATAAAATATAATAAATCGTTGTAAATACTATTTTAAAATGTAATTCAATTCAAAACTTGTAGACGCCGCAATAAATTTGAGTGTCCCGCTGTTGGAAATTGTAAATTATTTGAAATGGACTTTGAGTAGTATGTCTTAACATTGAATGGGTTTTCAAAATTGGAAATTTAATAAATGAAGGTACGGTGCAGACAAATAGGTCTGTCACGGATTTTCTAAAAGCCTACGGTATGGGGATCTTCAGAAGGAGTCTTAGAAACAATTAGCCGTAGGCAGATGGAATAGCACTGTATTATTTTAGTCAGTAGGAGTCCAGCATAGCATCCAATGAAGGTTTACACACTCAGAAAAAGGGGTCTAAGAAAGTTCTTACTTAGGTCGTCGTTGTGTTACCACTTTCCATCAGTTGGGCATTAGAGGCACTAGCACTAGCAGGGGTGGCCAAGATTGGCAATTAAGGTCTAGTCAGGGATCCCCCTTCGGCTGCCTACAAAACCATTGCTATGTAACCAGTGTCGTACGAAGAATAATTCTTCTTTCTACGAAACTTGTTGCGTAAGAAGAAGACTTTTTCCTGCAACGATGCAAGGTTTCGTAAAGAAAATGATTACATTGTTGAATGGCATAAGTCTTTTCCGACTTGACTAACATGTCAAGCAAACCAGTTTCTTATGAGGAAAGTCTTCTTCTTACGAAGCCAGTTAAGTAGTAAGAAGAATTATTCTTCGCACGACACTGGTTACGCAGCAACGGTTTCGTCGGTGGCCGAGGTCCCTACATATTTATTAGTTGCCACGTTTTGCTGTTATAGCGGCAATAACTGAAATTTTCATCTGTTTAGCTGAGTACATGAGATACAGCCTATCGACAGACAAACGGACAGCTGAGTCTCAATAATAGAGTCCCGTTTTTAAGGAACGTTATTGATTAGATAAAAATCTAATATCCACAAGTAAATGTTCCAAGACTAGACATTTCAGAAGTGAATTTCAAAACCAGTACAAAATTAGCAAGGCGTCAAGTATCATTTACGTAAAAGACTGCAATACATTAAGGCATCGTGTCAGCAACAGTTTCCGTCTGACCTGGTTGGATGGTCACCTGTGCGCTTCACCGTTTTGAATAGTAGCGCTGAACAATACAACTGCGAGAACATACCGGAGTTGTTGATAGAAACACGAGCACACAGTCGTTTTGTTAGAACAATTACAAGGTATTGTTATGAGTTCTGAAGTTTATCGGATTGTACGTTGGAAAAAAGTTTATTTTATAGGCCTACCAATTAAAGCCCTTGATTTTTTTAGGGATACACTATGCTGGACAACCAGTTTCAAATCTGCACAGAGTTTTGTTTGCTTCTATTCTCGATCATCAGTAGGTAAGTCGGGTTTGGGCCACAAAAATCTCGTTGGGGATTCCTATAAGGTGACCCAAATTACAATGTGGTCTGTTAAAGTTATCGCACGCCATTTGGTTATGTGGTAACTACTTTTCAGTTGTGACTTTTCCTCATACTATGATATCACCTCACTGTGCGGAGTGCTGAGTTCTGTGCGGAGTGCATCCAAAACTACAATAATTTTCGAATGAGAGGAAGAACTGAGTGGAAAATAAATCGTATTTCTGTCGAACCATAGAAACCTATAACGATTTGCCAGCGCGTGTGGGTGAAGAGGCATTTCATTGGTCTGTCAACTTGAAAGTCACTGTAGATAGGCTTGAGTACTGTGAAAATAGCCCTAATTTTCTCAAAAACCACAGTGGCGTCATTTATAATTATAGACAACCTAACCAGGACTTCTGTATCAAAATCAAGGTGATTGAAACCTGAATGATTTAAAGACGAAAATTTCACATAATTGTGTGAAGACTCTGATAGCCTGCTACGAGACAAAGGAAATATCGACCGACTAAATACCTAGTCTAGTTTGATTTTTTGACAGAGCACGTTAGATTTCCCTAGAGGAAAGGGCTAGCGGTCTCTCTTCGTAACCTAATTAGATAGATTAGTGTGTACATACTTCTAGTAAACGTCGCGTCGTGTATTGTTTTAGAGGGAACACGACAAAGAAGCACTTAAGAGAGAATAGTTTTTCTTTTTTCAGTATAAAACAAACAACAGCCTGACTTTATTTAAGTACTGTACCTACGTTTATGAGATAGTTACGTACGTAACTGTTTGCCATTTCTGTACGAAATATTACGTATAATAATTACTACACTCGAGAGCAATGAATCCGGGTCACTTAAAGAATGTTAAAAATCTCGGAAACTAAAAATGATAGGTTAATGCAATAAATTGTATTTAATAGACAATGTAATACTCCTTAAATGAAAGTAAAAAAAATATGAGTCACCATACATTTTATTAACACAAAATTACATAAAGAAAAAACTGCCGATCTCTCCTTAAAACAAAAATAGGAAACATGAAATTTTTGAACTTTATTACGATTTTCTTGAATTTTAATACTTCGTATTGCCTCCTCGTGCTTCCATTACTGCGTTTACGCGGTTTGGCATGCTGTACACCAAGTTCCTTATACGATTTTGGGGAATATTCTCCCATTCCTCTGTGAGAGCAATTTTGAGCTCACGAAGCGTGATTGGGGGAGGGTTTCGTTGTTTTACGCATCTGCCTAGCTCGTCCCAAGCATGCTCGATCGGGTTGATATCCGGGCTGCGCGCTGGCCACTCCATACGAGTAATGTTCATCTCTTGAAGGTAGTCATTCACAATCCTACCTGTATGAGGTCGGGCATTGTCATGCATAAATATAGCATCCTCACCTAAATTGACCATAAATGGACCAACGTGATCATTGAGGATTTCTTCCACATATCTTACGCTAGTTAAAGAGCCGTTTTCTATGATCACCAGCTCTGTGCGACTTTCAGAAGAAATTCCGGCCCACACAAGTACAGACCCACCACCGTAGGCTACTTTTTCTTCGATGCATGCTTGCTTGAATCTTTCCCCTGGTCTTCGATACACTCTGTGTCTTCCATCGTGCTTGTAGAGCATAAATTTTGATTCGTCGGAGAACATAACTTTTGACCAATCTTCAATACTCCAATTTACGTGGCTCTGGGCATACCTTAGTCTCGAAATACGATGCCCACGCTCCAGTTTAGGGCCGTTTGCAGGTCTAATGGGTTTTAAGTTAGATTCAGCAAGCCGACGTCTTACTGTCCATGCACTTGGGTTACTTCCTCCGAGGCGTCGAAACTGATTGGTGAGTTCAGTTCCTGTGAGAAAGCGATTTAGAAGCATGGTGTTCACCAAGTATCGGTCTTCTCGTGCTGTGGTACACCTGGTTCTGCCCGTTCCTGGTCTGCGTAGTTTAGAACCAGTTTCTTCGTAACGTCGGAGAACTCTTTGTACTGTTGACAGCGACACACCGACAGTCCTGGCTGTATCGCGCTGACTCCGGCCGGTTTCCAGCATTGTAAGTATTCTGGTGCATTCTTCAGGCGTAAGCGACATAATTTCAGCTTGATTAATGAATATAGAGCACTATCAACATGGTTTATGTACCCACATAAATGACAGATTACAAACAAAAGCAACACCAAATGCTGTAATTTCGTAGTTCCATCTTCGAAAGTGGCCCTTTTTCAAATTTGATTTTTTTATGATATAACTTTACAATAACTAAGAAGTTTTAATACCTTCATTTAAGGAGTATTACATTGTCTATTAAATACAATTTATTGCATTAACCTAGCATTTTTAGTTTCCGAGATTCTTAGGATTCTTTAAGTGACCCGGATTCATTGCTCTCGAGTGTATTTTCCTATCGTGGGACAAAGCGTAACTGCACAAACAAATTTCACAATGAGATTTCCTTCACTAATGTTCATTTTTTTTTTTACTTTGTAGCAAAATTAAGGCTTTTGGAGTCAAATAATAATTTGCCAACATACAAGCAATAGAGGCATCAAAAAATCTATGATAGTGACCGAATAAGGAAGATAGATTGACAAATGGTTACGGATAGTCGGACATTATTCTTTTCAACAATGTAACGGACGGACGCGTCTAATTATGGCAAAACCGACAGTTCTATTCAACAATTTCTATAGAACGAAAGGATATTGTTTGAGTTCGTTCAGAGCGTATTTGTCAAAGAGTCGCTGTGAAACGCGATCGCTGAAAATTGGAATATGAAACTTATTAGCTGAGTTGATACCTATGATGTTTTGGATGTCCTTACTTATTGCTTGGTTGTAAGTATGGCTGTTTGGATCGGTGTTTATTACTCTTTTACGGTTTAAAAGAATTGAGAATGGATCTAGTAGAAAATTTGGTACAGGGATAGAAAATAGTCTGGAGTAATACCACAGCCTACAGATGGTCTTCTCTCGTTTTCCATAAATTCATTTGCACTAATATTATTACTTACCTAGTTAATAAAAGGTGCCTACCATCCTAATTTTATCATTCTAGGTTCAGGGAGTTCGTCTCCACGTTGATGAGTCAGCCAGTCCCTTTCTCTCTATATATAGATAATACATAGGCTACTTTTTGTATCCGGAATAAGTACCCAGTCGTAGGTGATGAAAGAGTAATGTGAGATTTTAGTCGAAAGAAGCCCATCATGGCATCCATGAAGATTTCCAGATGAGGTTTACATTTCTTACCTGACAAACAAACGTGCTTTAAAACTTTCAGACATCCCTTTTTAGCCCCTCTCTATAAAATAGAGTGAGAGGGGCTTATGTCGAGACTTTGTCTGTAGTCTGTGACTCTATCGCATTAAACTACGCCACTAGGTCACGTGGATCATCTGTTCAAAGTTTGAAATAAAACAAAAGTGACAACGTCAATCTGATTGAACTTTCACAATAAACGTGTTAGAGAGGGGCAGTCGGGTGAGAACGATCTCACGGCTTCTTGTCATTATAAAGATAGAAATAGGTATGTCCCAGAAAATATTTTTATTCAAAGTCTCCTACTACAGGGCATTGTTGTAATATTGGCAATAACTCTCATGGATAATTGAGTGGTGCGCCCTCCGATCCCATTAAGGGATCCGTCAAGAGACCTAGTCGATAATCGTCTCTATTTCTCCGTCTCACTTCTCTGTGGCCACAGAACTAGCGTTTTTCTATACCAATATTATAAAGAGGAAAGATTTGATTGTTTGTTTGCATCGGATAGGCTCCGAAGCTACTGGAGCTATTTAAAAAATTCTTTCACTGTTGGAAAGCTATACTCTACCCGGTTAACATAGGCTATGTTTCATTCCCGTATTATCACGAAAACAGGCGCTACGCGGGTGAAACCGCGTGAAGTCCTCTAGTAAAGTATTTTTTTAGTGTATCACGAGCTGTTCCCTGCCACGCTTCTCTATGACTTTTTATAGTTGCACTAATTATGAGAAATTAGTACCAAAATACAGGATAGATACCTATAATGTCTATCCTGTGTTACTAATGTGTGTGTGTTCATAGTTCTAGTATTAGCATACTTTAGTATTAACAGTTCAGAAAATAAGATCTATAAATAATTACACATTTTCTTAACAAAATCTTTCAGGTGAGTTTTATGCTTTTTTTTTGTTTAATGTGAGGGAAAATTCTCATGGATGTTATGTCGGACTCCTACCGACTAAAAACCTCACGTTACGCCCAACAGCCTATGGTTGGGAGCCCCGGGTAAGCCCTCGGAAGGATGTCCCAGTACTAGGTGAGTGCTTGTCTTTTACTTAGCAGTAAAAATAATTGTAATATGTCATATTCAAAAATATTTAACTGTATAAAAAAACCTAATCTGAAAGTTTTGTAAACTATACTATTCTTTTAGTTTTACGACATGTATTTTTTTAATAACTTTTTATTTTATACACATACATATATATGTTCACGCCTTTATCCCCGAAGGGGGTAGACAGAGGCATATTACATGCCCACATTTCACCTTTTTAGAATTTGTCCCACGTAATAGGTGGGTTTATTTTTTTGGTCACCCATCCAAAGACTGGCCACAGTGAAATTTGCTTACTGCAGCGAGCGTTTATAGAACACTGGGTCCGCAGAACGACGAGCGCTTAACTTTTTATATATTGAAAACGACACTTGTACTGTTCCACAATATTTATTATTATAAACCTGACCGGTTTCGCTTCACAGCATTTTCAAAGGTCTAGATGGAAGAACAAGGTAGTACTCCTTCCATCCATCCATCCATCCATCTACAAGTGTCGTTTTCAATATGTGCAGCAAGTTCCACCAAGTGCCATCAATCAACAGTATAAATAACCTTAACTTTTTACTTTGCCGACTATATACACTATTTTTATGATTTCGTACTCGTCTATACTAATATTATAAAGAGGAAAGATTTGTTTTTTTGTTCGTTTGTTTGTTTGTTTGTAACGAATAGGCTCCGGAACTACTGGACCGATTTGAAAAATTCCTTCACCGTTGGGAAGCTAGACTCTTTGCGGTGAACATAGGCTATATTTTATTCCCGAATTCCCACGGGAACGGGAACTACGCGGGTGAAACCGCGTGACGTCTACTAGTATGTAATACAATCGCTTATTTTATGGCCACATTTATAGAGTTTCTCTAATGCAATTGTACTCAAAGCACAACACTATCCCATTACACGTCCAATTTAATTACTTCAAATAGTGTGATACATGCGTACATATAGTCACGCCTTTATCTCCAAAAGGGTAGGCAGAGGCATCTTATACTTCCACATATCACGTTATAGTTTTATGTTGAAACGCTATAGTTTCAGGTAGGTGTAGCGAGAGAGAAATGAAAGTAGTAGGATGATTAAATTGTATATTGATAACTAGCTTTTTCCTGTGACTTCGTACGCTGCATTTTATATGTGAATCTTTAGATTGATTTAACTTTTTTATTAATGAACCGATTGACATGAATCAAACACTAAATGTTATGTGTAGTAAACTGCAACGCAATAAAGAAAACCGCATTTCAATTGGTAGAGCGGTTGCTGAGATTAGCGTGCACAAACGTACAGACAAACAGACAGTTACGATTTTATTATATAAATTCGGTTTCGGTTTTCAATTAGGTACTTAAGTTGCTTTCATCAGCCTTACATTACGATCGATGTACTGAAACTCAGTGACTATACGGAGTGATTTCGCTGTAGATCGCTAGATGTCGTTGGTCCGCATTTTAGCCCCTCTCTATTAAATAGACTGCAGAGGGGCTCATGACCAGATTTTGGTGTTAGAGAGGGGCAGTCTGGTGAGACCGATTTCACGACTCTCTTGTTTGATGTAGTAAACTCTATTGATTATTTTTGATATTGTGATAGGTAGATGCTTGTCGTGTGTTGTATTTAATTATGTAACATCGTTACAATGTCCCACGTAACAGGTGGTGAGCCTAATGCCGTGTTGAAACGAACAAGCGCAGATCGTGACGACTCGCAGTTGAAATTTTTCAAGCCGCCCGTAAGGCCTTCAACTTGACTTAGCGACTGGCATTTTACTGATAACTGGGTTTTAACTCGAGTTTCCTATCAATACGCAATGGGTCGTTTTGCGAAAGTGTTCCCGTAGTCGCCTCTTACGACACCCTCAGTATGAATTAGGGTGGCGACATTTTGTACTCTTTCCCGTTGCCACATGGGGCCCCGTCGCCACACGGGGCCACCAGATATGTAGAATCTGTTAAAAATGTTGCCATGCTGTAAAGATTGTGCTAGCCAACATTCTTCAACTGAATTGAAATTCGGATTTCTGCAAATATGCTTGGATTTCTATTAGATACTTAATTGTTAACTATTCGTAGTAGAGTACACAAATTTCTAGACGAAAATTGTCGCATGATTAATGTACTATTTGAAGTAAGATTTGTACGCCTCGCATGAATACCAATGCCATTTATCAACATTACTAACTAAAACAAAACCTCTTCAAGGATTTGTGACACATTGCAAAGAAAACTTTCGAGCTTAAATGCAAAATTCACCATTAATTGGGATAAAAAGTCTCACTAGTTCCGTCACGGTACTACTACCGCGGAACTACTGGGAATAATAAGTACCTTACGACCTTACCTTTTCCCCAGTGTGGCGACAGATAAGAGTACAACATGTCGTCACCCCAATTCATCCCGAGGGTGTTGTAAGAGGCGACGGAAACACTTTCACAAAACGATCCATTGCGTAGAGAAGGAAAACTCGAAATGAAACCCGGTTGTCAGTAAATTGTCAATTTTTTAATTATTTATACTGTTGGTTGATGGCACTTGGTGGAACTTGCTGCACATATTGAATAACACCACTTGTACTGTTCCACAACATTTATTTACGTTACACCTGACCGATTTCGCCTCTCGGCATTCTGGAACTTCAAAAAACTGCAAGAGTAGGACGTCCACCTGTTAAATTGATTGACAACCTACAAAGGGACTGGGTTGTGAAGGCGCAGAACATTATGTTTTTGCGTAATTGGGAGACATCCACATCCAGCAGAGGAACGCTAAGCTTATTTGAAAAAAAAGAACTTAAACAAGACAATGTTATGGAAGTAACCTACAGAATTAGATAGAAAATGAAACTTCCCAAGCGAAACTAACTAAATTACCAATAAATATATTGACAAGATCAAGTTGAACATTCTTCAAACCAGTGTGTCTCATAAGCATTAACAAGGACGTCACTTTCGAAATATGTATTTATAACAATTCGAGAATGATTAATGTTTCATAAATTGATATTTAATTGCTGGTAAACATCGTGTATCGTGACGGTGGCGCCACGATGCGGTGTTTAATGACGTAATTTATGATGTGCGACACATCTATTAATGGATACGTTCAATAAGAGCGTTTCGAACTGTGAATTTATATCATTTGAGAGGTTGTCCATATTATGATACCGACTAAATATAATTGTTTATATGTATGTAATTTTATTGTATTTGCTTCTAAAGAGTGTAGAAAGGGTATTTACGAGTAAAACACTTGGTTTTAACTAGTTGTCTCACACACTTCTTTCTACATTTTTAATTCTTTTATATAATGCTCCCCTGATTTTTTCCAGCCAGCCTGCTGGAGAAGAACTTATAGAAATAAGCAGTGCCATTGTGCTCTTTTCTCGTAACTAAATCATCAATTCATGTTATTCTTTTTTGCTCTCTTTAGTGTGTAAAAATGGATAAGGTAAGGATGATGAGTCAGGGTCCTTTCCGATTTTGGCTACCACCTATGTGATCGGGTACAATTTGGCGTGTTTGGGGGGTTGTTCGGGTTTATTTTAAAGCGATCATCAGATATTAGCCAGAACATGCCATATCGCTGTGAACTAAAATTTAGTACGAATTTAATCGATAAATCAAGCAAACGTAAATGGAATTCCGTAATCGTATTAATGAATTTTCCACCCTATGATTCCAGGTCGAGCGTCATAACTGGAGTAGTCTGGTTACACATGCTTTACGATCGGAGATTAGACGGTATTTTATGAGTGACGTTGATTGCATCACTCACATTTGCTCGGAGTATTTGCCGGGAGTATTTATTGACCTGCTATGGTATTGCCAAATATTTCTTCAGCACAAATGGGTAGGTAATGTAATTTTTTTTATATATGTAGAGCACACATGCAGTCTAGAAAGCTGAACAATTTTACAATTAATGCTAGCAATTCCTGGGCTCAAATTCAGTACGGATTAAATCGATTAATCCAGCAAACGTAAATGGAATTCCATAATCGAATTAATGAATTTTCCACCCTATGATTTCAGGTCGAGCGTCATAACTGGAGTAGTCTGGCTACATATGCTTTACGATCGCAGATTAGATCGGTATTTTATGAGTGACGTTGATTGCATCACTCACATTTATTTGCTCAGAGTATTTGCCGGGAGTATTTATTGATCTGCTTTGGTGTTGCTAAATATTTCTTTAACACAATTGGGTAAGTAGAGTAATTTTGTATATAGAACACACATGCAGTATAGAAAGCTGAACAATTTTACAATTAATGCAAGCAATTCCTGGGCTCAAATTGAGTACGAATTAAATCGATTAATTCAGCAAACGCAAATGGAATTCCATAATCAAATTAATGATTTTCCACCCTATGATTCCAGGTCAAGTGTCATAACTGGTGGCTACACATGCTTTACGATTGGATTAGACGGTATTTTATGAGTGATGTTAATTGCACCACTCACTCAATATTATAGATTTTGCCCTGGCTATTGTGACTACTTTTGGACCTGCTGTGGCTTTGCCAAATATTTTGAGAGCATAAATGAGTACTATTGATATTTTTTTTACTCATTTTTTAAATCACACTTTTTCCAAAGGTGTGGTGTGGTATTATACATCTACTACACACCTCCATTTTACCAGTTGTATTGAGCCTATTAGCGATGTCAATATTAACAGGCACTGGTGTGTTATTGAAATGTTCAGGCCTTTAACTTGGCTATATAAAACTTTAGCTTTTAAATTTTTATGTTGTTACTTCTGGGTATTCCCCGCAGCGATATGAGGCGAGTTGATGCAATGTGTGGATGTATTTATTAACTAGATGGCACGTGGGATTCCGTTTCTATACCCGCATCCTCATGGGAACTTACTCCGGTAAATAAAAGTTAGTAAAAATTTATTAAGTGTATCCCAAGTAAATCATTTGAACAGGTTTGACTTATTTGTATAACAATTCGTGGCCTAAAGCGGCATAAAGGCGCAAGAAGTAGCCTGTTATTCCAAACTATAATCTACTTGTACCAATTTCTGCTTCATCCATTCACTTACACATCCATACTTACAAACTTTCGCATTCAATTATTATCCTGACCATATTTCTCACTATCGTGAATTTTTTTCATCCTGTTGTCCCGACTGAGGAAGTGATAAGGTATTGAATATCACATTATAGTGTCTGTTAAATTTACCAAATGCGCTACTTAGGTTCAGAAACAGTTCGGTGCGTACTCAAAATAAGTTCATAGTGCAACAATGTTGTGGATTTTCTTTATTATTTCTATTTCCATGTTTAGAAATGTAAGGGCTACTAATGATACGTTTGTGTATACGCCAGAAAGTAAGTACGAGTATTATACAACTTACGCTAATAAAATAAACACTGTCTAATAAACATTGTTACGTTGTGCTTATTAGTTGTCGGTGAAATGAAAATCACTTTACTTTTAGATTATGTACAAGCTTTCTCTAGTATAGTTCCGATTTTGGTTGAATCCGGCCTTCGTCGGTAATTCTTGTCAGAGTGGTAGTGTCTACTTACTGCCTACGGTTAAGAGCCTCGAGTAAGCCCTTGAAAGGATATCCCCAGAATAACTTGATTAATATGGGCATTTTTTTTTCATCTAGTGGCACAATCGTGCAAAGAACATATCTCCAAACATGGGCACACCTACTCACCCTTTAGGGTTGACGATGAAGACATTAATGAAATAAAAAATGCCAATGGAACTTTCGAGATGCATTTGGCTATACAAGCCATAAGTGATGGTCATATTTTACTCTCAACTGTACCACATCCGGGTAATGATGATCGTGTATACGAGATTGGTAAGAATAAAAGAAATGTCTTTACTTTAAAAATACTTGTTTATAGCGCTAAATATGTTCCTCTTGATAATTAGCCTCTTGATAATAAGTGGATGGACGTAGGAGTCGGGGAAGGCCACGACACACCTACCACGACCAAATTAATTGTGTGTTAGTTAAAGGTGGTGTCAAGAGCCGAAGGAACCGACGTGCATGCATGAAAAGAAAAATGAAAGTTGAAGAAGCAAGTGAGGTCTGTATGGACCGTGCCGTATGGCGCTCGGTTCTTTCTGCCTACCCCGCAAGGGATTTGGCGTGAAGGTAGATAGATAGATAGATAGATAGAATAATAATCAGCAGTTTAATCTGTAAGTACTCAATTCTAAGAGGAAAGATTTGATTGTTTGTTGTTTGCATTGAATTGAAAAATTCTTTTACGGTTGTAAAGCTCACTATCCGCAGGTGACATAGACTATATTTTATTGTGCTCGTTTAAGGAGACGCGGCGCTCGTTTAAGGAGACGCGGCGCTTCGAGCGGCGCGGCCCGCCAGGCGGGCCGCCAGAAACACAAACGTATGGAAATGTTCAGAGCGTTCAAGGAGAAGCGTTTTTGCAAGCGTTTGTTTGAGTTGTAGCTGCCACAGCGGCGAGTGTCGTCGCGTCGGAAGCGGCAATTGAAGCGACGGGTGATACCGCGGAGGACGCGGCGGGTAAACCAGCGAGTCTCGCAATGGAGGAACGCGGCGGATGAAGCTGCGGGTGACGCCGCGAAGGACGCTTCAAGGAAGGGGTGGGAGATGTGCGGGGTATGCGTTAGGTAGGAATGTCGGGCACTATCGTTCATAGAAAATATCGATATTAAAATAAAAATATTTATCAAAACAAAATATCGATATTTTATTTTGAAAATGTAATCGATGTTTATAACCCTCTGGAGCAGAACGTCATGAAAGCAAAATATCACGTACGCAAAATAAACGATACATCGATACTTATGAAAGATTGGCGTTCAATTCCATACGTCGAACTCGAACATTTCCATACGTTTCAGGGTGGCGTTCTATCCCCTCTTTTATTCTGTATCTTCATCAACTCGGCTACGAGTCTTATTTCCAGTAACTTCCATCTCTACGCTGACGACTTGCAGCTGTACCGACGTTTTTCGGCCACTGACGCCCCATTTGGCATATCGTGCATTAACCGCGACTTAGACGAAGCGACTGGGCTAATTCGGTCGGACTGCGCATCAACCCTCTGAAGTCGCAAGCCATCGTCATTAGCAGTAAGTATCAAACTGACAATATGCCGGTGTTTGAACTGGATCCAGTTCTTTTGGCCGGTATTCAGATACCCTACGCAGACACTGTGAAGAACCTGGGAGTGATCATGGACACCACGCTATCCTGGAGTGCCCATATTAGTGACGTCAGCAAGAAAGTGCACTTCTCCTTTCATTCGTTGAAGTGCCTCCAGAGCCTCTTACCCTTGAGGACGAAAATTAGTCTTGCTCTAACTATTATTCAGCCCATTATTGACTACGCCGACGCCTGCTATTTAGACGCCACTGAGGAGCTTCTGGATAAACTTGAGAGGTTGCAAAATTTGTGTATACGCTTTATATTCAATCTTAGAAAGTTCGATCATGTTTCTCACTTTCGCAAAGAACTCAAGTGGCTCCCAATCCGCCTTCGCCGTAATACTCGAATCCTCTGCCTCCTTTACAATATCCTTTATAATCCATCTTCACCTCCCTATCTAAAGGAAAGGTTCTCTTTTGTTCGTTCTCCTGATGCTCTCTGCAGATCTCACCTACGCTCAAATCTTAAATTTCCTTCTCACAAAATCGGTTTTTATTCATCCTCTTTCACCGCGCATGCAGTCAGACTATGGAACTCACTTCCGCCTGGTATCAGGGACAGTAAAACTATCACCACTTTTGAAAAGCAAGTCCGTGGACACTATTTTTTTTTTTTTTTTGTTGCATACGGATTTTTAGTTTTTGAATAATTTAATTTACTTTTATTTATTTGAATATTTTGTTGATTCAATGTGAAAAACATTTAAATTTCAACCTTATTGTTCTACAACTTTAATTTGTGTTGATTATTAAGAACTTACTATTGTTTATTTTAATATTTTGAACCTGTTATAATTTGATTGTTCTAAAACTTTAATTTGTGTTGATTATGTAAGTACTTACTATTTCTGTTGTTTATTATTAATGAATAAAACTTGATATGGTATTTATTTTATAAAAAAATAAATGTCAAATTAGGAAAAAATCGATTAATTTAAAAAAATCGATTATTTTCTTGAGGAAAATCGATAATTTACTAATCGATTTTTCATGCTAAAGAAAAAATCGATTAACTAATAATCGTTTTTTTATGTACAATGTCACATCCCTATGTCGCACTGAACGACGCCGTATATGAAGCTGCGTGCAAGGCGGCGGATGCAGCGCCGAGTGAAGCTGCGTGCCACGCGGCGGACGCAGCGCCGAGAGAAGCCACGCCACGCGCGCCGCTCGACGCCCCGCGTGTCCTTAAACGAGCTCCTACATTTCTATATGTTTGATTTTGCGCGTGACGCTACGCGGGCCGCTTCACGCGCCGCCTGACTATAAACGGTCAAATCGCTTTATGCGCCGCTGCAAGCCACGCCGTACGCGACGCTTGACGCCCCGCGTCTCCTTAAACGAGCCCTTTCTTACAGGAACGGGAACTACGCGGGTGAAACGGCTTGATGTCGGCTAGTCTAGTACAGGGCATCCTAAACTATTAAGGTTACGGAACACCAAACAAATATGTTTTACTCTACGGAACCCCATTAAAGGTTATAGCAAACTAGCTAGACAATGCCCGCAGTTCCGCCTGCATGAAATCCTGTTACCGATCCCGCTTCCCATGGGAACGTT
Source organism: Miltochrista miniata (assembly GCA_933228765.1). Classification (NCBI taxonomy): domain Eukaryota; kingdom Metazoa; phylum Arthropoda; class Insecta; order Lepidoptera; family Erebidae; genus Miltochrista; species Miltochrista miniata. Next base: position 10,138,081 of record OW121773.1, on the reverse strand, counting down.
CTCCCGGGATAAGCTTTTGTTTTATTAAGCTCGCCAAATTGACGTCGCTCGCCTGATGGCAAGCCATAGCAGCATTTAGCGATTGTGGGCCACCCTCACAGTCCGTAAGACTTTGACAGTGGTCCTCAAGATGGCGACCCAGTGATGTGCCTCTTCACGCTCCGCTGGACGAAGCCGGGGTTGTAAGAGGAGAGAAGAACGGGCGCGAGCAGGTCGTTCCAAACTTTTATAGATCGAGGGAGGAACGATCTTTTGATTCACTCATTTCTGAAGTACTCTCCGCTGTAGGAGCGATACATTTGGCCGGTATGCGTAATTCATGATCGAAAATGGGAGGGTAGGATTAGGTTGAAGAGCATAAAGGTATAAAGATTTCTAACGTCTGGATATCCCTATGGATCTTATACTGAACTCTAACCACACGGTTCCTACCAATCCATCTATTCGGAAGAATAGTCTTGGATGCTCTGCAGGCTTTAGTTACTATTATGCCCTATTCAATATAGAAGTTAAATAAATACTTTGATTTGACAAATGAGTGGACCAAGCATGGCTGTGTGGTTAAACTCTATGCCGTAGAAGTAGGAACAAGGGGAATACCAGCTACTTTACCCCACAACACTCCGGGAAGCGTGTGAGGACCCGAAGAGGATCCTGCGCTTCTGGTCGGAGCTGGGTTGGCTGGAGTGACAGCCAACACTCACGTACAATGGGTCCACTGGCGGACCTAAGTGCGGAAAATGGGAGCCCAAGAAGAAGAAGAAGACCAGCTAAATCTCTATATATGTAACTTATTTAAGGACTTTGTGATTGTCAAGAGCTTCAGTAAGCACTTTACTAAAACAAATATCCAAAGCGGCATTGATAGGATCTTACCAAATATGGTTAGGCAGAGGGGAGAACATTGTGAACGGTGGAAGGTGAGCGCTGACGCGTCTTAAGGCGGCCTCCCTAAACCTACCCAAATGGGTTGCAAGTCCCAGACACCCTCACATTATTTCTCTCTGTACCACGCTATGGACCCGGCGCCCGCATGGTTAATTCATGGAATGCTAAGGAAACGGTGTCTCGTAAAAGTAGCCCCCCTAAATCGATCTTCTAAAATCTCTCTTAGATGTTGTCATAAGAGTTAATTATATTAATTGACTAGCTGACCCCGCAACTTCGTTTATGTCACATAAGGTGTATGAAAGAAGAGGTATTTCTTCATCAGACTCATAAACCAGCATGTGAAACTGCCCTGTTTGCTTAATCATAAAAGAGCTTAAAGATTAAGACTATTTTAAAACAATTCAGACTGAATTGTTTTAAAATAACCTTAATCATTAAGTTCTTTTATGATTAAGCCAACACGCCAGTTTAAATTTCCTCATTTTGAGATTCATAAGTCTATGTATGATTCTTTAAAGTAATATAACTTTTTTATTTAGTATCCGATTGACATGAAATAAACACGAAATGCTAAGTGGAGCAAACCTCAACACAATAAAGAAAACCGCATTGCAATCGGTTAAGCGGTTACTGAGATTAGCGTGCACAAACGTACAGACAAACGGATATACAGACATACGGACAAACAGACAAAAATTCTAAAAATCATTGTTTTGGGTACTATTGCGTTCATAAAGCCTGTACAGACAGCGACCTGTTACGATTTTATTATATGTATTGATTGATATTGATTGATGATATTGATATAATATTGGTCTAGCCACTTCTTTTTTACAGTTATTGGTGGTGGTCAAAACAGATTTATACAATTAAGAGGTCACTTAATAAGCGATGCAAAAGCGTCTGCCGTAACAGTAGATGTTCTATCTGCACTTGAGATGAGAGGATTCTATATTAAAAGAGATAAAGGTAAGATAGCTATTGTTGTTTCTGACTATTGCTTAGATCATAACAAAATTACATACGTATATACAGTCACGCCTTTATCCCCGAAGGGGTAGGCAGAGGCATAGTATACGCCCACATTTCACCTTATAGTTTTTATGTAGGTACCACGTAATAGGTCGTGAGCATATTTCCTTGTTAAAAAAATTTTTCAATAAATAATAAAACCGACTTCAATCAAATCCTGAAACATAAAATTTACTTAGAACAAAGTAATATGTATTTTGATTTATCAGATTTTATTCAATATCATATTGAAGTCGGCGCCAAGTAAACCCATAGTTTTATGTACTTAGGTATTATTAATGGCACGAACTTCAATATTATATTGAACTAGCTAGAAATTCGTCTATAATTGACGAAATATCGGTGAACATACGTAAAACATTGAGAACTACCTTTTTTTAAGTCGGATCTATCAATCTAGGTGTAAAGTTCTCATCAATACAAATCAATCAAGCCCAAACACACGGTAACTGCTGTAAATTGTTAATGAATGCCCTCGACTCTCTTTCGACTCTATCATCAGGTCGACTCCAGACCTTCATTAAAGTGTAGAACATTAAAGCACTTAACTAAAAAGTTAACAAGCGCACTAGTTGTCCGTACAATCGTCCTCGTTCGGTGGTTGCCCTCGTTTTCTCCTGGATCCCATCATCACATCCTGACCTGGTGAAATTGGGACTACCTCAGAAGTAAACCCTATTCAACAAAAAAAGAAATTTTGAAATCCGTCTATAATTGACGGAAATATCGCTTAACAAACATGAAAAAAACGAACAGACGAATTGAGAACCTCCTCTTTTTTTTTGAAGTCGGTTAAAAATGGACAGGAGCAGGTCGTGGCGACCCGCAGACACATCAGACATTTATTTCAGGGTACAAAATTACCCTGAAATAAATGGCTGAGTTTGCCTCTCTTTTTCTACTATTTCCCTATTAACTTGTGATCATAATATACTTTTTAGGTATAAGGTCTAATAGTATAAGGTCCCGTTAAGAACAATCTTCACCGAGCTGGTGGATGAAAATTATTTTATATTCCATGAAATATGTCAATAAAATAATTCCAGATGGGTTGCCTAAAAAATTCTGTTCAATTTAAAAAAAAATACATTCCATAAGTACCAATTGAAAGTAAAACGCCCATAGGATATGCAATTGTTTGGTTGTCATTTTTGCCCGTTACAACTCTTGGTTACACAGGTATGGGTATAAACATAAACAAGTAAATCGATACTAGTAACTTACAGCGATCTGGTTAATGAATTAAAGTTAAGATTATTTCATTGATGACCAGTGAAATGTTTTTTTTTTATTAATCATAATCTGGACTGCATTTGATTAGGCAACCCATCTGCAATTAATTTACTGACATATTTCATTGAATGTAAAATAATTTTCATCCATTAACCAGCTCGGTGAAGATCGTTCTTAACGGGATCTTAGACCATAATGGCAAGATAAGTTTAACATGATATTATTACAATTACATTCAGTATTCTGTTACCAGATGGCGTGATAGTAATCGGCAAGGAGGGCGATTCTATTCCAATAATATCGTACAAAGATGAAAATCCTATTGAAATCAAGTACTTTAGTTTTTCCATGTGGGGGAAAATTGAAGGGAAGTTCTTGTATGATTGTCCTGATCCGACCAAAAGTGGAAAACATAAAAGTAAGTGGTGGAAAACTTCTTCTTCTATCGTGTCAATGATTAACTAATTATTGACTCTCAAATAGTATGGGCATAAAATTCTGACATCTTAACAGCATTGTCAGTGGCCTCTTTAAGATCCTTCTTAGTGTAGGAGGCAATACAAAGGGGACACGAAAGCAGATGCAACATGGACTGCATTGATACTCCGTAGTCACATGCGGTTTATTCCGGGTCTCGCATTTCCCACCTTTCATAAATTCTGTCTAGACCGGCCCACCACAGTGCATCAGCGGTTGAACCACCTCCACACAGGCCATCGGAGGTCGTGTCCGGGAGGTAGTTTTTCCTGAGGCGGTAAGAATTCCTTCTCTTTCCACAGTGAGGCTCTCATCGCCTCAGATGCTCGCTTGCCGCTTTCGTTTTGTGCATGAAGGTCTTGCGACTTTTTAAGCGGACTCAAGTTGGTTGGTATCCGTATAGGCAATGTCGGGAGTCTGCTTCCTGTTTGGCCTTCTCCAGTCTGCAAGCAACGATTCGCCGTGTAGAAGGTGGAAAACTAATTCAAATATTAAAAGCAAGTTAGTTATAAGGTTTATTGCGGCGTTTATAGTGTAGTTTATGTATCGCTAAAGTGATTAAAATATGGAAATGAATGCATACGGTGGCTTTCCGTAATGCACTGAGTTCGCGGCGTTCTTAGTACGGCCGCATTGTGTTTCAGGGTCTGTCAAACGTCGTCGATGGCAAACATTGCACCGAACAGTATATCATAGAGAAATTTCTTGAAACACACATGAAAATTATGTTTCCAGGAAATCTTAAACCAAATATCGACAATGAAGAACTGAGTGATGCAGATCAAAAGTTTTTTACCCAAAAAGTGGACGACAGTCGAATGATGTTATTTTTTAAAGGAATTTTGCAAAGTGTTGAACATTTCAACGAAGAAGATACTGTTGAATTTCAATATCAGGTGATGTCTATTATAAGAAAAATAAAAACTAAAAATCTAAATCTCCAGAATCCTAGCTCGCAAAAACCAGATACTTCACCTCTCGAGCCTGATTATGTACGAGGACGTCACTCAACTGCTAGTGGATTGGTATCGGACGTCTAGGAACACAGATCCCGTCTTCCTCCGTCAAAACAAAATCTTACTCAGAAAAAACCACGTGTGAAAGTAAATAAATGATGTGAATAAATAATTGTTATAATTTATTTACCTTAGTGTCACAAGACTTACAAGCAATATAACACGGGGTTTTGCATCTAAACTGCTGAAATAATTTTGAAGAATTATGTGCCCTAAACATAGATTGAAAATTGGTAATAGGAAAGTACATCTGACCAAATTCTAGATGCGATAGTGTTTAAGAATGAATGTATAGATGGAAATTATTAATATTTGTTACTGTTACATGCTTTAACGGCTGAACGGATAAGACTGATTTGAATGAATTTGGTACATATAAGCAGACCCTATTCGGCACACTTGAGGTGTACAGCAAATGCCTATTACGTATTTTTTTATCTATACTTCTATACTAATCTCTCTCTCTCTCTCTCTCTCTCTCTCTCTCTCTCTCTCTCTCTCTCTCTCTCTCTCTCTCTCTCTCTCTCTCTCTCTCTCTCTCGCTCGCATATTGCATATTAACGACGAGACGCTACGGGAGTAAACGCAACGCGACGGGAGTAAATGCGACGGGAACAGGTAATACTCTCTCTTATGTGGCGCAAACGAAGTTGCGCGGGTCAGCTAGTGTAATAATATAGGTATATGTATCTCCTAAGGGTCCGAATAAACTTTCCTTCCTTTCTTCTTCTTTTTGAGCTACTCTTTATCCCCAGAATAAGTTTCCTTGGTATGCGAGAACGGGGACAAGCTTATATTCATCTACGTACCTACTACCTGCTGTAGTCACTGTAGTCTACACACGTTTGCAACACCAGGGGTGCTACACTCATTCTACCGACCTGTAAGAACAGTCTTAGACCCTTTTGAAAAACCTCATAGCTTTAGCATTTTAGAAAACCGAGGCAGGCAGATCGTTCCACAATCTAGTGCGCGGGAGAAAGCTCCTATCGGTCCTTGTCGTGATCGAAAACTCAGTACATAAAATGTGAGGATGAGCCCCCTGTCTATGGCGAGCGGTGTGTGAAGAATGCCTACGAATGTATGTAGTAAACCATTCCAGGTGCACAATGTTACATCAATCATTTTCGCTATAACATACACGTGTGACGTCATTTCGGAAAGGTGAAGGACCTTAATATGCTACGCTTGCTAGATGGTTTAGTAGAGGGTTTTGTTTCCATAGAGCAACACGATCTATGACGTTCACTGGGAGAGTAGGCGCCTTCTGTCAAAGCAGACTCGCAAAAAGTGCACGCTTTTATAGTCCGTTCATAGTTAATTTACCTCTAGCGCTGATGTTGGCTTGCTTGATTTTATTAATCCCATGTACTTGGAGCCTTAAAGTTGAAACTTATTTTCTTTTTTGTTGCCGTTTTTCGGGCGCGGAAATTATTTGAGATGTGGAAGGAGTAACTTCGCCCTCCTTGGTGATGGTAATGAGTGTCTTTTTTGAATATCCATATCAATAAAAATAAAACTTAAGTACAATCATAAAGTATCAGAATCACGTATTTAATAAAGTTATGTATATTAATAATAATAATAATAATAATAATAGTGTTTTATTTCGGATTACAATTCCATATTATGACGTTAGTACACAAAAGCTTACAAACTATGTTAGTAATTAATAAATATAGGTACAATTATAATGAGATTTAAAATGTCATAACATGATATTAAATTATAAATTGTCGGTAAATATTATTATAAATTGATTAGACTGAAAAAATAAGTTAACTTAAATTGAATATAATTGTAAAATGTCACAACATGATATTAAATTATAAATTGTCAGTAAATATTATTATAAATTGATTGGATTGAAAAAATAAGTTAAATTAAATTGAATATAATTGAATAATCGAGCAATTTAATGCTGTAATAAATCGAGTGTAATCATTATAATTATTCAGTTCATGTAACCTAGCGCACCTGGCCTGTACGTATGCAGACACATCCAATAACGTGAGAAGGGACAGTCAGGTCGATCGACAATCACTTTCATGATGCTGTTGGGGCTCTCTCGCAAGCGTGTTGTCAGCGACGTAACGCGCTTTCTCATTATCGTCGGAAAGCTATCTATGTTTGCTTCGGCAAACATACCCGACGCGCTACAAAATCGAGGATGTCCCAACAGCATCCTGAAAGCATTGTTATACTGTATGCGAAGAGCGTTGTAGGCCCTCTGCGTATAACTAACCCACAAACTGCACGTGTACATAGACTGACAAAATGCTTTGAAAAGAGTTATTTTTACCTCTTGTGTACAACGGGCAAACCTGTGGGCCAGCATATTACATCTGACCGACAACGCTCTCCGCTCCCTCTCGATATCCCTGTCATCACTCAGGTCTTCGGTAACAATGTGACCCAAATATCTGAAATGTGACACCCTATTCAACGCTACCCCGTTTATATATGCAGCCGGAACTGTATCAGGTTTTTTAGACCCCACCCTAAATACAACTAGCTCACACTTTTTCTCATTGTATAAAAGACCATGTGCCCTAGCATACACCTCGCATACTATAAGCAACCGACGAAGTGCACTAATCGAGGGGCTCAGCAGCACCATGTCATCTGCATAGCTGATACTATTTATAATATTTGAGTCAATTGAGCATCCGATTCTGGTGCTACTGAGCTCCTCGATCAGCTGATTTATATATAAGTTGAATAACAAAGGTGATGTCAGACCCCCCTGCCTCACCCCGCACTGCAACCCATAGCCCTCGGATAGCGATCCCTCCCATCGCACTATGTTAACTTGGCTATCATACCAATACTCCATAAGTCTAACCAGATCATCAGGTATGCCTTGCTCCCTCATTTTAGACCACAAAATACCATAATCGACCAGATCGAAGGCCTTCGAGAGGTCAAGAAAAGCAGCATACACCGGTGTATTTCTTTCAGTATAGTACTTAACAGTGTGCTTGAGCGCAAATATAGCAGTTTCAGTTGACAGACCCGCTCTGAAGCCAAATTGTGCATCGTGCAGCTTAATCTGTTTCGCTATGCGATGCTCAAGCACACCATCAAGCACCTTTGCTGAAATGGTAGCCAGAGAAATGGGCCTGTAATTGTCCATACTGGTGATGTCCCCCGTTTTATTCTTTACAATGGGTACAACTATTGTCTTCGTCATCTCAGCCGGCAGATATGAGTGCCTCACACAACAGTTGTACAGCATTGACAGAACTCTCGGAAGATGAGGACCCGCATGCTGGAGGTGCTCGATACTGAGCCCATCCCAACCGGGTGACTTGCCTCTTGTCATGGACCTTATTAGGAGATCCACTTCTTTTGCAGTAATGTTAATGGAAATCATCTCGGAGCCTCCAGTTCCTCCTGCCCGCCTTTCAGACTGCAGCCTTGAGGTAACCTGAAAGTGCTTCCTAAACAAGTCCGCTATTTCCTTCGGTTCAGTCACGCCATTAACACTCACAGGAGCCACCGGTCTAGGACTCAACCGCTTCGTGGATTTCCAAAACTCCTTAAACTGCTTATTTTCATGCTGAGCAGCTAACATATCCATTCGGATCTGCTCTTCGTGGTTCTGACAAAACTTTAACTTCTGTTTAAATGAATTTCTAGTTTCCTTCATCTCCACAAAAAGCTGACCACCACGGGGTTTCCCATGTCGTACCCAATTCAAAAAAGCATGCCTGGCAATCTGGTGAGCACCCCTGACATGCTTGTTCCATCCAACCACTGTATGCTGCCTCACCCCAACATCTCTAGTCCTGGCGCTCCCTTCAGCTGCTTCCCTAAGCGAAGTCACGACCTTCATATATATACTGTCAATTACATCTCTGTGTTGTACGTTTGTGCAAGAGTTGTCACAACATTCACGCAATTCAGAGGGAAAATCAACAGACTTTAACCTTTCCATGCAAAGCCTATGATAACAATCTATTTGTCCCGGGGTTCTCTCACCCCATACAGCCCCATCATACGCATTACAAACCTGATTAGTCGGTACCTCCGTTCGCCTAACCATCCCCATGCTGACATGACATATTGACAATTAGATATTTACACAAAAAAAAATTGTTAGTGCTAACGTTTACATCTTATAATCTCCCCTATTACGCGGCAAAATGTCTTAAGCTGGCACTCATATGGGGACTTTACTTCAATACCAACATACATGAAACGATCTGTCAGAGGTAAATAAACTGTGAACGGACAATACACACACATATAAAAGTGACGAAATTTTGACAGGTAATTTTGGGACACTTTATATATGTGTATGTCTGAAATTATGAGCGTATTGGTTTAATTGTTTTGTGTAAGTTCCATAATGATAGCCGATTGCTTTTGTATACAGTAGTATATATAAATATGATTTCCCCCCGCAAAATATGACAGACAGATATGTATAGATCAAACATGCTACGTCTTCTCCCCTTATACTGGTCGAATTGCTCTGTGTTTGTTTCAAGTATTCCTATTGTTAGCCACGACCTTTTTGGTTATTCAGCAGGTGCACCTCATAATACAGGAGAGGATAAGTCCCATCTCAACAAAGTTTGTTATCTACATTTTTTAACGTTCCGTAGATACCCAAAGGGTTAAAAACGGGAACCCTATTCATGAGACTTAGCTGTCCGTCTGTTTGTCTGTCTGTCCGTCACAAGGTTATATCTTAGGAAGAGTGATATCTAGTGAGCTGAAATTTTCACACATGATGCATTTCTGGGGCTGCTATAACAACAAATACAAAAATCAGAAAATTAAAAATATTCAAGGGGGTCCCCATACAACAAACGGCTCCCATGCAACAAAACTTCCGTGCGTAAGTCCAAATCGCACTTGGCCGCCTTTTTTAATGTAGGTATCAAATTAACTGAAAAACTACTGAATCAATTTCAAAAATTCTTTTGCCTTTAGAAAGCTACATTATCATGAGTTACGCAGACTTATCATATCCCTGTAGTCCCACGGGAATGGGAACTACGCGGGTTGAATTAGTAATAAACTGAATTTTAATTCAAATACATTTTTAACGAAAGAAATATCATGATATTATACGACCGGATACATTTATTTGACTATTGAATAAATAGCTGTAAAATAGTGCAACGGTATTAATAAAACGAGGATAAATTTACACACTTTTTACCGGAACACAAGACGGGGAGAAAAAGCTGATTGAATTACAAATAGCAGTCTAGAGTCACATTTACATACTACGAGAACGACACGACTACGATACTGTAATGATCTTTTATTTTACCACTTTTGAACTAAAACAGCAGAAGTTTAAAAAAATTACCCATAACGAGTGTTCTGAAGAACACTTCAACTTACTCCCACCCTCTCTCTCTCTCTCTCTCTCTCTCTCTCTCTCTCTCTCTCTCTCTCTCTCTCTCTCTGTCTATTCCGAACAACGCGTGGCGGCAGAAGAGGCAGCTGAGAGAGAATCTTCGCCAGAATCGAGCGATTCAAAAAATCGTTTCTCTATCGAACCACAGTGTGCCAGGTGATAGTCGTAGCATTGAACATTTGCAACACCAGAGAGATTGTTTGTTTTTACACTCACGTTTCGGTTTCTATTGCCGCGTAGAGAAGGACAGGGATAGTTCTGTACGAGTAATCACCATATCATACGAACGTTTGCAACATCAGAGCACCTGCATATGCTTGCTAAGACCCCTTTTGAATAATCTCATACTGTAGATGTTAGAAAATACCATGGCAGGGAGTTAATTTCACAATCTAAGGATACGAAAGTCCCTATCGGACCTTACCATACGAACAAAAAGTGTGAACACTCTGTCTAAGAGTTGTGCATTATTGCATGTCAAACGATTTCTCTGATGACAAAGCATTCATTGTAGCAATAGAGACCTTGATTGAGAGCTATTTCGTACAACAGTTGGTCCGTTCAATTGGTCAGTGCGGAAAAACACAGTGTTTAACACTGTGTCTTTTCACACTGACCACGCTCCTATAAACATGTAAGGGAGCGAAGTCTGTTCTAAGTAAGTGTCGTCTAGTGTAAAGAAGCTCCAAAGCAAGAAACAAGCAAAGTACGCCAGTACCTCACAATTTGCATTTCTCCAAGACCACCCCAAGTCTCAGCTAGAGATTTTGGAGAAGTTCCAGTTTTTGTCATTAATGTTTGATACAAATTTTGCTATTGCGTGAGATTGAAGAAATTTTCTACAACGCCAAAAGAAAACTAGAAATAATGATATGTAATATTTTTCATCTTAACCCTTTCAATTTCAGCTTGAAATTTGTACTGCTTAGACTACCGTTCCTTTAAATACAGGTTTGTCTGCGCCTGTACATTTCAACATGGCAATTGGCTCCCCCACACATTACGTGGGAAAACAAATAGTGGAATGTGAGCGTATAATAATGCATCTGTTCAACACTTCGGGGTTAAAAACTATATAACAATACATCAAAACTAATGACTTGACTAGGTATGCCTCCTTTGCTAAGTCTGGAGTCTAGTGTCTTGTTTCAACAAATAATCTATTATCTATACATATAATAAAACTGTTGAGGGTCGAGAGTCTGTACATGGAAGATATTTTGAAAATTTTAATTGTAGGGCATTCTGTAATCGATACTGAAGCCGAATATGTAATTTAAATTTTTCATGTCTGTCTGTCCGTCTGTCTGTCTGTCTGTCTGTCTGTCTGTATCCCGAATAAGTATCACGCCGAAACTACTGAATCGATTTGAATGAAACTTTGTACAATCTGAGCTTATGGTCCGAGGAAGGTTCTAGGATACTTTTGATCCCGATATTTTGTGCGGTTTCTTTGGGAGAGGGGATGAAAGACAAAATGGTTTTTTAGCTGTAACTTCTCAATGCGTAATCCGATTTCAAAAATGTTTTCAGTGTCATAAAAGGAATGTTTTGAGGATTGTTTCACACAAGTTTCAATGTTGAGGGTTTTGTAGTTCAGGAATTAGAGACATCTCAACTATCGCAAAACCTAGAATTCAACGGTTCCTTTGAATTTGAGGCTAAATCTAAACTGGCGTGTTGGCTTAATCATAAAAGAGCTTAATGATTAAGGGTATTGTAAAATGATTCAGTCCACGCCGGAGGCGTGGGCTGAATTGTTTTTGAATAGACTTAATCTTTAAGCTCTTTTATGATTAAGCCAACAGGGCAGTTTCATGCGCTACTTGATCAGTCTGATGAAGAAAAACACCTCTTTTTTATACTCCATCTGTGACGTAAACGAAGTTGCGAGGGTCAACTAGTTCTTACATAAAGTCAGCACCTCATCAAAGGACCTCACGGACATCCTTACAAGCTAATATGTCGAATTGTCCTTTCTTACAGCGATCGCTAATACGGATGAACTCTTTCTTTCCTTTCTTAAACTTTTTTTCCTACGCACATACTGCAGCAGTGCTATCTCTTCGACGTCCATTTTGATATTGTCTCAGTGTGGTGTCGCTACTCTGGTGTCTCGTTTGGAAGCTTTCGGAGACCACGGTTGCGCGACTGGTTGCGCCGCCATGGCATCCCAGTGAAATATAGCCCCAAGAGTGGAAAAAACTTTTTTATAATTATTAAGTTCGCCAAAATTTTGCCTCCTGTCTGATGGAAAGCCTTGGCGGCATCTAACTAATGGGAGCCACTGTCGCAGTCAACGAAACTAATACCTTTTCAGCTCTTATAAGCTATTGGTTGAAAACGGGTATGATGCTACTTTGACCGATATAAATGTTCAAAACTGAGAGAAGTTGAAACAAATTCTCTCAGTTCTCACTCGGAGCACCGTGATTTCCTCTGGGCGTAGTCGGAAGTGATACCGCCTGCAGTGCTGGAGGTCCTGGGTTCGATTCCTGGGTCAGTCCAAATATTTGTGTGATCCACAAATGTTTGTTTCGGAGTTTGGGTGTTTTCTATGTAAAATATGTATTTAGAAATATATAAGTATGTATATCAGTCGTCTGGATCCATAGCACAAGCTTATTTTAGCTTAATTCGGGCTAGATGATGTTGTGTGAGATTGTTCACAAATATTTATTTATTTTATTATTATTTCCGCGTTGCGAACTTGTGTGTTTTTTTATATAGATCTCGCCAAATTGAGGTCGCCCGCCTGATAAAAAGTCATGGTGCATCTAGCAATTGGGGGCTACTCTCATAGTCCGTAAGACTTCTACAGTGGTCCTCAAGTTGGCGGCCCTGTGCCTGTGATGTGCCTCTTCACTTTCTGCTTGAAAAACCGGTAGTGTAAGATGAGGGAAACACGTGTGCGGACAGATCGTTCCAGGTTTTGATAGTTCGACAAAGGGTAGATCTTTTAAATCGCTCAGTTCTGGTGAAGATTGTCTCCACTGTGTATGTGTGGCACGTGGCACCCCTGCCCGGCACGCGTTGGTCGAGATCGGAAAGGAGAGGGCAGATCAGGTAGAAGAGCTCGTCAGAACACTCGCCATGATATATTTGGTAGAAGACAGCCAAGTGTCTAAATTACTACAGCGACTGTAGCACCTCTAGCACCCACGTTCATATTTAACGGTGACCGCTTTCAATCAGTTACGCTATATACTAAAAACGTCGCCTGCTATAAATGCAAGTCATATATTAGGAAGTAAAGTTATACCTAAGATTTCTCAAAATAACGACAGGACAAAACCAAGCAAAGCCGGTTCAAACTAATATTCACAGTACACCTAATATTACTCGAATAACCGTAAAAGGTTCTACAATAAAGTATACAAAGCCAGTCAGCGTATAATAAAGGCCAGCGGGATAAGCTAGATATAAATACTAGTATTTTGTTATATTATTAGTTACCCGGCTTTATCTCACGTCCGGCAGATAGCAGCATCCGTTGGCATGATTCTATAGCTGTAACATCACGCAGAATTCCTTTTATAGAAAGGATATGTGTAGAAGATTCTCTTTCTTCTTGGACTAATATTACAGCCGGTGTTCCACAGGGCGGCGTTCTGTCTCCTTTACTCTTTGCTATATTTATAAATTCAATTTCCCAAAAATTAATTTCATCCTACCACCTTTATGCAGATGACTTACAAATATATACACAGGCGCCGTTAAACCAGTTGCACGAAGCAATTGCTGCAATGAACACGGATTTGGATCGCATATGTGAATGGAGCATTAATCATGGGCTTCAAGTTAATCCCTCAAAGACCCAGGTCATTATAGTCGGGAGTTCTTGGATAACGTCACGTATCGACTACAAAATTTTGCCACAAGTTATTTTTAATGGTACTCCTATTGGTATAAGCGATGTGGTCAAAAACTTGGGAGTGCATATCGATAGCACATTGTCCTGGGATCATCAGCTGCAGGAGGTCGGGCGCAAACTGTTTGCATCTGCAGGATCACTACGTAGATTACGTAGTTTTCTCCCCACAGCCACTAAAATTGCGCTTGCCCACTCTCTTTTGCTCCCAATCCTTGATTATGCAGATGTCAGCTATCTTGATCTCACAGAGGAGCAATTTGACAGGCTTGAGCGCCTTCAAAATGTTTGTATTAGATTCATATTTGGACTACGCAAATATGACCACGTATCTGAATTCAGAAAAAAGCTCAAGTGGCTCCCAATTCGCTTTCGACGGAATACTCACATATTAGCTTTACTATACAATATACTGTTCAATCCTTGTACTCCCCGATATCTCAAAGAACGTTTCACGTTCCTTCATGACAAACATTCGAGATTTTTAAGGTCATCAGAAAATTTGACTCTTTGGATGCCACAGCACTCAACAAATTTCGTGGACAAATCCTTCACTGTACAAGCGATTCGCCTGTGGAATGCTTTGCCAGTATCTATAAGGCGAGCACAATCACTAGTATCTTTCAAGAGTATGCTAATGAATCACTTTTTGTCTATTTTCGACTAGTACCTACTTCGTGTTTTCTTCTTAGTATGTATATGTCTCTAAATACGAGTATATATGATAAAGTATATCGTGTCTGTATGTATGTTTATGTATTGTATATATTATATAATATGTATGTGTATTTATGTATGTCAACCTCACGTGCAAGCTCGTGCACCTGCTGAATAACGGACGAGGCTCTGACGGCGGCGGTCCATTTCAACACGGCGATGGGCTCACCACCTGTCACGTGGGACCGAATTGTACACGGTGAAATGTGGGCCGGTATAGACCTCTGCCTACCCCTTCGGGGATAAAGGCGTGAGTATATGTATGTATGTATGTATGTATTTATGTATGTTTATTTATATGTATATAATTATAGTTATGTTGTTGGTATATGTTTGCTTCTAAAATTTGTACACTGCCCCTATCAGCTTCATGTTTTCTATCCATCCAAAGGTTGCCTGGCAGAGATTGCTTTTAGCGATAAGGCCGCCTATTGTACATACGTAGATTAAGATCTTCTTCTTTGAATATGTTCCTTTATGGTGTACAATAAAGAATATTTTATTTATTATTATTATTATTTATTATAGTTTATTTTAACACAAAGAACACTAAATTCACTTTGTATTTTTATTCTTCCCTTGATAATGCCGTAAAGCTAAATAGTTCAGGTTTTGTAAATTAAAATTACAAGGAGAGCTCCGCTTACGGACAACCCATGCTGACGAGGCATGGGCTCGTATGAGGGTCGCCCAGCACCTAATCACGATAGCACTGGAAATACTCACTAAAACTCCTTGACACCGATCTGCCCCTGTGGGGGTGTCCTGGGATCTGACTAATTCACCAGAACACTACCGGGCGGCTCAGGGTAGCTGAACTACTGCGCCGATGGAGGATTACTCCGGTAGGTTCCAAGTAATCCTCAGACGTGGTGGCCTGTGCAATGCACACGTGAGTGCCACTCGACGTGTGCAGGCCAAAACGCCCAACAGCTTACGGTTAGGAGCCCCGGGTGAGCCCTCGGAAGAAGGATGTTCCAGGACTCCCAAGAGACCTACGGCTACCACTGCGTCTCGCCTAGGGGGTGGTTCGGGTGCTATCCCGCGTCTTTATGGGGTTTTCGGCTGTCATCCCGCTTCTTAGGAGGGGGGCGTGCGTGAATCCCTCTCGTCACGCTGTCGTCTAGGGCCAGCTTCTGTAAGGACGGTAAGCAACCCCTCACCGTCCCGGTCATGGAGGTCGATAGTCTTGGGCGAAACTTATTGCACACCATGTTACTTACAGATGTCATATTGTATTGTATTTTTTTTAATCAGAAACAATAATTACATTGTAATATTATTACATAAATTAAATTTTAGGTACAACATGGACCGTCTCGGGCTCCGCAAATATTTTTTATTAAAAGTATGAAAACCAACAAAGTAATTACTTTGTTTCATGATTTTTAGACCGAGATTTGTTCTGTGTTTATCCCCTCAGCGATATGAGGCGGGAGCGTGTGTGTATTTATAACAATATCCTTGCCATATATCTCATTATCGCTTGTTTTTTTTGTCATCCTATCGTCCCGGCTGAGGAAGTGATAAGTATTGCAATATTCCACATATTACATCCAGAGCAAGTTTGTTGAGGTCTCTCGATCGACCGTAATTCGTTAGTTTAATTTTAAAACGATTTGTGCTTACTTTAATAAGTTGAGAGTGAAACAATGTTGTGGATTTTAGTTTTTATCTATATTTCTATGGTTACAAATGTGAGGGCCAATAATAATTCGTTCGTATTTACTCCGAAAAGTAAGTAGTATATCTACGTTGTGTACACACACACACATACACACAGGAATATTCTCACACTCCACCATCTAACCCAAATTACGCTTAAGTATATTAAGCTTCTGCTATTGTATTTTAATAACTTATAAAAAACTTCTAACCACATAGGCAAGTACATTTTATACGTATTGAAAATATCTACACCCCGAAACAAACATTTGCAGATCACACATTGATTAGTTGCTAATGTACCTAGGATATGAGCTTGACAGTTTCACACTCCTAGGCAGTCATTCAAGTTCAAGTAAGTAAAATACGAGCCGTAAAATAAATACTACCTTAGGACAAGGGAGTCAAGTGGCTTGTAATAAGGGTTTATATCAGACGGCAGGCATTTGCCTCTCAAAAATATCTGAATTTGCGTAGGCTAAAAAAATCTACCTACTTTGTAATTTAGTTCCGAATGCAAGTCATTGATCAAGTAAAGGTCCTAGAATTGATCCCTGGTATACGACTATTTTGACGTTTGATACATATGATCCAGCGATATTTTAACAGTGTAAGTATCATGAAGATCCGAACACAATATTGTCACACCAAATGTCATCTGTTGAGTGTGTAAGAATGTTATTATTATTTAGCAATCCTATAAAACGTGATAGTAGCCTGTCTCCTATTAAAATATCATGATTATATATCAACTAGCTGACGTCACGCGGTTACACTCGCGTAGTTACCGTTCCCGTGGGAATACGGAAATAAAATATAACCTATGTTCACCGCAAAAAGTGTAGCTTCCCAACAGTGAAAGAATTTTTCAAATCGGTCCATTAGTTCGATGCAAACAAACAATCAAATCTTTCCTCTTTATAATATTAATATAGATAAATAAACATGGCTTTCTTTCCAGTGGCACAAGCATGCAAAGAACATATATGCAAAGATGGATACACCTACACTGTCACTTATAGGGTTGATGATGAAGAATTAAAAGAAATAAAAAAGGATGTCGATATGACGTTTGAGATGCATTTGGCTATACAAGCCACGAGTAACGGTCATATCCTACTTTCACCTGTACCGAAACCTGGATACAATGATCCTGTTTATGAGATTGGTAAGAATGGAAGTTTTAGAATACTACTACTTTAAAAAGGAAATAATGATCATCATCACATTTGAGTTCCCGCGAATTCCCAAAAATATTAAAAGAAGAGAAGAAACGCCGCGCCGTCAAGGACGAAAAATTACATTTTTAGTCCTTGACGGCGTTTGATAACGACGAGGATTAACAATCAAAGATTTTAACAAAGACAATTGAATTTATTACCTTAAAATGTATGTGTATCATTTTAAACGATGAACCATTGTTAACAGATTCAGTCAGTTTAAAACAGAAACTTAGAAAAGTAGTAAAATATAGTCGTGAAATTTTTAAGCATAAGATACAATAAAATTTTGATCGCCATAAATTCTGTGTAAGGATTAATTATTTTGATCTGTCCACTTCTTGTTTACAGTTATTGGTGGTGGTGGAAACAGATTCACAGAACTAAGACGCCATTTGAAAAGAGATGCAAAAGCGTCTGTCAAAACACAGGATATTCTATCTACATTTGAGTTGAGAGGTTTCTACATCAAAATAGATGAAGGTAACATGATGATTTTTCTCTGTCTGTCTTTATAATGATCTTTTAAGTAAACATCAAAACATTCAAATGAGGAACACCCTGAATTATCAGTTTGTCTCAGTTTCAGCTTCTCATTCACTTTATGGTTTCTCTATCAGCCAGTGGTCTTGCTACTGATAATACTAATACTATAGCAGTAACAACAGTCATTGTTACATTAGCTACAAATCCTCATAAAATCACAACAATCAGTAACTTTACCACCTATGGTTTTACGCTTGACACATTTCAATAGAGTTGAATAACACAACATTATGCTAGGTATTTAGTTTTGATTCACAACATTCTTGTTCCACTCAAGTTCGATGTCATAGGAACCGTTGTAACTTATAATTAAGACATCTATGTTATTTGATATCTCACGGCGTCTTTAGACTTTAATTTTCATAGATTTAGAATTTTTCGCTCATAGATTTAGGATTTTTCGCTACTCTCAATTTTCATAGATTTAGGATTTTTCGCTACTGTAATTTTAGCTCTCACGATGAACAAACAGATTTAACCTTGTCAAAATGTGACTGAATCTATAAAAAAGATACGCTTAACGCATGAATGACTACGTTCAGTATTTATTTTTATTACCAGATGGCTTGATAGAATTTGGCAAGGAGGGCGAAATTCTACCCATTATATCGTACAAAGATGTCAACCCTCTTGAAATCAAGTACTTTAGTTTTGCCGCATGGTCGGGTGTTGAGGCGAAGTTCCTGTACGACTGCCCTATTCCGACCAAAAGTGGTGGTGAAAGTAAGTAGAATGTTTATCTTTTACTGTCTTTAAAAGGCTGATTCAATATCTGCCACTGTTTATCTGACTTTGTATACGACTTATGTAAAGCAGTGATAGTGTTTACGGTATACGCTATTTTATAATATTGCTGAAACCCCCGCCCAGACGGGGATTGCCACACGGGGCACCTGTAAAGACTTCAATGTGTAAGAGGCGACTAACTGTGTGATCTACAAATATTGTATTTATGCTATGCGTGATTTTTACCTATGTATTTAGAAATCTTTACTAATATTTAGAGAGGAAAGATTTGTTGTTTTTGTTTTTTGTTTATTTGTTTGTTTGTAACGAATAGGCTCTGGAACTACTGGACCGATTTGAAAAATTCTTTCACTGTTGGGAAGCAACACTCTTTGCGGTGAACATAGGCTATATTTTATTCCCGTATTCTCACGGGAACGGGAACTACGCGGGTGAAACCGCGTGACGTCCGCTAGTCTATACTAATATTATAAAGAGGAAAGATTTGTTTTTTTGTTTGTCTGTTTGTTTGTTTGTTTGTTTATTTGTTTGTTTGTAACGAATAGGCTCCGGAAGTACTGGACCGATTTGAAAAATTCTTTCACTGTTGAGAAGCTACTCTTTGTGGTGAACATAGGCTATATTTTATTCCCGTATTCCCACGGGAACCCATAACTCAAGCTTGTTTTAGCTTAATTTGGACTAAAAGGTGCATAACAAAATGTTTAAAAATGTTCATTCATTTAATATTCGTGGTGGTGGTGCGTGTTATAGTTGATGAGCCATCGCTCATAATCATATCAAAATAGTCGTAGGTTATGACGATAAATTTTTCAAGCCGCCCATAAGTTCTTCAATTTGGCTTAACGAGTGTAATCTTACTGATAACCGGGAACATCGGCTTAACGTGCCTTTCGAAGCGCTAGCAAATGAAACATCACAAAGTGGCGGTTACCCATTCAAGGACACACAGAACACTGAGTCGGTGGGACTTCGAGCGCGTCCCTATTCCGGTATCCCGAAATTCACAATGTAATGATATTCGTGTAATAAGCCGTAGGTTAGAACAATATTAAAATTCAGCATATTTACAGTAACAGCATCTTCTCAAGAAATAGACCCACAGGCGTCAATGTCAGACCTGTTGAAGAGGGACATGTTACTATACAAGCTTCCCTGGGTATCACCAAGACCAACCATGGACGTCAAACTGGGAGTCAAAATTACCAGTATAAAATACAATGTATTCACATCAACGTTGAGTACCACTTTGTCGGTAGTAGTAGTAAGTATACCAGGGATTTTTGTTATGTTAATATTTTTGTAGCATTTCGATTATGAGTTGTTCACCGACAGAACCTTTCAACTACGAACGTTTCGCCGACAGAACAATTATTTCGACCATAATAAGTGAATGGTTAAAACTGCGACTCGGATAGGTTAGGTTAGAAGGCTAAAGCTCCCGCCTTAGCCTTCGTGATTATATTTTTTTGTATTGTTGACTAGTTCTTATTTGGTGAACGTTTCTGTCGTCGATTTACTCATGAATTAATCGTTCTGTCGGCGAAACGTTCGTAGTTGAAAGGTACTGTCGGTGAACAACTCATAATGAAAACGTTCTGTCGGCGGCTCATCTGGCAGATAAACCTTTAGTCAGCATTCAAAAATATTTATTCCAATCCTATGATATGTGTAGCTAACGTCCATCACAATAGCTTTTTTTCGTCGATTTTGTAACATTCTTCAGACAGAGGTTTATCTGCCGGATGAGTTTTTGATCGTTATGAAAAACTGAGTTCATTAAATGAAAGACCACAATACGTCTAGAACTTTTTACCGAATGCCTTGTAACAGCGGAGGGAGGCTCCCATTATTTTAATTCAAGTTTCTTAAGATAAAAGTTCGCATCCTAAGCATATAGAACTAGCAATATTCTCGAAGCAAGTAATGTGAAGGTCTGACTACACTAAACTATGTCTCTGGGGAGTGAAATGTAGATCCAGATTATTATCGTTGTGAACCATGGCAATGACAATCTTAATGTCATAGGTGTGACGTTATGAACTTCAGTTCAGTCAGATAGATAGATAGATAGATGCTTTAGCCCCTCTCTATAAAATAGAGTGCAGAGGGGCTTACGGCGAGACTTTGTCTGTAGCTGTGACTCTATCGCATTAAAGTACATCACTAGGTCACGTGAATCATCTGTTCAAAGTTTGAAATAAAACAAAAATGACAACGTCAATCGGATTGAACTTTTACATTCACAATAAACATGTTAGAGAGGGGCAGTCTGGTGAGAACGATCTCACGGCTTCTTGTTTATTATTGTACTCACATTCTTCATAATTGATAATTAATTGCACTAGTTAACAGTTATTGATTTAATTTTGGAATTTCCAGATCTGGACAGATGACACTATGGCATGGTATCCACCAAAATACAATGGAACTTACCGCCTCAAATTTAGGCAAGGACAAATATGGCATCCAAAATTCCAGGTCTTTAAGTAAGAGAAAAGAAATAATTATCAAAAAATGCACTAAAGTCTAATTAATTGGGTGGTAAAATAGTCTAACTGTAAGCTAAGTCGTATAGGAGTTAGATTTTCAGACATCCGACTTCCCATACATAAGGCCAATTAATAAATCCAAACCTATTTTACTTTACAATAGCACTAAGCCTTACTGTAGCAGTCATCAAAAACTGAAATGGTCAGTAAAGTGCAAAAAGATTTTACTGAAACCAAAGATGATATAATAGTACTGTATTACATAATCAAACTACACGAAAAACTAGACGTAATGATACTATGGATGAAATTATACTGTAGACGCAGACGTTGTCCGTTCAGAGATATATTACCTCTAGCACTTTAGGTTGCCTATCTTGATCGCTGTGTTACACCAATAAGGTTTTGTTTCTCCCATGTAATCAAACTTTTAGTCGAAACTTACTTTCTTCTTTTGCTGGCGTTTTATTCTGGTGTGACCATTAATTGAGATGTGGAACGTTGTGGAAGCAGCAACTACACCTTCTATAGTCATGGTAACGAAAGTTGGTAGTATATATTCATAAAATAAATCTTAAATCCAATTGTCCAGTAATAAGAGCACTGTTTTAGTAAGTTTAAGTATATTATGACATGCAAAACAAAACACTTAATGCTAATGGTCGGATGTTATAATCTCCACTATAATCGGTAAAATTTCTTAGGCTGGCACTCATAGGGGACTTTACTGCAGTGACAACACA
Source organism: Miltochrista miniata (assembly GCA_933228765.1). Lineage (NCBI taxonomy): Eukaryota > Metazoa > Arthropoda > Insecta > Lepidoptera > Erebidae > Miltochrista > Miltochrista miniata. Next base: position 10,116,051 of record OW121773.1, on the reverse strand, counting down.
CTGAAAACGATCGACAAGCTTTCAGTTAGAGGTAAAATAACTGTGAACCGACTATATACATTTTGATACTCTTGACGTGATGATACTATGGACCATAAGCACCGAAGGGGTTGTCAAGTCCGGTTCATACAGAGCTTACTTCCGAGATTTCTTTCTATTCACCATGACCCAGTCCGATATTCAACAAGTGCACCCAGTGGTGCCATTAAAGCTGGCTTAGTGTTCAAACATTATGGACTGGCCGCATCATACATCTAAAAAAGCTACTTCAGCAATCAATAACAGCTGCGTTATAAATAATAAGCGAGGAATCTCATTAACTCCGAAGCGAATTGTATCAACTTCTATCTATCATTGTCAGAACTAATGCTTGGATGATGATGTGTATGAATATCTAAGCTACTAATATTGAGCTAATATTCCTTCCCAGCTATAAAACAGTTTATTACTTGGATCAATTTGTCATTCAGCTAGAGTAGTGGTTTGTCTAGTAGATATCGATATTGTAGTGCCATCGATGTTCGATATCTTTATTATCTCTCAATTCAGTTCGATTTCCCACGGCTCATTGCTTCCATCGCTTCATGAATAGGCAAATAATATGCTCTACTATACACAGTACTATGGTACACAAGTATTCATTGTATCTAGGCTAATATATAGAATGTTGTAAGACGTTGTAGTAATAGGTTTTTAAACAGTTACCAACATTAGTATTAAAGTTAACGGGATATTAAGAAGTTAAAGAATTTTCGTCGTTAGGATGGGCTTCATGTGCTTATCGTCTGGTATTCAGTGGTCCGTTGCTACAACTAAATAACCATTAAGCGTTAGTTGTAGTACAGATAACATCGATACTAATATTATAAAGAGGAAAGATTGATTGTTTGTTTGCATCGAATAAGCTCCAAAACTACTGAATCGTTTTGAAAAATTCTTTCACTGTTAGGAAGCTACACTATACCCGGTGAACATAGGTTGTATTTTATTCCCGTATTTCCACGGGAACGGGGGCTACGCGGGTGAAACCGCGTGACGTCCGCTAGTAGGTAATAATTTTAATTGTTTATTATTGTAGTAATCCGATGTTATACTTGACGAAAACTGACTAAAACCACATAAAGTCCTTTCCAGTTGTCTAGAGTCGGGCGCCTCGGGTAAGCCCACGGACAGATAATCCCATTGTCCAAACAGGCTATGGGACTACCTCGGATTCAACTCAAAGTTCGGCTGTTATCCCGCACCTTTGGAAGACGAACTTAAAACACTCATAAGCTGCATGAATGTTTTACGCCCGATCGCTCTCGTTATGACGCCAAATAGATACGAACTAACCTTGATCTAGATCTCAGGACTCGTGAGGTCTAATGAATTAAAATTTTAACACAGACAACTTCAGTTCATAAACTAAAAACGCACTAGGCTAAAAACACGATTGCTGATAAAATCCTCGATAGATTTTTGTGTTGAAAGTACCTCGATTTCTTGAAATTTTAACCTAGATCTCATAAGTTTTAAGTTGTTTTTATAATATAAAATATTTATAAGAAAGACAATAGTAAAATCTTCATTTGCACTAGACCACTTTTTTAATATTGGTTATAGTTTTTTATATAATAAATTTATTTCGTTAAAAACGCACAAAACCCGATCGCATCTCTCTCTGTCTGTCCCGATCAAAGGCATCACACCCAGTTTTTCCACAGCGATTATTACACACATTAGTGATAATTACCTTATGTTCTACAGTTCTTACAACCAGGAATTACTTGAAGGGATGAATTCAGAGCTGATATCAATGGAATCTAGTGGCGAGGCTACTTTACACTTCCAAAGTAGAGTGTTCACTTCGTGTACAGATTCTCCGGAACTTAGCAAGTAAGTTTCAGTATATAATTTTTATGTTGAACTCTTTTACTGTGAAAGAACACGATTCCCTGGGTTAAGTCAAGTTATTTTATTTTTTATCACCCATTTGGAGCCAGTTGAAACCCAGCGCCGGTTACTTGTGCCCGGCAATATGCTGAACTGGATCCCATTTTTGGTGCAACGACGTATTATTTTTTATTATTGTTTTTGTATGTATTTTTAGTAATTAAGCCAATACTGTTGTTGCAGCACAATAAAAATCATATTTCTTTCTTTCAAGCAAGTAATTTTATCGAAGGAATTAATTTTTCACTCTTTCATAGGTGGCCTCGTGACCAATACGATTGCGCAATAGTCATTCAAGCATGGGAAGCACATGACAAAATTAGCCTTCAGTATATCACTCCAATGGACAATAAAATGGAAATGGTAAGTGATGTATGATAATTCTCCATAATATTCCAGGGAAAACGGAGAATACCAATTTAACCCCCGTTTTAAACAATGACAACACACACAAAATGTAGCTCTACAGGCCTACAAGAAGGTTATGCCTTGAGATTCTGGTAGGGCAATAAGCAATTTTATAAGATTTCTCAACGAGTAATTCTAAGGGGGTTACACTGTGAATCGTTGCGAAAAAAACTGGCAGAGAGTAACAGTGTGACCCGTGAATTTGCGCAATACAGAGAAAATGAACCAAAATATCTTAATACTTTATTGAATGGCCCCATTCCCTACCTTGTTGATTTCCGTGCATCATGGTTCCAATTCATGTTACCAGCGTAGCTCTCGTTTTGTTCGATCCAGCAACTCAATCTGGCATATCGTTCAGGTCAATTAGGAGAGATGCAATTGCACTTCAGTTTACTTACTAACTAGCTGTTCCCTGCCACGCTTCGCAGTGAGTTTTTATAGTGGTACTATGAGAAATGAGTACGAAAACACAAGATAGGTAGTTACTTACTCACCTTTAAATAAGTCTAGTTATGAAAACTAAGCCGAAGCTGAAACCTAAATCAAGCGTTCTGCCGTTTCCTTTCAGAACAAAAAATCCGATTCACACCGAGGAAGATTCACTTAAAAAAAGAATTATTAATTATATTCTTCTATTCTGTATATAATGTTCAGTTTTTAAATAAACATGCGCGAGCATCAACAAAAAAATACTTCAAAATATAATGCAAAGCATAACCTAACCTCTAACTCGGAATGCAAGGAGGCCGTATATCGATCTTCTCTTCTAAAAAAACATTGTGGAACTAATATTATGTAGGCTGTTGATAATATTTTGTTCTGTAGCCGGCACAATATAATTTAAAAAAGCGAACAGCGCCCCCTATAGGTAAAATCGCTTTTTAAAACTGTTTAATTCTTGTCTTTGGGATGATAAAATTGTAAAAAGTAGCCTAAACCCATCTCAGAAACCTGTTGTTTAACGAGTCAAATTCTGAGCTTAATCGATGTAGTACATTTTGAGTTTTTGAAGCGTACTCATACGCACAGAACATTTTTATATATTTAAGATAAGATAAAGATATAATGTATTTAGAAATATATGAACTTAAGTATGTTTATCAGTCGTCAAGATCCCATAGCACACGCTTTATATTAGCTTAATTTGGGCAAGATAATTTTGTGTAAGAATTTTCACAATTATTTAAAATTTGTTTAACAAATAGTTTACAGATGCGGACACAGTAGTACGGAACGAGTGGCAGATCACAACCAAGCAGTTGGTGGTGGAACCTTTTATTTGGGGTTTAGTCTACACACCCGTGGACAATACGACGCATCAGAGTGACCGGTTGATCGTCAGCTTACAAATTCAGAGATCTGCTACGACGTATAACATTGTGTTTTATACGCCTTTGTTAGGTAAGTAACGTACATTCATACATATATTCACGTCTTTATTCTCCAAGGGGTAGGCAGAGGCACCACCTATGGAACATAAAAGTGTGAGCCCGATGTCGCGTTGAAATGGACAGGCGCAGGTTGTGACGACTTGCAGTTGAAATAGGCCTTCAACTTGGCTTAACAATTGTTATTTTACTGATATCAGGGTATCATTTCGGATATTCCTTTTAGACGCAATGGATCGTTTTGCGAAAGTGTTCCCTTAGTCGCCTTTTACGACACAGTTTTGTTAGGTATGTATGTATAATATGATGTTTTGTATCCCAAATGAGGATGTATATGCAAATTATATTTGGGATAGAAGTCCTACATTCAATTTGCGGGTACACCTCATATAGTAGAACTTTTTAAGTAATAATTTTATATTGCATAACAACTAATAGCATAAACCTCTTTTCGCAGAATATCGTTTGGCATAAACTCATTTAGCATACATTGAAACCCATAAATTTGTAAGTCAGAATCATCTGTACGCATAATTTTTATATCCATAATAATCACAATGTATAATCATCACATCGCAGAAAGTTCAAAACCAGATTCATCTTTTGGTATATATTTCTTATCCATAACTATTTAAACCCAAAATATTACATATCATTGATTTACTTAAAAGTCTGAATTCATTGCATTAAAAAAAATAACCACGAAGGCTAGGCCGGGAGCTCCGCTCCGCTTCGCTTCCGCCTTAACCTTCTAACCTAACCTATCCAAGTCGGGGTACTCTCGAGTCGGGATGTTACTTTTGGAATATATTTTTTTACGAAACAAATCATTTGGTAAATGTATATTTGACTAAATAAAAATTGAGCAAGTAAACAGTTTCCAAATGAATATTTGACGAAGTGATTAAAATGCGAAATGTAAATTTGCTAAAGATTCTTATGGGAAATGAAACGCTGCGAAAATCTGTACTCTAAATGAACGTTATGCTAAATGAAGTTTATCAAAATTTTAACTATGCCAAAGGTAATTAAGCCAAATAAAATTCTACTATCTTAAATGTATGCCATTCTAAATTCGGTCATAAGCACATTATGCCTAAAAATATTTATGTCAAATATTTTTTATGCCTAATAAATGATCGATTAAAGAAGTTTCTGCGAAGTGAGTTATCCCAAATAGGTTTTGGAGTATCAAGTTTCTACCAAATAAACGGCACCCTCAATTTGCGCCTTTGTTTCGCCTTATCCTCAAGAGCATACGTACGAATAACTTGCTGAAGAGTTTTTCAGGTCTACATTTTGAGTAGGTATTTCGTTATACAATATTATAACTGATTGTAGTTACCATATAGCGACGGTTCCCGTTTGGCGACGGGAAAGATCACAAAATGTGGCCACCCCAATTCATCCCAAAGGGTGTCGTAAAAGGCTACTAAGGGAAGACTACTAAGGCAAAACGATCCATTAATTAAACAAACTAATCAGTCACATACTGGTATATCTGCTGACATGTCAGCAGCCAGTATGTGACTGATTAGTTATTAACTATTTTCTTTTTTCAGTGTTTATAATGTTCATCTTGTTATCATTCTGGACTGAACCTCTGACAATGACCAGGGTTTGGTACCTGGCAGGTTCCAGTATCGTCGTCTGTATGGGGCTATGCTACATCGACTACCTGATTCCTTGTCACACTGTGCCTTCTATTTGTGAGTTTCTTACATATTTTTTTAAATACATTTAGCTCGCCAAATTGACGTCGCTACCAGCCTGATGGATGGCCGTGGCGCATCTAGCGATTGGGTGCCACTTCTGACAGTGGTCCTCAAGTTGGTGGTTCTATGATGTGCCTCTAAACGCTCCTCTTCAAGAACCCGGGATTGTTAGATGAGGGAAACACGTGTGCGGACTGGTCGTTCCATGTTTTTATAGTTCGACAGAGGAACGATCGTTTGAAACGCTCTGAAAAAATCTTTCCACTGTGTATGAGTGGCACCACTGCCCGGCACGGAAAGGAGAGGGTGAGATGAGGTTGAAGAGCTCTTCAGAACACTCACCGTGATACATTCGGTAGAAGGCAGCCAGGGACGCTATGGTTCTTCGCTGCGTTAACGGTTCGAGGCCTCCCGTCACCTCAGGACAACCAATTATTCAGATAGCACGTCTCTGCATAACTGAGTTTGAGTTTGAGTAAAGTGCGTCTAGCAAGTACCTTGCGGAGTCATCCCAAAGATGAGAACAGTATTCGACGCAGGGGCGAATCTGCGTCTTGTACAGTAAACATCTCTGATGTGGCGTAAAATACCGTCTCACCTTATTCAGGATCAGCCCAATACTATCTATTATTATGTTAAGAATACAGGAAGGTTGACTTGTGTCTTTATTTTCTTAACAATATTAGGATATTGGGGGAGGAAAAGTAATCCACCTCACACCCTCGATTCGTCAATACTAACGTACAACAGAATAACCACAACTAATTGTAAGGGAGGAATGACGAACCGAACTCCTCAGGAAAGGAATTTTGGATGTTGGAAAGGAAAATTACCTGTACCCTCCAGATTGTTAATAATGAGCACATGATGCTGCCATGCAGTCAGCAAATTTTGCTGAATGCTGCCATGCAGTCCTAAAGATGTCATGTAGGCGAAACACGTGTCGACTTATTAGTGACGTTGTTAAGCGGAGTTGTGTTTATTATATTATTAACAATTTCCTCTCCCTCCCCTTCTTTATTATCATTCTAGGATATATTTCTGTCATGTAACGCCTGATTCCAATACTTAGTATATTGGGGTCATCATTTATTGGTTGCAATAAGCTTACGGTTTAGCTTGTTATTTTCGGAATTGTTGCTGAGAGCTGCAGCAACCTGACATCGCTACTCCGTAATGTTGTAAAGGTTTTGTCTGTTGGTCAACTGATACACTGCTTGCAGATGAGGTTGACTTGGATCAATAATATCTTGATCGATTTCCACCATCATTATTCTGTCATGCTAAATTATGTCTGGTTACGTGATGTAGATATCCCACCAATGATGACAAAGATTTATAAATACACTAGCGGACGTCACGCGGTTTCACCCGCGTAGTTCCCGTTCCCGTGGGAATACGGGAATAAAATATAGCCTATGTTCACCGCAAAGAGTGTAGCTTCCCAACAGTGAAAGAATTTTTCAAATCGGTCCAGCAGTTCCGGAGCCTATTCGTTACAAACAAACAAACAAAAAAACAAATCTTTCCTCTTTATAATATGTATTAGTATAGATTAAGCTTCCTTTGCGTCGCGCAGTCGGATATAAACTGTCAATAAGTCAGGAAGCACCTACATAAAAATATTGCTGAAAATTTTTCTTGATGAATAAAATATTTCAAGCAACTGTCTTTTTCATAATATTTTATTAACTTACTAGCTGTTGCCCGCGACTTCGTACGCGTGGAAATTATGTTTTAATGTCAATTTGATTGCTCTCTGCTTAGCCCCTAGGATATGTAGCGTGATAATATAAATAGCCTATTTCAAGACCCTACCCCTAGTTAATATTTGTGCAAAATTTGAATCAAATTTATTCAGAACTTTTCGAGATCCTTCCTTTAAATATTTCCAATGTACAGTTTTGACTTTTCTATCATTTTCATCATTTTAATATAATTATGTACCTATACTTAGATAACTACGCTCAGACGTTTTTTAAATCCGTAACCTTTGTCTAAAATTTATGTATTTTTTCCTAAATTGCAGTGGTCTTCTACATAGTAGTTCTATCAGGGGTGCTGCTAGCGTTATTGGTACAAGTAGTACTTATTGTCTCCAAGATGGAAAAGGTCTGCAACTCCAGCTTGATGCAACGCATATTTACTGGACGTGTCTTCAGATTTATATTCTGTTTACCGAGTTATCACCAGGTAAGTAAACCCTCGCAATAGCGTTTTTTTAACCGTAGACATGATGCTAGTACCGCGTCATCGCAGTGCCAGCTTAAACCAGCTACCGAAGAAATACCGGGTCGTATTGTACATTGTACACCGTACTTGTTTGAAGAAACCTCGCACTGAATATCTATGTAACACCAGCTTAATGGTTATAAAAGTTTAATTACGTGTATGACTTCGTCCGTTAATCAGCAGGTGTACCTACCGTTTGCAGGGTGAGGCTGTCTTGGACCCCATCATTGCATTGAAGGTTCCATCGCAGTATCGGTTTTCAATGTAGACTTGCTTATTTTTTTGTTATTATCGGAATAGTCTGGCAACGTCCCGTTCTTAAAACGGCCCGCTGCAAAAATCGTGAGGTTTTAATCTCTACCGATTTTGATAATTCTTTTACCAATAAAAAGCGATTCTAATTGTGCGTTCATAGCCATCGTTTCGTAACTGCTCAATGGAGAGAACCAGTTATCATAAATGTTAACAAAAGTTGGCCGACTTACAATATTTAAGCTGTTAGAGTTGAAGGTGTCACGGTAGTTTGAAGTAGGTATGTCACGAGATAAGCCGTGTGCTACAGCTATTAAGTAACTTTTTTATCTTCTTCTGAAACAAAAGGTGGCTGTCAACGGCAGTTACATTCTTCAAGAAGATGAAGAACCAAGCTCCACCCGAGGATCTGACGTAGAAGAGATGGAGAGTGAAGCGAAAAGGACACACAGTGATAAGAAAGAAGTAGCAGAAGTCATAGATAAACTCATGTTCTTTGTGTACTCTGTGGTTTTTGCTGGGTTGTTAGTGGATCACTTTTAGATTATGTACTTTATTGTAAGTGAATAAAGAACAGTTTTATTTGAATTATTTTGTTTGTTTTATTACCTTTTTGAGCCAGGCGTCCTAATCATTCACTAAGTAAGGATTTTTGAATAGTACTTACCTATAGGAGACATAAAAAAAATTGTGAGCAAATCCCTCATAAACGTAAAAGTCTGTCTGTCTGTTACGCTTTCACGCCCAAACGGCTGGAGCGATTGAGATGAAATTCGGTATAGAGATAGTTCTAGGCCCTGGGAAGGACATAGGCTACTGTTTAACCGACGGCGCTAAAAGAGGGTTATGATTTTATGCGATAATGACTTCAACGCGGTCGAAGCCACGGGAAACAGCTAGTCGTTGGTAAATGGGTAAAACAAATGAAAAAATCATTCTTCACAATCTGTACTGGGACGATAAGAGTTATTAAATATTTTTACGACTGTACTTGTGTAAACGCCGCGAAGTTTACGACTCATAAACAAAAATATCAAAATTAATTTACGACGATTTACGCATAAATATAATTGCTCAGAAGACACAATAACATGATATTATATTACAAACAAGAAAGCCGTGAGATCGTTCTCACCAGACTGCCCCTCTCTAACACGTTTATTGTGAAAGTTCAATCCGATTGACGCTGTCATTTAAGTTTTATTTCTTTCTTGAACAGATGATCCACGTGACATAGTGACGTAGTTTAATGCAACAGAGTCACAGACTACAGACAAAGTCTCGCCATAAGGCACTCTGCACTCTATTTTATAGAGAGGGGCTAAAATAATTAAGAGTAAAAAAGACAGCTTTCTTTTAAGATAATGCGCTCCGGAGACGTTCATGCGTATTGACTAGTCACATAATGTACATACACTTCGATGCCCACACACGTGCACAGAACGCAACACACTTAAAGTTACTTTCATTCACATATCAACAGAGTTGTCAAGTCGCATTGATCGTCTCCCTAGCCCATTAGAGTAGAGTCCTTTCGAGGGCGTACCCAGGACTCCCGGCCGTAGGTATTTTTTTAAGATTATTGTTTTTGAAAAGCAATTAGTACATTATGCTAGCTGATCATAAATTTTTGTTGCTGTTGGGCGTTACGTGAGGATTTTAGTCGGTAGTAGGCCGGCATAGCATCCACACACGTTAATAGTTTTTTTTTTTTACGTGAGTGAAAATCCTCATGGATGCTATGCCGGACTCACGAAACCTCACGTAACGCCCAACAGCCTATAGTTGGTAGCCCCGGGTAAGCCCTCGGAAGGATGTCCGTCCCAGGACTTCCAACTCCCGGCCGTATGCTATTGGAAAGGCATCGTGTGGTTTTAGTCGGTGGGAGTCCAGCCTAGTACCTAATAGTATTTTCACACGTAAAAAAAAGATGGAGACTGAAGTCTGATTAGACTATTAGAAGCAACTGATATAGATTTCAATGCTAGAAATGCTCCGCTCGTAGCCTTCCTCATTAACAGTGTGCCAGAGCGAAAGATGCATTTTTACTTCAATCACTATCCCCTATAAAATATAAAGCATAGCAGTATTACAATTGGACCAAGGACTGCGCCGTTGATATTTGGGCAATCATAAACAAAAAAGTTCATATTAAAATTGCATGTGCAGAATTTGTAGACGTACGAGGCAACAAATCTTAAAGTCTCCTTTATTATTCCCTTCAAAAAGGCCTTCATTCTCCTAAAGAATATATAAAAAGAAGCGGAAAATAAAAAAATAGCCAAATGCAAGACGGACAGAGGGTTCCGTACCAAATGAAATCCAAAAACTCACGTTCGTTGTATTGAGAGCCCCCTAATCCCCTCTTTTTTCTGATTTTAGTATTTTTTGTTATAGCGGCAGCAAAATACATCATCTGTGAAAGGGCAATGCCGAAATTAGGCCCTGATTGCCCATACTTGGCATTTAGCTGAAAAAATAAGTAATGAATTTGCATAATTTTTGACGCTATTCACGACTTGATAGAAGTTAGGATTTATTTCGTCAAAATAAACAGTTATTCAATAAATACACCGCCATTTGCATTTGCTGGGTTGCCAGTCTTTTGTAAACTAATAGAATAGGTAGTATTTTTACAAAATACTCAGATTAAGTTTTTACTTACTGCTCGTTCGCTCTAACTTTGCCGCTCGGCTCCATACTAAAGTCGAATTTTTAATTAGACGAAGTAAATTGACAGCAACTTATGTCACTTCTTCATACAATGTTGCTTATTTTCTATGACGAAGTGACATTAGCTACTGTCAATTTACTTCGTGTAATTAATAATTCGGGTATACGCCTCTACGCCAACGGCAAAGTTAGAGCGAACGGGTAGTAGATACTTTTTTCTTTTTTTTTTTATACCGCCAATGTGGCAGACAAGCATAGCGTTTGTAACACCCGAGGTGCTACACTCGCGCTTCCAACCCTGTAAAAACCTTGACCCCTTTTGAAGATTCCCATACCGTTGACGTTTGGAAAAACCGAGGCAGAGAGATCATTTCACAATTCCTTATTCGATCTTACCGTGCTCGAACGTTCCGGATGGAAAGTGTGGGGATGAATCTGAGGGGGGTACGTAAATATTTGTTTATTATAATTATTTATACTACTAAGAAATACAAGACAACCATGCACCGTGACCTGATGGAAAGATCTTGATAAGAAAACGTATAGGTACATGGGATACTTATTTATGAATAAATCTAATTTTCTAAACGGTAAATAGTAAGTTTTACTGAATTTCACTGTATTATAATAATTATTATACACGTTGACGCTGAGCTTAAAAAATATGGATAAACTTGTTGCGACGATCGACAGTAGACATTTTGTTTGTTTAAATAGCAACACTAAATTAAACTGACTTTAGTCCGTTCACAGTTATATTACCTCTGACTGACAGCTTGTCGATCATTTCCTGTGTGTTAGCATAGCAGTACTGTCCCCCAATGAGTGCCAGCCTACGACGTTTTACCGATTATAGTGGAGATTATAACATCCAACCGTTAGCACGAAGAGTTTTGTTTTTCATGTCATAATATACTTAACTTTACTAAAACAGTGTTCTTATAATTATACGATTGAATTTGAGATTTTTTTATTTATTTACGTATAAAAAATTAAAGAAACATTCACTACCATCACCAACGGAGGTGAAGTTGCTGCTTCCACAACGTTCCACATCTCAATTAATGGTCACACCCGAAAAAAAACGATAGCAAAAGAAGAAAGTAAGTTTCGACTAAACGTTAGATAACAAGGGAGAAACAAAATCTTATTGGGGTAACACAACAATCAGATAGGCAACCTAAGTGCTAGAGGTAATAATATGTCTCTGAATGGACTATAGTCAAGTGAACGACTGACAGTCACCCAGTGTTATGTCATTGTCAAAATGGTACTGCATCATTGTACGTTTTTCTGTTTTTTTATCAATAATTAAATATTCAATTCTGATCATGAATACTGACTTTAGGTGAATGAATAAATGTATGAAAGACAACAAATACATAATTAAATAGCTAAATGACTGTAGGAAGAGTTTCTGATAATAGTCCGAGAGCTGGCACAAATTTTTGGGTAGGTATTTGAGGCAAGCTGAAAACTTGTCAGATACCTCTCCTACTATAAATTCTACAGAGGTGCATAAGGTCTTCCTTGCGCAAAAGAAATGTGTCAGGGCAATAGCTGGAATTCCACCCTGGGAATCTTGTAAGCCACTATTTGAATCGTACCGCGTACTGACTTTACCATGCATGTACATTCTAGAGACAGCCAAATTCGTTAAGCAACATCCTAAGTTATTTAAAACTGCCAAGGACATATTCCCTCGTAGTACTAGACATACAGATAGAATAGTTCTAGCAAAGGTACCTAACACTGCGCTATATATGAAGAACTGTACTAGAATGTGTGGACGCATTTACAATGCACTCCCTCAACAAATAAAAGACATGCCTCTGAATCGATTTACTAGAGAACTAAAATGTTGGTTGGTTGAGAAATCCTTTTACTCTTTGGAAAGCTATTTTAATCGGTAAATTGGTTCTAGATCTGTCCTGTCTGACATTTTTATATTTTGAAAATTATGTATAATTATTAATATTGTAATAATAAAAATTGTAATGGTAAAAATTGTAATGGTTAATATAAGTTTTATCTATTTAATGAATTTTTGGGACATATTAATTTTGACATTTTATCTTTTGACATTTTAACTTTTGACATCTTATTCTATTTACGATTATAATGTAATTTGTGTTAATTTAATATTTGATGAAAAGAATTACAAAATTTTGCATGTCGAACTACTGACTAAGTGTTAGGTTCTATTGTAATTATATTTAAGACCACTTATGTACAACACTTATGGCAAATAAATGATGATTATATCCCAACTCGGAATTGCAGACCTGGCTGGTGAGTAGCGGGGCTAAATCAACCCCTAAATTTTTAAAAATATTATTTTTTTTTCCAAAAAATATATTTGAGGCACTACGCAATTTATATATGTTGCAGTGTAATACTTAATGAATAAGAAAAAAAATAAGCCAGATAATTTAATCGGTGTTTTAACATTGCCAGACGCGTGCAAAAATATTTTGCAAAAAATTATAAAAAATGTTTTTGAGGCAGCTTGAAATTTTAATGGAGCGTTATTTATAAGTAAAAATAAGATTCCCAAAAAGACAGATCGTTTCGGTGGGGCTTTCTACCTGCCAGGTGATCAAACAAGTAATGAATGGGTACGAGCCTGTAGTGCTATAGACAAGCTGTAGTGTGAGAGAGAGAGCGCATAACGACAGCTGTCTACTATTGGCTCTGGCGAGGCCACGTGACTTACAATAACCCATGAGGTTTAAATTTATTTCATCAAAAACAATACAGATATCACTTAAAATATTAGGATTACAGTAATTCAGTCATTGTAGGCAAATATAATATTTTCTTTTTCTATATCAAAGTAATAAAAGCAGTACAATCGTTAATATCTTACAATTCATGGTTTAACTTACAATTGACTAAAGTAATGGAATACCTATCAGTTACGGCAAAAAGTTGTTACAGTGTATTATCAGATCCTTGTCTGAACTAGGATGTTAATCCTGTGTCTCAGACGTTCATCTGACTAAGCAAACAAGAGAGCACATTATAATACTAATAATATATAATAATAATATATACTAGTAATATATAATATATAATTTATTATTATTCCTATTCCGAAATATGTTTAATTATGTAATTTTAAACATTTAAAAAATTAAAAGATAAATAAAATAAAACGGCTTGTATAAAATATAGAATAAAATTAGTTTGACCAAATTATAAGTAGGTTCCTACATTTATATTAACTCAATATCTCTAAAATATTAATAAATGAATAGAATTTATTTCAATTTTATTTTATACTTGAAATAATTGTACTACTGGAGAGTTATTATATTTTTATAAACCTGGTTTTGCGATTTTTTATTTTAATTATTGCTTTTTTTAATACGTAACGTCCATAAATCAATACAATCTCTTTTATGCAAAATGTTTTTAGTAGAAATTCAGAAAATTTAATATTTTTAACTCCGAAATTTTAACTAGAAACCTCATGGGTCGCACGTGGCTTCGCCAGAGCTAATAGTAACGCGGCAAGCAAGAACGAAGACAGCTGTCGTTATGCGCTCTCTCACACTCCAGCTTGTCTATAGCACTACAGGCTCGTACCCATTCATTATTTGTTTGATCACCTGGCAGATAGAAAGCCCCACCGAAACGATCTGTCTTTTTGGTAATCTTATTTTTTACTTATAAATAACGCTCAATTAAAATTTCAAGCTGCCTCAAAAACATTTTTTATAATTGTTTGCAAAATATTTTTGCACGCGTCTGGCAATGTTAAAACCCCGATTAAATTATCTGGCTTATTTTTTTTCGTATTCATTAAGTATTACACTGCAACATATATAAATTGCGTAGTGCCTCAAATACATTTTTTGGGAAAAAAAAATAATATTTTTAAAAATTTAGGGGTTGATTTAGCCCCGGTACTCACCAGCCAGGTCTGCAGTTCCGAGTTGGGATATAATAGGAGAGGTATCTGACAAGTTTTCAGCTTGCCTCAAATACCTACCCAAAAATTCGTGCCAGCTCTCGGAATATAACTCTAAAGTGCTTGTGTAAGGGCACATTTATAAAAATTAAAAGCCTTGATATTTTGGAAACCCCAACTTATGTTTTAACTATTCTTTTATGAATAAATTATTTTTATTTACAAGCAATATATTGTACCCATTTTCATGATTGGGCACCCTGGGCCTAAAGTACTATGAAGACCTGGCATTGCCCTTTCGGCTTCTGGCTATCACGGGTTCTGAGATACTGCCTCATGACGGACAGACAGACGGACAGCGAAGTCTTATAAATAGGATCTTGTTTTAACCCTTTGCGTACGGAACCCTAGAAACAAAGTACTAGTTCGTATTTTCATTCCTCCCCTGTAGCAAGTCTCGACAGAACTACATTTTTAAATTCTCATTATTTCGCTAAGTTGAAACACGTTACGCTTTCATCCACCACCTGAATGTTTACAAGTATTTCGAGCCGTGAAATTGATTACTAAAATCCGGAGCAGACGAATACTTGCAATTGGCGAGAGAAAATTGAATTTTTAAACCCATACACAGCTTTTATGTGGAGGTATGTTCTAGTTTTATTTTCAGCAGCATTGCGGTAATAATTTAGAAAGGCCGTCGGGTAGCCAGTCAAATAAAAGTCGAAAAACTGTCGCTACAAGTTCACATGCGCTTTTTTTCGGCCTATGTATGGCTGGCACAGAATATACAGTCATAGTACACGACCAGGTCCATGTATTTTTCGATATCTAAAGCCATTGGGGAACCGCTAAATGGATTTGTGTGAATTTTCCAAGTTCTTTGTTCGGATAACGACTTTGAAGTCCTTTGTAGGTTTGTATTCTTTTCAACGATTTGACTAAATCAGACCACTTGGACATTTGAACGATTTTGAAGTTAGAGCGGGAAATTTAAGGATTAGTCCTTATATAAAAAAATCGATATTAAATAGTCCGATGACGGGGAGTAACTGGATGTGGAAGGTCTAGGACCGTGTATTATGGCAAAATTTGAAAATAAATGATGAGTCCATAATTTGTTTTTATTTATGTATAAAACTGTTACGTGGGTCTGTGAGCAGGTAGGTCTTTAATTAACTGGTAAACGTGGACATAAAATATACCCTTCAGTAAAATGGCTATTTTAATTTCTATCAAATTCTATGTAAATTGTGTGTATAAATATTGTGCAATAAAATCTTTAAATAAAACATAAGTATTTACAATTTTGTTGTGACGTGTTCAGTGATAAGTCACTATGTTGTAAGTCGTAGTTGTTTTTGGTTGTAATTAATAAATAAATAAATAAATAAATATTCTTGGACACTTCATTGTGTGAAGTGTCCAAGACGCTATCTGATCCCCTATCGCTATCTGATCCCAAAGTAAATTAGGAATAACCTGCTTGTGTTATGGGTATCAGACCACGGATAATAATACTTATATACTTTTAAATATATACATATTATACATAGACACACCCAGACTCTTGAGACAAACACTTATGGGTCACACAAATATTTGTCTTCGGTGGGAGTAGAACCCACGACCTCTAGCGCCGCAGGCGGTATCACTACCGACACGGCGCGGCGCCACAGAGGCAGTCCTTAATTTAATCGATGTAGTACGTAGATAGTACACAATTTCATTCCCGACCTTTGTACATACCTTTAGGTGACAGGGCACCATGTGTGTGTTTAAGTGCACCGCTAAGAATCCAGCAATGCAACTATGAGGAATTTCACAGGTAAAAAATACTTGGTATTTTTGGGTGAGGATTGTTTGTGTTAGGGAGAAGGAGA
The DNA here is from genome assembly GCA_933228765.1 of Miltochrista miniata. Taxonomy (NCBI): domain Eukaryota; kingdom Metazoa; phylum Arthropoda; class Insecta; order Lepidoptera; family Erebidae; genus Miltochrista; species Miltochrista miniata. The sequence goes on along the minus strand of OW121773.1, from coordinate 10,099,646 downwards.
GACGTGTGGGGGACTTTACCAGTTTATTCAACCCCTCTGCGGCTTTATTCAGAAATGGGAACTGCCCATGGAATGCATCCGTGACTTCTGAAATTCTCCCTATCAAGCCCTATACTAGTGGTCGTATGAATATAGCATGTTGCCTGGAAATTTGAGCTAAATCCAAACTTGTTTCCTATAATTTTCTAAAACCTAAGTCATTGTCAAACTGTCGAAGGAATAAATCAAGATAATTCATGTAGAACATTGTACTTAAAAGCCCTTACACTAGTAAATAAATAACTAAACTAGCTGATCATCGCAACTTCGTTTGCGTGATAAATGAAGAACCGCTACATCGATTTTGTGCAAACTTCACATAAACCATCTTCTAAATAGTCCGAACAAACCCTAAACATTTGCTTTGGATAGGTGAGCCGGTTCTGGAGTTATAAAATTACAAAGAAAAGTGGCATATTGATTTTTATATACATTATATGGAATACGTTACTTTCTAAAGCGCTGATAAAACAAAACAGTAGCGCCCCTTTTATTTTCCTCTCATTTTTAACAAGGCGTAAGTAATACGACTCCAATCAAAGAAAAAAACATTCACATTGAAAACTCTTTGAATAAATTGTGTTAACCTTTTTACTCGACAACTGTAGCTGGCTGGTTTGTTAACATCAATTGATAGTCCGAGAGCTGGCACGAATTTTTGGGTAGGTATTTGAGGCAAGCTGAAAACTTGTCAGATACCTCTCCTACTATATCCCAACTCGGAATTGCAGACCTGGCTGGTGAGTAGCGGGGCTAAATCAACCCCTAAATTTTTAAAAATATTATTTTTTTTTTCCAAAAAATATATTTGAGGCACTACGCAATTTATATATGTTGCAGTGTAATACTTAATGAATACGAAAAAAATAAGCCAGATAATTTAATCAGGGTTTTAACATTGCCAGACGCGTGCAAAAATATTTTGCAAAAAATTATAAAAAAGGTTTTTGAGGCAGTTTGAAATTTTAATGGAGCGTTATTTATAAGTAAAAAATAAGATTCCCAAAAAGACAGATCGTTTCGGTGGGGCTTTCTACCTGCCAGGTGATCAAACAAATAATGAATGGGTCGTCTCGAGACATCCACGCGGACCCGTTGGGGTCCCGGGGTAACCAATGTAGGCGTTTGTGCCTTTGCTGGTGGTCGCAACGCCGCCTGCGACTACAGACGGGTCACGGGGGTGGACGCTACGCGTCCGTGAAGGTCCGAGGTGGACGGGCGTCGCTGCGGCGCGGCCACGCTTGCACGTAGGGCGGCCGGCGGCCACCGCGACGTCTCCAGTCCGGGGGCTTCAACCCGTCGCACAGCGAGGTCGAGCTCACTGGGGTTTGACGCCAGTGAGCGCCCATCAGCCAGCGACGGGGAGCGGTCGAGTCCGGGTGGGCCTGCCCACAGTCTTAACTACTCGACGTGGAGTAGTAGACGTGGGCAGACCGGGTGGGCGCATGTTGTGCTCATGCAAACGAGTTGCAGAGCTCCAACATGCACCTGGTGACGAGAGGGATGGGGTCCCTCCCCTCCTCGAGCGCCATCAGCACCTGTTGTAGGGCGCTGATGACGGTGTAGAGATGTCCGGTGGGCTGGGGCTGGGCCACGCGCACCGCCTTCCCCCTTGCGGGGGCGGCGGCCGCGGGTGGCGCAGGTTGTGTGGCGACAGGGGGAGCCTCCTCAGGCGCCTTGGCAGGCTTGCGCCCGCGACGTCCGCGGCGCTTCCTCCGTCGCTTGGCTCCCGGCTGCTGCTGTGGCTGGTTTGCGGCAGCCATGAGCGAGCCGGGGGCGTTGGCCTCGGTGGTTGTAAGGGTGGCGTGGGCGACGGTACGTGCAGTGGTACCGGCGCGCTTGTTCCGCGTCTCCTTGCGGAACACGGGGCAGTTGGCGTTGTTCGCCGTGTGGTCACCCGCGCAGTTTGCGCAGGTGGGCTTCTCTGCAAGGGGACGCGGGCAGTCCCTGGCGGCGTGTCCCTCGCCACAACGCACACAAACCTGGGGCCTGTGGCAGTTGTGCGAGGAATGGCGGAACTGCTGGCACCGGTGACACTGCGCCGGGCCCTTGCGTCCACGCCAGGCCTCAATCTTGATTCCGGGCATACAGAGGAGCTCCTGCACCTCATATATGCCCGGGATGGTGGATGACGTCCGCTGCAGCTGCGCGAACATCAGGCATCCTGGACGTCCGGGGCGTGCGGGGATGGTGCGCACGTGCTCCGGGATGTACCCGAGCTCGCGCAGCTCCTCCTCCACGTCTTGCGGTTTGGTGTTGGCCGGGAGGCCCCTGATGGCTATCTTCAGGTTGCGTTCGGCTGGTAGGGAGTAGCTGAACCACGAGATTCCGCTCTCTCCCTCCAGCCGAGTGAGGTAGCTTTGGATCACCCGATACTCCGTGTCGGATTTAGGTAAGAACCTGACCCCCCTGCCAAAGGGGCGCACGTTGGGTGCGTGGCCGAGCGCTCTCTTCAGTTCCCTGAAGTGCGTCGGCCAGTCAGGCAATACCTCCACGACGAGTGGGGGGTATCGGGTTTTCCGGTCTTGAACGGCCGGGGCAGCACCTGATGTGGATGGTAGTGGTAGTGGCGGCGTCGTCGCTCCGGTTGCGACCGTCGCCGGTTTCTTCGCTTCGTTCGCCGCCGTAGTCTCGGCGAACGTCTTCCGGGGGCGAGGTGTCGGTGAGGTCATACAACTCGTGACGGATGGCGCGAGTTGCTTAGCCGCGTTGATCGCGGCCAGCTCCTCAAACGTCATCCGTGAGTAGTTGATCTCCATCGGTTCTTGGGCGTCTGGTGGTGGGGTACGCTCCCTTGTGGCTGGCTTCGGGGCGAGGGTTGAGGGCCCTGACTTGGGGCGGTTAAGCCGTGGGTCCCGACTGGTGGAGGGTGCGTCCGGTAACGGGGAGGGTGTGCGTGTCACCGAGCTGGCGACAAACATCTCCTCCCCGGCACCGGTCGCTGGCCCCGCGACGATGTTAAGCCGGGGCACGGGCACGGGTGTCAGGTTGGCGGCTTTCACCGCTGCGTTGAATAACGCGGGGACAGCCGACCTCGTGAACACCCGTGGCCGGGTAGCACGTCGTGGCGGCGGGTAGTGCCGCTTTCGCTCCATGGATGTTGATGGTGCGCGGAATTCACGGAGAGGTGTACCGTGAGGTGCGGCCTAGGTCGTGGCCCCGGCACGCCGATACCACCCAACCCGGTCCCCGGGGCTTGCCGCTGGTGGCAGACCGGGAACCAAAGCCAGGCGGCACGTCGTGTTATTCCGGGGTCACTACCGGGCGCAGGTGCGGTTGAAGAGGAATCACCGATAGCAAACCGAACTAGAGGCCCGAGCACCGGTGCAGAGAGGTCTGCACTCGGCGGTACACTGGCTGCTCTAATGAATGGGTACGAGCCTGTAGTGCTATATATAGACAAGCTGTAGTGTGAGAGAGAGAGCGCATAACGACAGCTGTCTTCGTTCTTGCTTGCCGCGTAACTATTGGCATGGCACCCATGAGGTTTAAATTTATTTCATCAAAAACAATACAAATATCACTTAAAATATTAGGATTACAGTAATTCAGTCATTGTAGGCACATATATAATATTTTCTTTTTCTATATCAAAGTAATAAAAGCAGTACAATCGTTAATATCTTACAATTCATGGTTTAACTTACACTTGACTAAAGTAATGGAATACCTATCAGCTACGGCAAGAAGTTGTTACAGTGTATTATCAGATCCTTGTCTGAACTAGGATGTTAATCCTGTGTCTCAGACGTTCATCTGACTAAGCAAACAATAGAGCACATTATAATACTAATAATATATAATAATAAATAATACTAATAATATATAATCTATACTAATCTATACTTCTATACTAATATTATAAAGAGGTAAAGTTTGTGTGTTTGTTAAATTGTAAGGGGTAATCTCGGAATCTACTGAACCGATTTTAAAAATTCTTTCACCAATAGAAAGCTACGTTATTGTGGAGTGTCATAGGCTATATAGCATCACGCTACAACGAATAGGAGCGGAGCAGTAATAGTAAATGTTTCAAAAACGGGGAAAAAGTTATTCCTTTTGAGAGCTTCGTTGCTGTCTATTTTTTTATTTATAGTTATGTACAAAATTGTTTCTCTTAAAAAAGTTCTAAAAAAATTGCGCGATAGCATGTGTCTATCTTTGGGTTGGTGCACAATAACCATTTTAATGGCAATCAATTTTTTTCTACAATAATGCCACGGGATACCTCTTTCATAAACTAAATTGTTCTTAAAAATAATGCGACGGGAATACACGCGACTTGAAACCTCTCTCTCTCTCTCTCTCTCTCTCTTTCTCTCTCTCTCTCTTTCTCTCTCTCTCTCTCTCTCTCTCTCTCTCTCTCTCTCACACGTAGTATTGAATATTAACGACGAGACGCTACGGGAGTAAACACAACGCAACGGGAGTAAATGCGACGGGAACAGGTAATACTCTCTATTATGCGGCGCAAACGAAGTTGCGCGGGTCAGCTAGTAATAATATATAGGTACTAGTAATATATAATATATTATTATTCCTATATAATTTATTATTATTCCTATTCCGAAATATGTTTAATTATGTAATTTTAAACATTTGAAAAATTAAAAGATAAATAAAATAAAACGGGTTGTATAAAATATAGAATAAAATTAGTTTGACCAAATTATAAGTAGGTTCCTACATTTATATTAACTCAATATCTCTAAAATATTAATAAATGAATAGAATTTATTTCAATTTTATTTTATACTTGAAATAATTGTACTAATGGAGAGTTATTATGTTTTTATGAACCTGGTTTTTCGATTTTTTATTTTAATTATTGTTTTTTTTTAATACGTAACGGCCATAAATCAATACAATCTCTTTTACGCAAAATGTTTTTAGTAGAAATTCAGAAAATTTAATATATTTACTCCGAAATTTTAACTAGAAACCTCATGGGTCGCACGTGGCTTCGCCAGAGCTAATAGTAACGCGGCAAGCAAGAACGAAGACAGCTGTCGTTATGCGCTCTCTCACACTCCAGCTTGTCTATAGCACTACAGGCTCGTACCCATTCATTATTTGTTTGATCACCTGGCAGGTAGAAAGCCCCACCGAAACGATCTGTCTTTTTGGGAATCTTATTTTTTACTTATAAATAACGCTCCATTAAATTTTCAAGCTGCCTCAAAAACATTTTTTATAATTTTTTGCAAAATATTTTTGCACGCGTCTGGCAATGTTAAAACCCCGATTAAATTATCTGGCTTATTTTTTTTCGTATTCATTAAGTATTACACTGCAACATAATATAAATTGCGTAGTGCCTCAAATATATTTTTTGGGAAAAAAAAATAATATTTTTAAAAATTCAGGGGTTGATTTAGCCCCGATACTCACCAGCCAGGTCTGCAATTCCGAGTTGGGATATAATAGGACAGGTATCTGACAAGTTTTCAGCTTGCCTCAAATACCTACCCAAAAATTCGTGCCAGCTCTCGGAATATGAGGAGCAGTCAGCATAAAACATCTAACGATTTAACACAGATCAGCGCAGGCCATAGAGCTATGCGGTCAGTACAAAGGGAGTAGAGATAGCATGTTTGCTCTATACGCATCTGTGTGTCATAATTATGTTGCAGGGGGAAATCGTATTCATATATACCACTACATAAGCAATTGGCTGTTACAATGGACATTACATAAAACAATACCATCATGATTTTATGCACACACATTTTATAATTTACTATTTGGAGTATGTATTGACAGAGGGGGAAGTCTCCATATCGCGCCTACCCTCCCGATCAGAGTCATACCTAGGTGTCGTTGCTCTATGGCGCAGACACGTGATTACATACGTTTTGTACGATTGCACAATGCTCACCAATTGCAATTTCTATCTGCAATTTCACTATATGCAAATATATTATTGGTAATTATGTGCCTAAAGCAATTTTCTAGCTATTCATGTAATTTTCAGATAACGTTTTAATAGGAAGACTAAATGATTGGACCGATTTGTAATATATTTACCTCCCCCCACGGTAAGGCCGCAGTAGTAGTTAGGGTCTGTTGGGAGTCCTGGGGTCATCCTTCCGTGGGCTTACCCGGGGGCTCCTAACCGAAGACATTAGGTAGAAAATATGTGTATTTTAGTCGGTAGTAGTACGGCATAGCATCCCTTTAGGATTTTCCTCACAATAAAAAAATACCTATATCAAATTTATTATGTTAGTTATGTAAATCAGGATTTACAGCAATAACCTAGTGTATAAATGGGAGTGCCCTTAATTCGCTAGATATCGTCTTGACTTTTTATCAGATGGGCGTATTTACTTCAACGGGAGTAAAATACTGCCAAATAATTACGTACTTTCAGTATCACGCTACAAAAAGAGGTACGAGGTAGTAGTAGTAAGCTACCAATTGATTGCTGCACTGCTTCTGAATATCCCAAAGTCAAATTTTATGAGAAAGTCCTCTAGGTAAAGCTACTTACTATTCCCAAGTTGGTTGACAGTTTAGAATATATGGTAATAGTCAAATAGTTATAATGCAACCCTGAACTAATGCTTGAATGACGACGATAAGCTGAAACACAATATAATATCGAGTTCAGCAAAGTCCCACCTCCTAACTAAGATTTACGAGCGCAAGAATTGACATAACACAAGTTATTATTGTTCCTCAAATGAATTGACGGAATACGCAGGTGCCTATCAAAGAAAATTTATATTGTCTTCGACTCAGAGAACAATTAATAATTCATTACTCTGAAAACTGGAAGCGCGTGACATTCCTTCAAACTGCAAAGAGCTTTTGTAAAGCGGGCCATTTACTAATCGATTTTCCGTCGACAAGAACTTCGAAATAAATTAGTCAAGCAACCTGAAAGACTTATCTTTATTGGACGGATCTGCGCCCTTATTCTCGACCGTTAGTGCGCCACGGATTCGATAACTCATCCAAATGTCAATTCGATGCGATAGATTCGATCCCGATTTGATGGTATCTGTAAATGACATTATGGAATTTATCCGACGTGAATCCTTAAATTCTATTCTTATAATTTTGATGCTAGTAGGCGTCAAAAGCAATTATAAGAGAAAAGGATTTCAGTAATTTCACTATGCTAAGGTTTCTTATCTAAAAAAGAATAAATTGAATCTTTATAAGATCAGTGTTATCACTGTAAAAATCATTGTTATTTTAGAGTCAAGTTGGGAAAAGGCTAGGTCAAGAGTACCCCGGTGATACACACTTGTAAACACAGCGGGACATTTTCCGAACTCTTTTTCATAGAAATCGTACCGTACCTATGCCTAGATTTTAAAGAGCACTCCGGGCGTGAATTTCACGTCCCATTTTAATAGGTATTGAATTTCTTTTTCTGTCTAGTAGCTTTATCCTTTCTTTTGACCAGCTCAAAAATTCTCATTCAAATATTTGATTCAATAGAATCAAAGATTTGAATGAGAATTCAAAAACCAGTTCAAAAATTCTCATTCAAATCTTTGATTCTATAGAATCAAAGATTTGAATGAGAATTCAAAAACCAGTTCAAAAATTCTCGTTCAAATCTTTCATCAATTTGAATGAGAATTTTTGAACTGGTCAAAAGAAAGGATAAAGCTACTAGACAGAAGAAGAAATTCATTACCTAGTATATTACTAGATAATACTAGAGCAAGTTATTACTTGCTATTATGAATAGATTTTACATTCGATAATGTATCGCAATAATAACATTCCATTTTATCACAGTAATGTCATGTTACGTAATATCAATCGGACCGATGATAGCAATCGTTATGTTGTTTACAAAAGAAATTGATGTTTTGTAAAGAGAATGTAAAGTATGAAAATGAATATTTATACCTGAAATGCGTCCGCTTACAGATAAACGAACGCATCTTTCTCTCTGGTTGGTTCTCAGATGGGTGAGGGGTTGAATCATTGGTTCCATAAATCGTGTAGATTCTTAAATACTCGAAAACTAAATAAAAATAAAACATTTTGTGGAATAAATATTCATATTCATACTTTACATTATTTTTACAAAATATCAATTTCTTTTGTAATCAAAATAAAGATTGCTATCATATCGGTCCAATTGATATCAATATACATAAATATAATAAAACCGTAACAGGTCGCTGTCTGTACATGGAAGATAAATAAGAAAAAATATTATAGGGGGGCTTTATGAACGCAATAGAACCCAAAACAATGATTTTTAGAATGTTTGTCTGTTTGTCTGTATGTCTGTATATCTGTTTATCTGTACGTTTTTGCACACTTATCTCAGTAACCGCTGAACCGATTGCAATGCGGTTTTCTTTATTGTGTTGAGGTTTGCTCCACTTAACATTTAGTGTAATTTCATGTCAATCGGTTTATAAATAAAAAATGCGTGGACTAAATTGTTTAAGAATAGACTTAATCTTTAAGCTCTTTTATGATTAAGCAAACAGGGCAGTTCCACACGCTGCTTGACGAGCCTGATGAAGAAGTACCTCCTTTCACACACCTTATGTGACGTGAACGAAGTTGCGGGTACAGCTAGTTACGTAATATGACATTACTTTGATAAAATGAAATGTTATTAATGCGATACATTATCGAATCTGAAATCTATTCATAATAGCAAGTTATTAAATCAAATGTTTTTTTAGGAATTTGCGAACAATTTGAGAGATAAGATAAAGTTACTAGAAAGAAGAAGAAATTCTACAGCTTTAAAATAAAAATTAGGACAACTGCGAGTCAAATTCACGCAGAAAGTGTCTCGTAGAAGTTTGGAATAGTAATAATAATATTCGGTACAAAAATAGTTCCAAAAATGCGTCCTGCTGTTTTACAGATGAAAATATCTCCGATGTACTCTTGACCTAACCTTTTCGTAACTAGACAATAAAATATGATTTTCACAGTACCTAACAACACTGTTATATTATAAAGATTCAGTTCATTCTTTTTAGATAAGACTAGCTGACCCGCGCAACTTCGTTTGCGCCACATAGAATATACCTCTAACTCTCCTCTAAATCATATTGTACTCATCACACACCCACATAAACACACACACACACACACACACACACACACACACTCACACACACACACTCACACACACACAAACAAACATACACAATTGTTTGTATAAACATAAATTGAGTGAGACATCAAACTATAATACATACTCGTATTGTATTTTTGTTTAATTGTACAGGGCAAACCACAATCAATATAATATGTACCTATGTGTATAAAACTGTGTTACTGGAAGGCAGCTGGTACTTATACCTCAGGTTTACCTTTTTAAGTACCAACAGCATTTGTAATAATATGTTAAATAGCTAAAATTATCGCCCTTGTGTTTTGATTTATTATGTTATGTTAAATTTACACCGAATAAATACATTTATTATTATTATTATTACATAAGAGAGAGTATTACCTGTTCCCGTCGCATTTACTCCCGTCGCGTTGCGTTTTCTCTTGTCGCGTTGCGTTTTCTCCCGTAGCGTCGCGTCGTTAATATTCAATACTACGTGAGAGAGAGAGAGAGAGAGAGAGAGAGAAAGGTTTCTCGTCGCCTGTATTCCCGTCTCATTGTTTTTAAGAACAATTTCGTTTATGAAAGAGGTATCCCGTGGCATTATTGTAAAAAAATTGATTGCCATTAAAATGGTTATTGTGCACCAACCCAAAGATAGACACATGCTATCGCGCAATTTTTTTAGAACTTTTTTAAGAGAAACAATTTTGTAGTACATATTTTTTACTTAACTATAAATATTTACGCAGCACACGCAACGAAGCTCTCAAAAGGAATAACTTTTACCCCGTTTTTGAAACATTTACTATTACTGCTCCTCTCCTATTCGTTGTAGCGTGATGCTATATAGCCTATGACACTCCAAAATAACGTAGCTTTCAATTGGTGAAAGAATTTAAAAAATCGGTTCAGTAGATCCCGAGATTACCCCTTACAATTTAACAAATATACAAACACACAAACTTTACTTCTTTATAATAGTATAGATATGTTAGAATAATGAAAATACTGAAATCCTCTTTTCTTATTTTTGCATCTGACCCCAATACTCACATCAACATAATAAATAGAATTTTAGGATTCACGTCGTATAAATTCCAAAATGTCATTCACAGAATCCAATCGAATTGACATTTGGATGAGTTATCGAATCCGTGGCGCACTAACGGTCGAGAATAAGGGCGCAGGTCCGTCCAATAAAGATAGGTCTTTCAGGTTGCTTGACTAATTTATTTCGAAGTTCTTGTCGACGGAAAATCGATTAGTGAATGGCGCGCTTTACGAAAGCTCTTTACAGTTTGAAGGAATGTCACACGCTTTCAGTTTTCAGAGTAATGAATTATTAATTGTTCTCTAAGTCGACGACATTATAAATTTTCTTTGATAAGCACCTGCGTATTCCGTCAATTCATTTGAGGAACAATAATAACTTGTGTTATGTCAATTCTTGCGCTCGTAAATCTTAGTTAAGAAGTTGAGACTTTGCTGAAGTCGATATTATTTTGTGTGTCAGCTTATCATCATCATTCAAGCGTTAGTTCAGGTTGTATTTAATCAGAATCGACTATTACCATTGTGAACTGCGAACCAGCTTGGGAATAGTAAGCAGTTTTACCTAAGTATTACTGACTGCCTCGGTGGCGCATTCGGTATTGTAACTGACTGACGCGCTGAGGTCCTAAGTTCGACTCCCAAGTCGTTCTAAACATTTGTGTTATCCACAAATGATTGTTACAGGGTTTGAGCGTTTTCTATGGAGAAGATCACTCTCATAATCCCTAAAATTGACATTGGCAGTGGCCCTCAAGTTGACGACCCAATCAAACAGACAGCGTTGCTTTCTCATTTAAATATACATTAGGTGTGGTTATTGCTGTAAATTCTGATTTACAGACACTTACTTACAGTTGCGATGGCGGTCGAAGGGAATTTTACATAGTAATACATAATACAAATCAGTCCAATCATTATGCTTTCCTATTAAAACGTTATCTGGAAATGACATGAAAAGCTAGAAATTTGCTTAAGGCACATAATTACCAATAATATATTTGCATATAGTGAAATTGCAGAGAGAAATTGCAATTGGTGAGCATTGTGCAATCGTACAAAACCTATGTAATCACGTGTCTGCGCTATAGAGCAACATGACCTACGACTTTGATCGGAAGATGTTCTCATTTGTTTGATCATTGTGAATGAAAGAATTAAGTAATTCGCATTGCAACGCCCTATTGGGCAAACTGTTGATACTAAACGCTTTGTAAAAACTTTTCACACAGTTTATGCAATAATGTCTTTGTGTTTGGGAGGGAATTCGCCATACCGAGACTTTCCCCTCTGTCAATACATACTCCAAATGGTATAACAAATGTACCTACATTTGTTCTTGTCTGAAAGCATAAATGTATTGTTTAAATTGTTTTGTGTAAGTTCCGCACTCATAGCCGATTGCTTTTGTAGTGAAGTACATCAATACGATTACGCTCCGCAAAATAAATATGACAGACAGTTATATATATACGGCTTTATAACAAAACATGGTTTAACCATAATACTCAACTTAATACAAGTATAGAAAAAGAATGTACAGCGCTTCCGTATCATTCTCACAAGTTAATTATTCTCAAGAACGGGGTTTTTAAGGATTGATGACCAGGATTCCAGAGTGCCAGGTTGGATGATTATGATGACCATGATGATGATGATCTTCATGATGATGATGATGATCACGATGATGAGGATGATGATGATGATTCATAATTGATGATCATCATCATCCTGATCATTATCATATTATTATGAAGATCATCAGCATCGTCATGATGATCCTAGAATCCTAGTCATCAACCCTTAAAAACCACGATCTTGAGAATAATAACTTGTGAGAATGATACGGAAGCTCTATACATTTTTTTACATATTTAGTTGAGTACTATATTATACTATATATGAATACTATATATACAGCGTGAATTTTTGAAAAAGGCTTGAATGGGCAAATCCGAAACTATAAGGAATATCTAAAAATGTTCAAAGGAGTCACGAGCCCAATTTTGATAAAACTTAAAACTGCATCATTAGATTTTTTAAAAACCAATAATCCTAGCCGGAAATCGAACCCATTGATTTTGAAAAAAAACACACCCTTTATTATTACACCATACGATAGTGTCGCTCATAAGGATCACATTCTGCGAAGTAATGCTATGCGGCAAATTTAAGGAAAGTTTGGAATTTTAATAGAATTCATAATCATGTATGTAGAAATCATGTACCTAAATTTTGTATCATAATTTGTTTCGTTCGAAATCCCAGAATAGATTGTAACTATTCCGTATTTTAAATCATGCTCAGAATGATTCTTTGGAGAATTTTCTAAAAGGAATCAATAATATTGAATGCAGTACGATCCTTGAGGTCTCGAATCCAGCTATGTATTGAAAACAATGGTCTACATTTTGAACAATTAATCAGTTAACGTAAGAAAAATAAATTGTATGTTGTTAAAGATGAGCACTTTCCTTTAGTTTGCCGTATGTCATTACTTTCAAGAATAAGATCCTTGATCGCAACAATATCGTATGGTGTAATAATATAGGGTGTGTTTTTTTGGGATCGATTCCCAGCTAGGATTACTGGTTTTTCAAAAATCTAATGATGAGGTTTTAAGTTTCATCAAAATCGGGCTTTGAGCATTTTTCGCTATTCCGTATAGTTTCGGATTTGGCCATCCAATCCCTTTTGAAAAATTCACCCGGTATATTAGTATTGACGCGCTCGAGGCCCGCGGACTCAGTGTTCTGTAAACGATCACTGCGGTAAGCAACTTTCACTATGGCCGGTCCATTGATGGGTGACCCTCCATGTGATCACTTTGTGACATTTATTTGAGCGTTTCCGTGCTTCGGAAGGCACGTTAAGCCGTTGGTTCCGGTTGCCAGTAAAATGGCAGTCGTTAAGCTAAGTTGAAGGCTTTATTTCAACAGCAGGCAGTCACAACCTGCGCCTGTCCATTCAAACACGGCAATACGGCTCACCACCTATTACGTGGGACAATTTATACAAAAGGTGAAATGTGGGCATATATGCCTCTGCCTACCCCTTCGGGGATAAAGGCGTGACCATATGTATGTATGTATGTATAGTTAAACCATGTTTTACTGTACTTGTACTGGTCGCGTTGCTCTACAGTCTACGCTGATCTGTGTGAAATCGTTAGATGTTTTATGCTGACTGCACCTCAATTGATGTTAACAAACCAGCCAGCTACAGTTGTCGAGTAAAAAGGTTAACACATTTTATTCAAAGAGCTTTCAATGTGAATGTTTTTTTTTACTTTGGCTTGGAATCGTATTACTTACGCCTTGTTAAAAATGAGAGGAAAATAAAATGGGCGCCACTGTTTTGTTATAGCGGCGCTTTAGAAAGTAAGGTATTTAGTAATATAAGTACCTAGTCTAAGGGCTTTTAAGTACAATGTTTTTCATGAAAACTTCATTTATTCCTTCGACAGTTTGATAATGACTAAGGTTTCAGAAAATGGTAGGAAACAAGTTTGGATTTTGGTAATACCACAGATAATATAATATATTCTAATTCTAATATAGTCCGTTCACAGTTATATTACCTTTGACTGACAGCTTGTAGATCATTTCCAGTGTGTTGGCATACCAGTAAAGTCCCCCTATGAGTGCCAGCCTACAACATTTTACCGATTATAGTGGAGATTATAACATCCAACCGTTAGCACGAAGAGTTTTGTTTTTCATGTCATAATATACATAGCTTTACTAAAACAGTGCTCTTATAACTATACGATTGGATTTGAGATTTTTAAGCTATTGCATAGCTTCTATCGCGGGCCTTGCGTGGAGACCGAATCCAGAAATTGTGTCACGAAAACGAGTCACACTCGGCTACCTTCGGCCACGTTCGTGTATCTAGTCTAGCAATTCATAATTTTTTTGTTTACGTCAATTATGAACTCTGCAGTCGTTATATATTATTATTATTATGTCAAATAATCCAAAAATTGATGCTTGTACCCAGAATCGATCTTGCGCCTTCTGCGTACCGATCCGCGTCTTAACCACTCGACCAAAGTTGAATTAAGAGTGTTGGTCGAATTTAGAGTTCTTAATGTGAAATGACTATTTCGATGCTGTCAATTACATTAGTTGCTGTCAATTTACTTCGTCTAAATAAAAATTCGACTATAGGTGTATAGGTATTCATCATCTATGTACAACAGTGAACTGTACTCGTATAATTTGTGTAAAAAGTGTTTTAAATATAAATAAACAAAGTGCATTTATTAATGTAGAAAGTCACGAAAAATAGTGAAAGAAAATGAGTGAGTACTCCATATACATACATTTTATTATTATTATCACCAATGCAGTATCATTTTTTGTTTTGTTAATTTATATATACTTAATACTGCTATAAAGATAACCAAACCCGGGAGTACGTTCCCATGGGAAGCGGGAAGAAAATTTCACGCTGACGTAGCCGCGAGCGCCATCTATCCCATACCTATGTACTTTAAACGTGTCATAAAAGTCACAACAATACCATACATGCATATTTCAAAGAATGTCTATTATTACCATAAAATTTGTAAAAATAGTTTTTAAGTAGAAAGAAGAAACCTATTGTTTTATCTTTTAACTAGCTGACCCTCGCAACTTTGTTTACGTCACACAAGGTCTATGAAATTAGAGGTATTTATTAATCATACTCATCAAGTAGCGTGTAAATCTGCCCTGTATGCTATATCAAAATAGAGCTTAATGGTTAAAACTATTCCTCAGTATAGAATTTTCCTCAGTATAAACAATTTACATACAAACACCGGCGTGTTCGAATTTTATTACATGTATCAATGTAGTAGACGTAACGTGTATAAAATGACATCAATCAAATGTCATCAATATTCTGAAAAAGAAATTAAAAATAGAGTTCACAAACTCTTTTGAAAATACATACTGTACCTACCTTAGAGGATCGTTATGAAGATAACAGGATAGTTAACAACCATCCATAGAAAATAGATGGTATAATGCTGAATACCGCAAAGAACAATCGGCGCGGCATAGAATGGGGCCTATACTGATATCCTGGAGGATATTAATGATGTCTGCATCATGTCTGCAGGACGTGCAGGATGTGATGTCCTGCAGACATGCATCCGTCATGCATGTCTGCAGGACAACGTGCAGGACAACGAGCAGGATGAGGCAGCGAATGGCTGGACTGAAATTAAAATCGACAGACGCAAGAGATGTGGTGGAGGCACTAATTCACGTACCTCGGGAGTGTCGTGTCAGAAACTGATGGAATAGAAGAGTACCCTACATCATTTCGAGTCTCGCCAAGGCCAGAATAACCTTTACACAGCTGCGCCCCGTAGGCAGTTGCGAAAATAGACACGAAGAGTGAAACTCAAAACAAAGTAAACGTTAAAACTGTACTGCTAACTGCTATACGGATGCGAGACATGGAAGGTCACTAAAGTAAAGACATTTCGCACCAGCTACCAGCTATAAGTCTTCGTCAAACGCTGCCTCCAATGGATCCTCGGTACATATGGGCCCGAGAACATCACGAACGTAAGACTATTGGAACGCTGCAGTGAGACCCCAACAGATCAAACGTCGGAAGTGTAGCTGCTGCGCTGGATTGGACACACGCTGCAAAGGGACCATAAATCACATCATACCAAGGCAAGCCTTACTGAAACTACTGGTAGGCTTTCAAAACCTGTTCGATAGTAAGTAGGTACATTTATTGATAGTGGCTATAGGCTACATAACATAATGCGAAGATTAATAGGAGTGGTGCAGCAATGAGGAATGTTTCGAAAACGGAAAACATTTAATCGTTATAAGAGTATCCGTTGCGCCTCTGCGTAAATGGTTGAAGTTACATAAAAATAATTTATTACAAAATAATTGTTCTTCTTAAAAAGTTCTAAAACAAAATTCCAAAAGCCCAAATGTCCACAGTCAAGTAGGCACTTGGTACTTTACTTTGTTGAACATAGGCCTTAAAATCTTACTTCTTATTAATATTATAAATGCGAAAGTTTGTGAGTGTGGATGTTTGTTACTCTTTCACGCTCAAACCGCTGAACGGATCGGGCTGAAATTTGGTACGGAGATACATTATAGTCTGGAATAACACATAGGCTACCTTTTATCCCGGGAATAACTTCCCGCGGTAACAAATTTTACGCAGGCGAAGCTGCGGGCATCAGCTAGTATTCTTATACAGAAATAATTATACTAGCAATAGTTGGTAAAAAATGCTATGTAATAGCTTTACCGCGGCAGTCCCCGAGTGCCACACGTCTTTTTTTTATTTTTTTATGAATATCTGATAACACCCCTTCCGGGTTTCCGTCGGGGGTTAAAAAGAAACATTCATTACATCACCAACGGAGGTGAAGTTGCTGCTTCCACAACGTTCCAAATCTCAATTAAAGGACACACCCGAAAAAAAAACTATAGCAAAAGAAGAAAGTAAGTTTCGACTAAAGTTAGATTACATGAGAGAATCAAAAACTTATTGGGGTAATACGGCAATCAAGATAGGCAAGTAAGAGGTAATATATCTCTGAGCGGACGCAATGCTACGGTACAAGGTACGAACTGAAATTGTGCACTGTATACCAAATATTAAATTTTAAATTAATATTTAGGTAATTAAAAACAAATTCATAACGACTTTTTTTTTCAGATAGATACATGGTATCGCATCTTTAAGTAAGTATAATGCAATCTATATCTCGATTATTATTATAATTAACTCATTATATAATTATTCGATACGAGTAGATATCAAATCCTTTATCTGTGTTATCACTGACCACCTCACAACAAAATTGTAAATACGTTGTAATTAAAGATTATAGCGTATCTCTTATAGCACAATATCTTTAAAACATATTTATACACACAATATACATAGAATCTAATAGAAAGTAAAATTGTGAATTTACTTAAGGAGTAGGCAGGTATATTTTATGTCCACCTTTTACCAGGTATTACCTACTAACCTAGCTATCCCGCGCAACATTTTCATGCATAAAAAAGCAATTATAGACTAGTTTAAAAAACAATATATTATATCTATAATACTAATATTATAAAGAGGAAAGATTTGTTTTTTGTTTGTTTGTTTGTTTGTAACGAATAGGCTCCGGAACTACTGGACCGATTTAAAAAATTCTTTCACTGTTGAGAAGCTACACTCTTTGCGGTGAACATAGGCTATATTTTATTCCCGGATTCCCACGGGAACGGGAACGACGCTGGTGAAACCGCGTGACGTCGGCTAGTGATAACATAAAGTGGCGTCATTTTAATAGGTAGCATTTGACGTCTGTCAGTTTTATCTTCATAATGAGAGTAATGAATGAGAAAGTGAATGAATCGATACGGACTTGAAAGATATGTGAATTTTCAAAATCATCAGGCGATTACCTGTCCCATTAATATTTTTTCTTTCGTAAATTGAAGGAGCAAAATAAAATAAGTACAGGTTTTGATTGTCAACTGATTGTGAAATTGAATTGTCAAATGTTACCTATTACAAAATTACTGCACTTTAGTTTTCCATTCTTCAATTGCCCTCCCAAACTTCAAAATCGTTAAAATGTCCAAATGGTCCGATTTAGTAAAATTGTTGGAAAAAATACAAACCTACAAAGGACTTCAAAGTCGTTAACGGAACAAAGAACTTTGAAAATTCACACAAAATCCATTTAGCGGTTCCCCAATGGCTTTAGATATCGAAAAATACATGGACATGGTCGTGTACTATGACTGTATATTCTGTGCCAGCCATACATAGGCCGAAAAAAGCGCATGTGAACTTGTAGCGACAGTTTTTCGACTTTTATTTGACCGGCTACCCGACGGCCTTTCTAAATTATTACCGCAATGCTGTTGCAAATAAAACTAGAACATACCTCCACATAAAAGCTGTGTATAGGTTTAAAAATTCAATTTTCTCTCGCCACTTGCAAGTATTCGTCTGGTCCGGATTTTAGTAATCAATTTCACGGCTCGAAATGCTTGTAAACATTCAGGTGGTGGATGAAAGCGTAAGGTGTTTCAACTTAGCGAAATAATGAGAATTTAAAAATGTAGCTCTGTCGAGACTTGCTACAGGGGAGGAATGATAATACGAACTAGTACTTTGTTTCTGGGGTTCCGTACCCAAAGGGTAAAAGCGGGACCCTATTCATTAGACTTCGCTGTCCGTCCGTCTGTCTGTCTGTCTGTCTGTCCGTCATGAGGCTGTATCTCAGGTACCGTGATAGCTAGAGAGCTAAAATTTTTACAAATGATGTATTTCTGTTGCCGCTGTAACAACAAATACTAGAATCAGAAAAAAAAAGAGGGTAGTTAAGGGGGCTCCCGTACAACAAACGTAACTTTTGCCGTTTTTTGGTCCGGAACCCTCTGTGCGCCAGTCCGTCTCGCACTTGGCCGGTTTTTTATTATTCGTTCCTTTTTATATATTCTTTAGGAGAATAAAGGGCTTTTTGGAGGGAATAATAAAGGAGACTTTAAGATGTGTTGCCTCGTACGTCTACAAATTCTGCACATGCAATTTTAATATGAACTTTTTTGTTTATGATTGCCATTCGGCAATCTTAGGATTAACGATAACGACGTAAATTTTCTTTGGTGCATTTGTAATACTGCTAATGCTTTATATTTTAATACGGTATAGTATAGTAATATGCCGCCTCTTTCTACGAGCAGGTCATGCTCGTGAAAAAGGCGATGGGGCGGGAACGGGAGAGATCTCTTCCACCCGAGTTCCGCAATCGGCGGCCTTGGAGCCGCTGACGAGTCTTCGGCGAAGACCATCGGCCTCCATGACCAGGGGCCTGAGGACGGTGAGAGGGCTGCTCACAAACAAATGAAAGGGGGTGAATAATGGGATAGCTTCAGGTACCTACTTAGGTAAAGTCGACGTTTTTGTCGCTATACTACGCTCAGTCTTGTCATAGATCTCGTTGAGTGTGCATGTCTCTCCTGAGCAATACCACATACTCTCTCTCTGTAAAAGTAAAGTTAACTAATCCTCGTAGCTTTGTTGAAGTTGTGATACAAAAGTTATAGTGATATTTATGAAAAGTACACGCGTCAAGATGACTTCCACAATTGTGCAACAGTGCTCACCGTCCTTACAAAAGCAGGCCTATGACGGCAGCGTGACGTGAGGAGTTAACGCCCCCCCCCCCCCCCCCCCCTTAGAAGCGCGGCTAAAATACGACAGTGGGATATTTCGACATTTTTTTATAAAAATAAATTTAACTAGCTGAGCAACTATCCTAACTTGAACAATAGTCCCCGGATCAGTGAAATCGTTTGGGAGCTACGCGAGTAACAAAAAAATAATAACGCGAGGAATTCAAGTAGGCAAAGAATCGGGACCATTCAATAATACTAGACGTAGTTTTCCAACAAGGCAGACAACACACAAAAGAATAATCGTTAATTCTGAGAATAACACGCAATCAACAACCCTATAGGGAAATAAACAAACAAAAAAATTGTCACTGCGTCATTTACTAGTGTGTGTACTGCTTTATCTGCACCTATCACAAAAAGCCCTTATTCCCAGATCTTCACATTCCCAGATGTCTACTTTCTCAATTCGAATACTACGCGCCCCGACTTGGATGGGTTAGGTTAGAAGGCTAATGCGGGAGTAAATCGGAGCGGAGCTCCTGCTTCGTGGTTATTTTTTTATAATCATTCAACACCAATATCAATTTCGATGGTGCGAGTACGAAACTATGTCCAAAACCAGGGTGATTATAAGCATGTGAATATTTGGTAATGTGATGATCTGGAAATGTAAAAATTGGGAAAGTGAGGACCTGGGAATAATCAACAAAAAGTAGGTGAATAATTGACCCGGTAAACGCTTTTCTCTGAAATAAAGCGCCATCCTGTCCTGGGGTATCCTTCCGAGGGTTTACCCGGGGCTTCCAACCGTAGGCATTTATGAAGGATACGTGTGGTTTTTTGTTGGTAGGAGTCCGGCATAGCACCCATGGAGGATTTTTCTCACATTAAAAAAAATGGGGGGCCATCCTTTATCACAAAGCGATTATAAGAAGTGATTAATTTGAAAATTTCTATATAATATATAGTGAGACTGTTTAAGGTTGCGCTAGTTGCTATTTTGTCCATACAAACTTCGGAAGGATATTACTCAACTGTTTGTACCTACCCTACATACAAAATCAAACATTTTACTGTTTTGCCTCATTATAAACTTTGTCTGTACCGTTCAAAAAATGAGAATTAAAAAGCTATTAAAGAGATAGAAGCCATTAAAAAATCGATTTTTCTACCAAATTTTTAGACAACTTTCTGTGTAAATAAATTATAAAAGGAGTATAAAATCTAAGTCCGTTTCGACAAAGTTCATTTTTTAAAGAGTTCAGAAAGCTATATTCTGAGTTGAAACATGATGTACTTTTTCCATAACACCCTTCCTACCAAAGGACCTTTGAATGAATGCATTATCGCAGCTTCTCGCTCTCACTATGCGATGGGAGGTGAAACAGCATGCTTATTTGACCGAGTTCAAGCAACCGACTAGCGCCGCCTTAATGAGCCCATATACCTATGTTGTAATTTTCTGAGGAGTTGGGTATCCTGCACACTACTTCATGCAGCAACAAGTTTCAGGTCACCAAGTCGAAGAAACACTATCAAGGTAACAGTATACCACATTTCTGATGAATCGGACCGAATCCTCAAAAACTAACGAATCGATTTTTAAAAAAAAAGCTTTGTTGGGAAGCTAAGCTATCCCCGGGTGATATAAGCTATATTTTATTTCCGTATTCCCACGGGAACGGGAACTACGCGGGTGAAACCGCGTGACGTCAGCTAGCTATCAACAATTCGGTTCAATAATTATAAAATTAGCATAATCTATAAGTAGGTACTTGTGTATTAGAAAATTGTATTGATGTGATTTAAAACCGATGATAACACGAATGACTGATAAAACTGTTTACTCTACTGATTTTCAAAGTGATTAATATTATACCTATTCATACTATCAGATAAGAAAATCTTTATAAACTATTACACTAAGTACTAATCAGGAGTATTAGTGATATCAAGCGCAATGTGGACTGTTAAGTTATTTCTGTTTGTGACAATAGCAATAACAATTGTAGCATGTAATGAAAGTAAGTTTAAATGAGAACTTCGAGTAGTGAAATTGTAGTGTATTTTAATTTAAAGTATTTTATTTATTTTGTTGTGTTTTAGTTAATTCGTAGTGGACGGGAATGTTTTAGAAGTACTTTGACTAAATAAAATAATCCATTATGAAAATTCACTCACTTGTACTATTCCACTCTTATTTCAATTTAAAAAAAAACCTAGCCGGTTTAGCATTATTAAAGGTGTTTACTAAAGTGAAACCGAATAGGTATTTTTAAAATTTAAATTAAAGCGGAATACCTAGTACAATGAGTGAATTTTCATAATGTAACTAGCGGTACCCTGCCACGCTTCACTGTGACTTTTTTTATGGTGGTTTTATGTCCCTATGAGAAATGAGTAACCAACCAAAGGATGGGTACATTACAAAAAAAATAATGTTGAGCCGTAACCAAAATTATAAATCTTTCTGAAAATCCAATTAACATGCAAATCAATCGAAGCTTTACTTGAAAAAAAATCTATTCTGTTATCAATGTACAGTTTTTAAAACATCGTGCGCACGTTTAAAAAAAATAAATGCACTCTAATAGCGGCGTTTTCCCTGAAAGAAAACGCATATTAAAATACTTACCTAATTCGAAGCTTATATAATGAGATAGGCATATCCGTTACCCGTAGGCTTATCTTACTCATGTTTGATGACGTATTTCCGTCGACTCACCAGCAGATGGCGCCACCTGTGAATTTATAAAAGAACATGGCGTCCACTTTGTCCTCATTGGCTTTTATTCACCAGGCAGATTTAAAAAGTAAGCTTCGAATTAGGTAAGTATTTTAATATGCGTTTTCTTTCAGGGAAAACGCCGCTATTAAAAGTACTTGACCGTAATTCGAAGCTTATATAATGAGAAATGTTTGTTTTCGCCTGGTGAGTGACGGAAACGCCAATGTGATTCTAATTTATTTTTAGGAAAATAATATTATACAATGTTGTATGTATGGTATCTAGATTTATAATCTTTACCATCTTGAACAACTTCATATGTAATCTTAAACAGACTAAATAAGGAATCTTATTTAAGGAGTAGTAAGTATTCATTCTATTGACAGGATTAAATAATTGCGAATTATTATTATATTTGATTGGTGGTAGTAGCTGACATTATTACTCGACGATAAAAATTTTTGAAATCCATCGTCATTTACCTCGTGTTAAGGATTATTTTGATCTTACCACCACCACCAATTCTTAGAAGCTGCTAGGTAGTGCCGGGGCTAGAATAGTTGGAGAACCTCTAACAGTCATAAATAAACTATTAGACTGTGTAGTCTCATATCGGTTACTCTGATATCCTAATTTCTATCTAGAATAAAGGATTCAATTGATTAGTCGTAGGTGTTATCTTTGTTTACAATAGTTTTCCAACCAGATTGTCTGAAATGAAAATGATCAGTTTCGGACTCTTGATTCGGGCCTAAAAGTAGTACCTATGACGTGAGTTAATACAATCGAGCAAAGTTAGATCGTGGTTGCGGCGACCTAAGCATAAAATCACTATGACGAGAAACCTGAAAAATGTTCTCTTTGTATCAATACTTGGTATTATTGAACTAAGTCATCAATCCCAATATCAATGAATATGTGACTTAACTTTCTTTACATTTTTTACAGAAATCGACCAAGATAATATGTTTAACCAAAACATGCGAACTATGTAAAGTTGACTAACGGTTTCTATATTATCAAGAGCAGCAACAACAGATTTATGTGACAGAATCGTATTATATAATAACCATGAATAAAATTCAAGTCGGTTAAAACTGTAAAATTTATAAGTATCTTAAAAGGTAGGTCTCAAGGAGCTCAATAGTAGAAGTTTTTGATTTAATATCTGTTATTTACCTCTTCGCCCCCCCCCCCCCACATTTCCACAGATTCTCTATGTGAGGTGGTGGGAGACCTGTTGAGGTGTTTAGTAGAAGGAAATAAATAATGTTTATTAGGTTCTTTTGCAGGTTCTGCAGAACGAATGGAGCTTACAGAGCTCTCGCTTTGAGATCTGCCCTCTATTATTACCTTGTGCCATCGCGGCACCACAAACACTCCTGTTGACCGATTAAGGTGTGACAGCATCTTGGGTATTAAAAATGGTGCTGAAAGTAATATCCACACATTACAAACAGGCCTATCATGTGTAGTGTTCTCCATTTCATAATAGGAATATTGTTTGTAGGCAATCTTGCCTTAGTGGTGTTTGAAGCAGGATGCTCACAAAAAATACCCGGAGGAGCTGATACATATGGTATCGGCTCGGAATGCAGTGTATGGTGAAGTCAATTTGATGTCGGACCATTACACGCAAGCTGACGAGTTAAGTTCGTCAAGGCAATTGATTTGGTCTCGTCCCTCTGGGGGGATGGACTACAACTGCTTTGAATGAGTACAGACTGTAACACAGTACCGGTATATGATTTCGAATCATGTGTAAGATTATCAACATCTCTATTGATGCAGTGCAATCTTTGTTATTCTAGGCCCTCGAGCCTTTTAGAGAAATGTTTTCTAGCTGGGCTCCCAAGCGAAATCTGACGCGTCCGTGGTAAGAAAGCATCTCGGATGGAAAGCTTGTAAAATTGTCGAGAACCGGTAATTGCGGACCCACTATTGGAGTTCCACTTGTACCACTCCGTGCACTACTATTTTCTTCAGTGGGTTGACGGTTAGGGGATTGACCGAATGTGGCGCTGAGGTAAAGCTACCTCTAGGCACTGCGAAAGTGGTAAAAATTCAAAAGACCCACCAAGTTTGAATTTTCTTTAAAAGAACTAAGTTTCTTTGATTTGGAATTAAATAAATCTTCCTTTTATGTCTAATATCTTTTCTTTTGGTATTGGACTTTCAGGTAGTTCTATGTCTTTCGCATAACGATATGAGAGGTTTCTTTTGGGAACCTATTATTGTTTTCTCCCAATTGTCTAACCATCCCTGGGTTTGAAGAGTTTTCAAGGCTATTTGTACGTGTTTGTGAAGAGTAACAGGATTTTGATGCGCAAAATGAGATTTTGTGTAGGTAGACGAGTATTTGAATACTCTTCTTCTATAGAAATCGTGGCACCCAGATGGTGAGAAACGAAAATGTTTTGGGTGCGGCTTACCCGAGCGGGAGACAAGAATGTGCTCTGAGAAAGAATAATGTACACTACGTCAGCTTTATCATGAAAATAAGCTTGACTGAGATGTATTTTGCACATCCAATCTCGTGGTTGGAGGAAATCTGGTAAACGGAACATGAAAGATAGAATTATTCTAGCTTCACAAAGGCGTACAATGTCCTAAAACTGAATTCTGGGCGGATGACCCATCGCTATTTGAAGTTAGGAAAAGTGGAGAAACCAAACTTGGTGACAAAGGAACTAGTTTTAGAGTGCCTTGAGCATTCATCTTTTGAACCATTGCACAATGTGGTCATTTTAGTTAAAAAGGAAACCTTTTTAAAAAGCGTTCGTTGTATGGATTCTTAAGTATTTAAAGCAATTAGTATTCCACCTTAGTCAAGTTTTCCATAGCATTTTAACATAAAGTGAAAATTTACAACTTTGTCAGGACGGGACTTAAACAGAGTTCGGTGTAAATTTAAATGTGGGAAGGTTATCAGTTTTGAGCAGGATTCGAACCTGCGTCCTCTCGAATACCGTGCAGGACGGATTGGAGTTTCTGGATAAAGGGAATGCGGTACCCTTTTATAAATTTAAAACTTTTTGGTACTCTCGTTCCTTACCAACGTATTTTGTACAGAGTTAACTGACCGACATAGAATGACAGGGTCATATCATTTAGTGTTTCCTTTGCTGGTGTGGGCAGAGGATGTTAGACCTCTCCTCGTCTCTTTGAGAGCCTCGAGCTCGGAAATTTCGTAATTGAAGGGACATCCTTGCATGGTTACTTAGTATGTTATCGTACGCCTGGTTACTATCGTATTAATAAAGATACACAATATTGTACATACCCCTCGAGGGTGGTTACTGGTTAGTGTTTAACTTCTCAGTCTCTTTGAGAGCCTAAAGCTCATAAATTTCATAATTGAAGGGACATTTACTGTCGTATGCCCAATTATTATGGATATTGTACACACCCCTCGAGAGTGGTAACTGTAATACAGGCCTAAAAAGGCTCTTGGTACAGTGGAATCTGAACTCTATTCGATGGAGATCTGATCTTGACGCCTGATCCTCTCGAAGGCTGGCGTAATGATTTGGATGAACTTTTTTCGGGGTCATCCTTTTTGGAGATCGAAGACCAAAATGCATGCCTTCCCGAGTGCCGTTGAAAAGGCTTCAGCCTCGAAAATGTATGTGTTTGAAGACGATATTTTATCAAGGTTCATTTTTAAGAATTGGGTCTTTGACAATTCTGAGAATAATATATGAAATCAGATCTATGGCCGCAAGCCATTTGTAATAAATTGATAAAAGATTTATGGAAATCCTATTATTAAAGTAGGTCTTCAATTTTGTCATAAATATTTTCGAAGAAACTTAAGTTTTTCAAAAGATTCTCTTTGTTTAAAAATACAAAAGGTTTTGGCAGCAAAAGCCTTTTGACAGAAAGAACCTTGTCAGCATTTTCAAAATGTAGCAGGGATTCGAATTGTCGGATCTCCCCGTTTTTGTTTAGGTTGACGAACCCAGGACTATGATTTTACAATAGTGGGTATCAGCATATTATCTTATCAAGGCAATTTGTCGCCAAAACGTGTCTATCAACCTCTTAGGTTATACTGTGTCTTAGGATCTTGGGTAACCGAAATTTCTTTTAATGCTGTCCCTATATAAAATACGAAGCAAGGATGATTGTTTCTATCATCCTCGTAATTTAACCTCTGATCTGTGAAGAAATTTACACTTGGTCAGGACCAGTGTTAGGTAATAAGAAATAACTCACCTATTTCCATCATCCTTATCTGGTTTAGTGGAAGTCGGCTTCTTTTACTCCACTTACGACAATGCACGTGGTGTCGCGATCGCCCTTATTTGAAGTTCGAGCTAAATGAGCTGGAACTGTAGCTATTTGACGTACCTAATACAGTAACTGAAGCTCATAGCGCGCTTCTGAAATACTCCACTTGGAATTAGCTCACTTTCTAAGGATAGAGATTCATTTCTATCAAGAAACCAAACTAAAAGAAATAGTATTATGTTAGGTACCTAAAATTTAAGTACTACTTTCATGGTGAACATTTAGTTATTACTTTGACACACTCGTACGTATTCAAAAACTTGGGATGATTACGATTTTACCCATAATAGGCCATATTTTTACATGTATAGGAACATCTAGTAATTAATGTGCCTTTATGTGGGTAGGTATAAAAATATTTTGAAAATATTTTCTATATTCGGCGGTACTTACGCTGTACATACACGACGCAAATAATATCTAAAAAAAAAAGTATTAGTACCTATGCATACAATCTATAAAATCAGTTTGATATTAGCTGTAACTAAAGATATTAAATAAAAGAAACTGCAACCTCGAAAGGTTTACGTGCTATTTTAAAATAATAGGTTATTTCACGTTATGACGTATAACACTCTTATGTGATCGTAAAAATATGAAGTAAAAACATACCTGAGACTTAAACGAACGGTTAAACCGTTAAATATGTCTGTAGGTTCACTTACTTCAATCACAAGTCACTTGTTTTAGATTCAATGTATATTCAAACGAACGGCAAAGCCGTTAAATAATTATTTCTGTAAATTCACTAACTTCATCCCAAGTCACTTTTTATAACTTTACTAGGTATATAACTAGTAACTAGAAAAAAATAAATGCACTAGCAGGTGTTCCTGCTATAACCTTTTGCTACGGGAATCAAAACGCCAATAAGGACAAAGTGGACGCCATGTTCTTTTATAAATTCACAGGTGGCGCCATCTGCTGGTGAGTCGACGGAAATACGTCATCAAACATGAGTAAGATAAGCCTACGGGTAACGGATATGCCTATCTCATTATATAAGCTTCGAATTACGGTCAAGTACTTTTAATAATATTTCCCTAACGCGCCAAAACTAACTTCAAAAATAACATGCAAAACATATCTGACCTTTGTATTAGGTAAATACTCTATTTTATTATTCTTAATACAAGGAGGCCGCAATCAAACTTCTCTTAAAAAACAGCAATCTGATAGGTACCTTCTAAATAGGTTGTTTATAATATTTTGTTCTGAAGCTGGCAGAATACAATTTAAAAAAAAAAGACCAGCACCACCAATGGTAAAATCACTTTTTAAAACTGTTTTATTCTTATTGCTGTTATGATAAAAGAGTATAAAGTAGCCTAAAACCATCTCTGAATCCTATTGTATATCGTGTCTAATTTTGAGCTCAGTCGATTCAGTAAATTTTTGAGATTTTAATAAGAACGCACACAACATTTTTATATATATATAGAAGAAGAAGAAAGATAGATATAACAAGTTCCATCAAGTCTACATCAAACGTTTAACGAAAATAAAATAGCCAATTTACTCTTTAAAAATGTTCAATCAATCAAATAGGTACATCACATATGCACATCGTACTCCACTGGTGGACGTACTGTATAATACTGGTCATACGGGTTTACTTGATAATCATAATAGACTAGCTGAACCGCGCAACTTCGTTTGCGTGATAAATACGGTTCTTTATTCAGTCGTTAAATCGGTCGAGTGGTTAGAAGAACCCCTCAACCGATTTTGTGCAAACCATCTACTAAATAGTCCGAACAAAGCCAAAACTATGTGAGCCCGTTCTTGAGTTATAAAATTACAACGAAAAGCGGCATTGATTGAAAGTGGTATCAAGGTACTCACTAGTTCCGTCGCGGAACTACTGCCGCGGAACAACTGGGAATAAAGGTAGATACGATTGATTTTAGTATGCAATTTTAGGCACTTCTCATTAATGGCTCCGTAATTTTAAATACGGTAACAATATCATATCTCTTGAAGTCAAATGATCCTCTTCTTTAAAATTGTTGTTGGATAGGATCCTACAACATTTTAAAAAAAGTGTGTGCATGTAACCTTTACGCGCGATTGAAGTAAAACTTCTTTGCCATTGATGGCATCAAATGTTATATTAATATCATTCATTCGAAGTTTGCGAATTTTGAATAGCGGAAATCGTTTTCGCTATTCAAAATTAAAATAGTAAGTTACTTACTTTTTCTTACTTCCGTCAGAAAAAAAATCTGAGTTACTTCCTAGACGCGCCTAAAGAAGATTTACTTAAAAAAAAATCTCGTTACTCAATAGGACTCCTCATGAAAATAAAGAGGCTCAATTTATATGCTGTTATTATTAAATCTGACAAAATAAAAATTAGGAATTTCGGAAGTATGCCCCTGCCTACCCGCGTACTTCGAAATTGATAGCGTAGCCAAGACCAAACATTTCATACGATTTCAGCTACAGCAAATCGCATTCACTGCCAATGTACTACCAACCAAGACACTCATGCATCATTTCTTCTCTCATTTTCTTTACAGATGCAGTAGTATGTTACTATGCATCCTGGGCTACATACAGACAAGGTGGTGGAAGGTTTGACGTTGACCACATAGATCCACATGCGTGTACCCACTTACTGTACTCTTTCGCTGGTATTAACGACCAAGGAAATGTCATTTCTTTGGATCCTACGCTGGATCTTCCGGATTCCTGGGGCAGAGGTGAGTTATGGGAAGTGTTGTTATAGCTGTATAAATTAAGTATTTTATGTAACAAGGATATTAAAGAAAGCTAACTTGACGAACTCACCTGAGGGGTTTGGGTAGATACTTATCCGCGTCTTTTGGGGTTGCTCGGGTGTTATCCCACTTCTGGGTGCGTATAGCGTGCGTAAAACTTTCACATCACGCTGCCGTTTTGATCCTGCTTCTGTAAGGACGTTGAGCAGCCCGCCGCCGTTCTCAGGCCCCCGGTCATGGAGGCCGACGCTCTTGAGTGCAGACCCCCTCAATCCTAGCGCACAGCATTGAAATGTAACCTCAACTCCGCTGCAATTATGTACTTGAGGTTCCACTTGACTTAACTAATGGAATCAGGCATTACATGGAGGAAAGACAGTTAGTTTTATTTATCCTTGACTGTTGTGCGTTTTTTTGATACCACTGAGGAGGCAAATGCTTACAGCCTACCAAGTACTGTGCTGGTGGCCACCGTAGCCTATGGCCGTTTGCAACACCAGACACTCGCGCTGCTGACCCTTTAAAAAACTTCAAGGACCCCTTTTGAAGAACCCCCGTACTGCGTTCAGATTGACAAGTCGAAGGTGTGTAGTGGGTTCCTCTCCCTTCTCTTCTTTATTATCGGTCTACTATGGATGACCTCTGACTGTTATGCAGGTTGAAGGTGTCTGATAAATCCATACTAACGTTAAATGATATCAATGATAATATAATAGTATTACATACAGATCGGCAACTCCCTGCCTCCCACCAAGTAAGCTTTCCCATCCCCCCACCAAAGTCGATGTGTCTATTGCCGTGTCAGTACTTGAAAGAGTGTCACTGCGTTGCATTACGTATTACTACCTGCGTACTTTGTGCTATTGCCACAGGGTGGAAACTCCATACAAAAATGTTTGTTTTCACCCACACTAATACCTATAGACGTAATGTGAATGCTTAAATCAAGCTTCAATGTGTGTGTGAGTATTCTAGGGTCACTAGCTATGGAAACAAAATAATAAGGAACAGAACGCAATCTCATGTATGTAGGTACTTTTTTTTCAAATCTACCCTCGGCTAAGCACAAATTAAACCAAAGCAGTAGCCCAAAGCACTTAGGTAGTAATACGTAATGCAACGCAGTGACACTCTCTCAAGTACTGACACGGGAATCGACACATGAATTTTGGTGGGGGGATGGGGAAGCTTACTCAGGTGGGAGGCAGGGAGTTGCCGATCTGTTTGTAATACTATTATATTATCTTTGCTATTGCTTTGGTTTAATTTGTGCTTAGCCGTGGGTAGATTTGAAAAAAAACTACCTACATACATGAGATTGCGTTCTGTTCCTTATTAGGTATTTTGTTTCCATAGCTAGTGTCCCTAGTATACTCGCACACACATTCAAGCTTGATTCAAGCATTTACATCACGTGTATTTTAGTGTAGGTGAAAACGAAGATTTTTGTATGGAGTTTCCGCCTTGTGATGATATCAATACCAGAAGGAAGTTGCTACGGACTTGTAAAGAAGTTATATCCAATTTCAGATAACTATAGGCGATTCAACGCATTGAGACAAAGAAATCCAAATTTAAGAACACTTCTTGCCATTGGAGGATGGTCCGAAGGATCTGCAAAATATTCCAGAGTAAGATTTGCTAACTGTTATACACTTTTGACGTGGCGACATGCAGGCGTAAAAGTTGGTTCTGGGGAAGCCTTTTTTTTTATTTATTTTTTTACGTGAGGGAAAATCCTCAATGATGCTATGCCGGACTCTTACCGACTAAAAAACCTCACGTAACGCCCTACTGCGTGTGGTTGGGAGCCCCGGGTAAGCCCTCGGAAGGATGTCCCGGGACTCCCAACAGACCTACGGCTGCCACTGCGGCCTCGCCCAGGGGGTGGTTCGGGTGCAATCCCGCGTCTTTGGGGGGTTTCGGGTGTGATCCCGCTGCGTGAGTTGCTCACGTCACGCTGCCGTCATGGGCCTGCTTTTGTAAGGACGGTGAGCGACCCTCTCACCGTCCTCAGACCCCCGGTCATGGAGGCCGATAGTCCTCGGCGAAGACACGTTGGCTGCGGAACTCGGGTGGGTGAGTTCTCTCCCGTACCCGCCCCGCGGCCTCCTTCACGAGCATGACCTGCTCGCAGAAAGAGGCGGCGCAGTCCCACTTACTCCCGCTGGAGAGCATAGCTCGCACCATGGTCTCGAGCGAGAGAGTGTCCACGTCCAGACCCACTACGAGGACCTGGCGCTGTTGCGCCCACGCCGTGCACTCCACCAGCGTGTGGAGCGCCGTGTCATCGCTGTGGTCCTTTCTGGGGAAGCCTATGCCTAACAGTAATAGTCGAATCAACTGAGATAATAATGTTTATGAGTAGAAGACGATGGTTATAATAAATTAAAGAATTTTCTTCACTGATTCCAGATGGCTGCCCATCCGCATTTAAGATTAAATTTCATCAACAGCGCGATAGGAATGTGCATGACCTACGGTTTTAACGGTATCGACATAGACTGGGAATTCCCGAACGGTAGAGACACTGTCTATGGGCATGCAGATATCAATAACTTTACCATATTGCTGAGGGAACTGAGGGCAGCGTTTAATTTCTATGGTTTGATCTTGACTGCTGGTGTAGCGGCTACTGAGGACGCAGCTTCTAACTATTATGATATTCCAGGGATATCGCGGTGAGTTACATTTTTTCTTTTCAATAACATGTTAAATGAAAATATGGCTACGCTTGTACCCCGTTTCCCACCCATTTGAGTTGGCCGAGTGGGATAGGTGGAGCAGACGTTTGTCGGCCTCAGCGATTTCTAAACGATAAACTTGAACATCCTACGGTACTGATCCCATTTATTATTTGAGTATGGTATATTACGACCTTAGTTAAGGCTGCCAGTAACTTAAAGAAGCAAAATTAGGTATACGCTTTAAAAGCGGTGTGAAAACTTTTTATAGCAAGTAAGGACACGCCGAGGACTATCGGCCTCCATGACCGGGGGTCTGAGGACGGTGAGAGGGCCGCTCACCGTCCTTACAGAAGCAGGCCCATGACGGCAGCGTGACGTGAGCACTCACGCACGCCCCCCCTTAGAAGCGGGGTCACACCCGAAATCCCCCATAGACGCGGGACTGCACCCGAACCACCCCCTGGGCGAGGCCGCATTAGGGGCCGTAAGTCTGTTGGGAGTCACGGGACATCCTTCCTGAGGGCTTACCCGGGGCTCTCAACCATAGGCTGTTGGGCGTTACGTGAGGTTTTTTAGTCGGTAAGAGTCCGGCATAGCATCCTACGAGGATTTTCCCTCACGTTAAAAAAAAAAAAAAAAAAAAAAAAAAGCAAGTAAGGACAAACTTTCTATATCATGGCTGAAGTCCTCAAATACGAAATATTATGGAGTTCTTGAATGATTCCGATCTGTCACCCTGTTCCGTCCCCTTAGGGGAGAGATAGGAAAATAATTTTGATCTGCTCATCTCTTAGTAACGAGGAGACACTTCGAACTTTATTTACTGCTTACAATCCCCCTTTCAATCTAAAAGTAACAAATGAAACATGAGCTCTAAAACTAACTCCACTTCAACAGCCCATAAATCCTTACAGTTACCTAGACATAGTAAACATCATGATGTACGACATGGCCGGATCCTGGGATCCGGTAACCGGTCACAATGCACCCTTGCACAGCAATCATCACTGGAACACCTTTACTGTTGCACGAGCCTTGCAGTTCTGGATCAATTCCGGTAAGTCGACTCTTTATTAGACTGGAAAATTGGCAGAAAAGTATGCGGCCCATTTGTTGGGAAGTGGACACCGCAGCCCATGGACGTTTGCAACACCAGAGGCGCTACACTTGCGCTGCTGATCCTGTAAAACCTGTCTAAGACCTCTTTTGAAGAATCCCTTACTGCATTAAAGGCGTTTGTGAAAACTGGACGGAGCGTTCCAGCACGGTTAGATCCGATAGGGGCTTTCTCCCAAGCACGCTTAGGTTGTGCAATGCCGTCCCTGCCTCGGTTTTACCAAAACACCTACAGTATGGGGATCTTTAAATGAGGTAAAAGAAGTTTTTACAGGGTCGGCAGCACGAGTGTAGCGCCTACGGTGTTGCAAACGTCCATAGGCAGCGGTGACCACCGGTACATCTGGTGGGCCGTATGCTTGTCTGCCACCTTGGTGGTATAAATAAAAAAAACTTCTAAACATAATGGAGTGTTTTGTAACCCGCCGATATCTTTAAAAGCACTCGTGTTATGCGGAGTAGGTTTATTATAGGAATAAACCAGCTCATCGCAAATCCAGTATAAGCTATTCGTAGAGAAATTCGTTTTATCATTGCTTTTTACAACCTACGCCTGTCCATCTCAACACAGCAAAACGGCTCACCACTCACCACGTGGCACAAATTTTTAAAAGGGTGAAATGTGGTCGTATAGTATGCCTCTGTCTACCCCTTCGGGGATAAAGTTGTGAATATGTATGTATGTATTGCTTTTTACTGCTGCTGCTATAAGCCCAATTTATAGGTACCATACTTATCTATATTGAAGAAACAGACGCCACGACGGTGTCTACCCTTGTTCTTTAAAAACTTGGTAACACATTCGAAACCCCATTACAGGTTGCCCAAGAGAAAAGATTGCCATCGGTGTTCCATTCTACACTCGTACATTCAATTTGGCGGATTCCCACAACAATGGCGTCGGTGCACCTTCCACTGGTCCTGGTCTGGGAGGCCCTTACACCATTGCCGCTGGCACTATGGGATATAATGAGGTACCTACTTTATGTTTACATTAATTTTTTTGCTTGTGGAAACCTTCATGGTTGCTATGTTAGGGTCCTACCGGCTTAATTAAGCATAACCGTTTGCATATAGCTGGCCATCCAAAGAATATCCCAGTATACTTTATGCATGATTGAGCAACATGATTTTTGACACTTCTTACGATACCTACTGACGATCGCCGTTACGAGACATGCATGAATGGTTGTGTACGTATTTCAGTTTGAATTTCATAGATATCATTTTGTGACGTAACGTGGGAGAAGCCTTGAATAACCAGTACCTGGAACTACGGCAAATAAAATCATAAGCACTTTAAGTTCTGAAAAAATTCATTACCATGTCAAAATTGAACTTCAATCGCATGATTTAATTGAAAGGTTGAATGAAAATTTACTGGTGATATGTCTTTTGTCTCATGTTTTACAATATCTTATTATTAGGCAAACTAAATTACATCTTCAGAGCTCAAGTCATTTGCAAGTGGTCAAGTGGTCCTGCTGACTAAGCCCCTTTTCACACGTACCGGTTGCCGGGTAGCCGGTCCCGGGTCACCGGCGGCGAGTGTATGGCATTACCGGGCAAATCACGCCGGTACGTGTGAAAGCTGTAGTACATGGCCATACACTTCGCCGCCTGCCGGATACCCGGCAACCGGTACGTGTGAAAAGGGGCTAACGGTCGATCATGGCGATAAAAATTCACACTCCAAACAAAACCCTGCACCACCCTAACTAGCTCGGTACAGTTAGACTACTCACGCTATTATTAGAGTTAACACATTCGAAGGATTGCAGCGTACGCTTTTGCCGAATTTCATTCGATTCT
Source organism: Miltochrista miniata (assembly GCA_933228765.1). Taxonomy (NCBI): domain Eukaryota; kingdom Metazoa; phylum Arthropoda; class Insecta; order Lepidoptera; family Erebidae; genus Miltochrista; species Miltochrista miniata. The sequence goes on along the minus strand of OW121773.1, from coordinate 10,064,979 downwards.
TACATTATTACTGCCTCTGTGGCGCAGTCGGTAGTGATACCGCCTGCGGCGCTGGAGGTCGGGTTCGATTCCCACCGGAGACAAAAATTTGTGTGACTCAAAAATGTTTGTCTCAAGAGTCTGGGTGTTTCTATGTATAATATGTATGTATTTAAAAGTATATAAGTATTAATATCCGTGGTCTGATACCCATAACACAAGCAGGTTATTCCTAGCTTACTTTGGGATCAGATGGCGTTGTGTGAGATGTCCGTGAATATTTATTATTATATTTATATTTATTATTACTGTTATAAAATCTGAGGGGTTTTAAGAAAAAATTAAGCCGTAAAAATTGTTCTAAAGGCTATTTCTATTTGATGCTTAGACTATTTTGTTAAATAGTCTAAGATCTTATGACAAGTTTTTATGAGGAATATTTATCATTTTCGTGAGCAATTTCGATCGAACAAAGTATTCCTAATCGTGTTTTGAACCGTTAAAAAGCAAAAGTATCTAATAAATTACAATAATATAGTTTTATCAGATCAAATCAAAGAATACTTCCTAGTATAAAGTTCACCCCAAGATGAGTCTTTTTCGAATATACCTACTAGCCTTAACTCTAATAATAGTGTCTATGAAAGTTTAAATAACTACTCACGCTCCTAAAATAATAAATGGAGAGCCACGCCCAGTAGTAGACAGTTTGATAACAAATTAGAGATTGTTAAACATGGAAATCTACATACTAAATTCGCTGAGGCTACGCACACATAGACAACCCATTCACAGACACGAGGTCAGGCGCTCCTCAATCGACTTTTCGAGACTGATTTGTGCGCGAGTGTGTGTAGCAGAGGGTAGGTGTGAAAAAAAAGTACATACATGAGTTTTCCATCTGTACTATCTCTAATTTGTGGTTTGATTGGTGACAACCAAATTTCAAAGACAAATTTCTGAGAATTTTCACGGGCTATTATTAAGACAATCACACACAGTGACAAGAAACAGAAACGAATATTTCACCTTTAATGAACAAAGATGAAAGTTATAGGACAACGCAACCAAGTTATGTTTAAGTTATCTCTAAAACAACTGACACCGAGTTCGAGAAACTTCGCCGGGAGACGCTGCAGATGTATTTAAATTAAATTTCGTATTTAATTTGTAATCGAGAGTTCTATACTTATTTTTGAGTTCTGTTTCATGTAATTATAATTTCTTAGCCATTACGATGAATAACAAAACTTACTTATGGATGCTATGCCGGACTCTTACCGACTAAAAATCAACACGTTCCCTGCCTACTGCCTACGGTTGGGAGCGCCGGAGAAGCCCTCGAAAGGATATTCCTAGGATTCCCAACAGCCCTTGGCTACCACTGCGGCCTCACCTACAGGGTTTGGGTGCTATCCCGCGTCTTTGGGGGGTTGATCGGGTGTTTTCCCGCTTCATGGGGCGTATAGCGTGCGTGAATCTTTCACGTTACGCTTTTGTCCAGCCCCCTCACCTTCCTCAGACCCCAGTCATGGAGGCTGATAGTCAAAGGATAAACCTGCTTGTATTAAAATTTTGGCCTATGAATTATTATTTAAAATCCCGTCCAGTTTCATTAAAATCCATTAAGTAGTTTTTGCGTGAAGAAAAAACAAACATTTACTCTTAGACATACATAAACATCCAGTTTCAAGAACTTTCCAAATATGTTAGTGGCGTAAAGTAAGTTACTTTATTGCCTTTTGTACCCTCCCTTTACCAATTAATTTGGACAATTCTTTGTTTGGACCAAGTCAATTAGCCAATTTTTTTTTTTATATAACCCCTGTACTCCACGCAGATAGAAAACTCAGGTGGTGCATTCAAATAAGTAAAGAACAATGTTTTGTTTTCAGTTTTGCTACAAACTCCGAACCGAACCATGGAATCAGCGTTACGACGGCGTAGGTCAAGTGCCCTACGCTTTCCTTCACAACAACTGGGTCACTTATGATGATGAGCACTCGATTGTGGAAAAAATCCGCTTCGCAAGGAGTCTTGGAGTTAGGAAAGCTATGATTTGGAGTATAGAAACTGATGATTTTCACGGACGCTGTGGCATGGGGATCAATCCTTTACTGAGAGCTGTTAATAGAGCTGTCTGGCAATGAACGAAATTTAATTTTCAAAATGTGTTTTATTGATTTCTTTTGGAATGTAACTTACTTTATAGGAATGTGTGCACTAAACGAATTTCAAAGACTAGTATAAATCATCAAGATCTATCAGAATCTCATGGCAAATGGGAAAATATTTTTTTATATCTTAACCAAGTTGAAATACTGAATACCTACTTTACCTATGTCTACTGACGAAAATAATTGTCCAATATTCCATGAAAGGTACACTTTGCACTTTTCACTTTCTTGCCATGAGATTCTGTTATAATATTAAATCCTTTTAATAGTTATAATGTTATATCTATGAAACAGATACACACACTATCCCAGACCACAAATCAGAGATAGTACAGATGGAAAACTCATGTTTGTACCTACTTTTCACACCTACCCTCTGATACACACACTCGCGCACAAATCAGTATCGAAAATGCGTTGAGACCGCCTGACCTCGTGTCTGTGAATGAGGTGTCTATGTGTGCGTAGTGTCTGTGAATGAGTTGTCTATGTGTGCGTAGCCTCAGCGAAATTAGTATGTAGGTTTCCATCTGTACTATCTCTAATTTGTGCCCAGACACAGAACAAATTAACGTGCTCTTTAAGTCTTGCATAGGAAATGAACCACCACCTCGGGTTTCAACTGAAAATACAGTCGTAACAGTTATTTATTAACATTAAAATAATACTCAGACGACAGTTGTATAATTTCCTGTCCAAATCCCAGCTACCAAGTTCAGTAATTAGTCTTTCCTTTCATTTCCTTTAGTCAAAGCAAAGCATTGCGAGTGTAATTAAGCAGATTCGCCCTTATGCAAATCGGACGACGTTATGTAATGTTCACAGTCTAAAATTTCCATAATGATGCAGGTTTTAATGAAAAATATATAGAGGACAAGATGTAATCATTAATACTTGCTTTTTTATGAATGACTAGCGGGTTCACCCGCGTAGTTCCCGTTCCCGTGGGAATACGGGAATAAAATATAGCCTAAGTTCACCGCAAAGAGTGTAGCTTCCCAACAGTGAAAGAATTTTCAAATCGGTCTAGTAGTTCCGGAGCCTATTCGTTACAAACAAACAAAAAAATAAATCTTTTTTCTTTATAATATTAGTATGATTCAAAATTATATGAGCAGATAAAATGATGAATTTTGAAGCGCTCGTGACCCCGCGGACACAGTGTTCTGTAAACGATCACTGCAGTAAGCAACATTTACTGTGGCCGGTTATGGATGGATGACTACCACGTGACCACTTTGTTAAGCAATTGGTCCCGGATGTCAGCAAAATGACAGTCGTTAAGCCAAGTAGAATGCCTTATGGGCGGCTTGAAAATTTTCAACTGTGGGTGGTTACGACCTGCGCCCGGGTCGGCAGCGCATTTGTAGCGCCTCTGGTGTTGCAAACGTCCATGGGATACGGTAACCAACCTTCCGGTGGGCCGTAAGTTTGTCTACCACCTAAGTAGTATAAAATATGATATTTGAGATCCCAATCCTGCTCTGTTCTATAATGTACTGGAAATCAAAATGAAAAAGTAGCCAAAACCACTTAACAGAGAGTCTCAAAACGTAAAGATTTGGTTGAATTGATTCTAAATTCGAATAAACAAAAGCTTCTATCTATCGTCGTAAGTGCGAGGCCGCATCTGCGTTTTTCCGCGGCGGTTTCTAACCTCAAAATGTCATCAAACTGTCAAAATCAATGAAATCAAGTCAATGTTTTGACATTTTGAGGTTAGAAACCGCCGCGATAAACGCAAATGCGGCCTCGGCCTAATTGCCAATCCCGCATCAGCTTTAATTCAAAATAACTTTTTAAGAATTATCAAAGCCGCTCTCAGTCATTAAAATAAAAACAACAGGAATATTATAAATGTCGACCACAGAGTTTATGACTTGTTTTATAACTGTATAAAGGATACGCATCACGTAAAATAAATTTGTCTCTGGCAACTTTGAGACAGTGTTACCCGTAAAAATCTTAGCAATGAAACAAGCATTTGTAAGAGTTTGTTACTTTTGAGAGTCAAGTTTGTGAATTTCGTGACCTACGTATAAACGATCCTACTATTGGTCATTTTAAATTCGTACAGAAACTCGATTACATATTGACTTAATAAAATGTAAATCATAAAATAGCTTAAATTGAATGTGACACGTTCAAGAGCTGAATAAATAAATCTGAACTACAGATATTTAGTATCAATTCGTTAACAGATTGATGAAAGTTGCGGTGAGAACTGAGAGCCCCGACAATGCCCGACATAAACGGCAACCTCCCCAAAAGTTAGAAACAAGAAAAGGTCCCTTCTAATCTAAAACATGATCTTCGCTTTATTTGAATTTCCTCACTTAGTTTGCCACTAGAGCGATAATATAATGTATTATATTATCGCTCTAGTGGCAAACTAAGTGAGGAAATTCAAATAAAGCGAAGATCATGTTTCAAAAAAGGCCGAAAGTGACGAAAGTGACACTTTCGGCCTTTTTTTTTAATTGTGGAAAATCCTACGGGGATGCTATGACAGACTCCTACCGACTAAAAACCACAGGTTTCCTACCTAATGCCTAGGATTGGGAGCCCCAGGTAAGCCCTCGGAAGGATGACCCCATGACTCCCAACTGACTTGAAACTCTGGTGCGAGAGATCTCTCCCGTTACCTCCTCGCCGCCGCCGTCTCTTTCACGAGCATGACCTGCTCAGAGAAAGAGGCAGCATAGTCCTACTTACCCTCAATGGAGATCAAGGCTCGTACCATGGAACTCCAGACCTGTCACGAGTCCAGACCGGCCACGAGAGGTCACCTTCGGCCTGCCTCTTCTAGGGCAGAATTAGCCCCAACTTTGACGACCAAACTTACGCTTAAAGAGCACGTACGTGCCTCTATCGCTTGTTACGAGCTCTCGCTTGAACGCTCGCCTTAGGTGGAAGGTAAAAAAATTTTAAATGCAGCCGGCGTTCATCAATCTATAAAACGTTATCACGTCAAAAATAAGTAGGTAGGTACCTCACCAAATCTTGGAATGAAAACCGTAGTAGGGGCTCTAGAGTTTATGTCAAGTGAGTGAGTTTTGAAGAGTTCGCTGACGGAGTTAGGGGTTACTGTCTTGTTATTCGTGACGGTTCGTGATTAAGTGTACCCCAGTCGAATATCTCATAAATGATGGAGAGTGATTCGTGAAACAGGTGAGGTTGGAATAAATAGTTTTTTTTTCAATGTCTTATTATTATTATTTTTTATATTGAACCTAATACGATCGTCTATTAAAAGGCAATAGAAAGACTTTGCCTCCATGCGTGTTCTACCGCAATGGTCTGTGCTCTGAAGGAATTGTTTGATACGATGCTTACGGCTACTTTCTATCATCGCACCACACCACAGACTTAGTTCATTCACAGAATTTACAGCTGCTATGCTGGAAAAAGCTGGTAACAGAAAGAAAAAGCTATACGAATGTTATCCCCACATGCTGAGATTGTTTAATGAATGAAGAAACTCCCTGCCTCGGTGTTCCCAAACGATTACAGTCTATAATTCCTCGAAACAGGATTAGAAATGTCAACACCGCGAGTGTACAGCGCCCTAGCTAGACTACAGTGACGACTTTTGATCTGGTGAGTCGTTTATTAGTACCAAGGGACCTAGGTAACCCTGGGACCTCCATCCGAGGGCTTACCCAGACTTCAGTCTACGGCCGGGAGTTAGGAATCCGGCATAGCATCCATGTAGGATTTTCACACGTAAATAGAAGAGTTCTAGGTAGTCTGATTATAGATTAAGTTCTGGAGATCAACATAGCAATGTACTTTGGTGTGTGTGATGCAACTTTCGGACATAAAACGCCTCTTATTTGCCTTTAACTTAAATAACTTGAGACTTGTTAAGTTATGTACCTACTAACTTACTTCCCACCTCATCGTAAAACAAAATTAGCCCTTGGGTATAATAAACATAGCCCCGGCTAATAAAAAGACATTGCTAATAATCTTCAGCATCTCTTAGAGAAAATTGCATAACCTTCTTGAGTTGTGCCTTAATAAAATGTTAATCCCTTTAAACAAAACAATTCATATTCATGAATAACTATAATTTCGTGGTGCGAATAATAAAATGAAGGGTTCCTTAAAAATATTTTAGAGAAACTTTATAAGCATTACATCTACGCTAAGATTATGAAGATGAAAATTTTTCTTTTTTGTATATTTGTAATGATAAACTCGAAAACTACTGTGCCGATTTCAAAAATTCTTTCACAATTAGAAAGCTACATTCACCGAGTAACATAGGTTATATTTTATTCCAGTATTCCCACGGGAACGGGAACTACGCGAGTAAAACAGCGTGACGTCCGCTAGCTCTGTGATAAAGAGTTGCAAATATCTCGACTTTATCCCCCAAGGGGTAGAGGCATACCATAATTCACCGTTTGTATTTTGTCCACGTAATAGTGGTGAGTGTAGTGCTCTGTTGAAACGGACTGGCGTTGATATTGTGGCTACCTGCTCATGGAATTTTCAAGCCACCCATAAGCCGTGAACTTGCTTAACGACCGACGTATTATTATACACAACTAGAACCAACTGCGTGCTTTTCGAAGCATGGAAACTCTAACAAATGGGAATGCAAGAAAGCAGTCACCTATCTCTAGACCAAGTTAACTGAATTACTGCTAAACTAAATTAAATACCTAAAACAGTGGCATTGAACCAATACTACTGTGGGACTTCTTTTTGTATGAAAATATCCTCGGATGCTAGGCCGGACTCCTACCAACTAAAACCACTCGGTGCGCATCCATTCTGCCTTTACCTGGGAGATCCGGGTACGCCCTCTGAAGGATAACCCGAAAAAGTGACCATAATAAAAAGTTACTACATAGCTATTACAGGTAGACCCAAATAATTTTTCTTCCTTTATCGCACACTATCTATTGATGACTTCGATTAAATAGACAAAAGTCCATCCAATATTTTCTCACAGCACATTACGTAAAGGTTTCTTAAGTGCACTTGGTTCTATAAGCACCGGTTTATAAGTGTGGAGTTATCTGAACATTCCGCTCGGTTGAAGGTAGGACGCATGACCAACGCGATTGGATTTCCGAACGAGCACAATTTGTTACATTATTCTGCATGAATTGAGTTCTACGTTTTGATTTTATGTGTTTTTGTGTGTTTTTGTACTTAATAGAATTTTTTATATTAGAACGCGTACAGGCGTACACCACCTTAAAACCTACCCTTGTTCTTTAAGAACTTGGTTACACATTCGAAACCCCATTACAGGGTGCCCAAGAGAAAAGATTGCTGTTGGTATACAATTCTACACTCGTACATTCAATTTGGCGGATCCCCACAACAATGGCGTCGGTGCACCTTCCACTGGCCCTGGTCCGGGAGGCCCTTAAACCATTGCCGCTGGCACTATGGGATATAATGAGGTACCTAGGTACTTTATGTTTACATTATTTTTTTTGCTTGTGGTAACCTTCATGGTGGCTATGTCAGGTTCCTACCGCATAACCGTATGCTTATAGCCGGTAGCCGAAGAATATCCCAGTATACTTCGTGCATGATTGAGCAAATTTTTTGATTATTATAACTATTATCGTCTGACATGTCTTTACGATACCTACTAACGATCCCGAAATAATGTTCCGAGACATAAATGGTTGTGTACAGTATTTCAGTTTGAATTCCATAGATATCATTTTGTGATGTAACTACGGCAATGACATCATAAGCACTATACTACCTAGTTCTGAAAAAATCGTTACCGGATTAAAATCGAACTTCATTTGCATGGTTTCGTTGAAAGGGTGAATGAAAATTTGCTGGTGACATGTGTTTTGACGCATGTTTTACAATTTCTTATTATTAGGCAAACAAAATAAATCTTCAGAGCCCTGCTAACTAACGGTGGATCATAGCGATAAAAATGCACACTACAAACAAAATCCTGCGCCAACCCGTTTAACTAGCTCGGTACAGTAAGACTACTTACTCACACTATTATTACATTTAACGGGAGTTTCTGATATTTTAGAGCTGTTGCAAGCGCCATGAACAACGAGGAACTGAAGTATAGGCGGTTGAAAGCGAAAGTCTCAGCACATATCAATCTATAGTAGAATTCAACAGACCTAAATAATATAGTAAACAAAGAAATTGGATCTCGACTACTCCATAATTACTTACATTTAATTATCAATCCTGATCATAGTCCTTTCAAGGAACTCTAGTTAGATTTATGCGGACATTTCGACACTAATAAACCTTTAGATTATAGAATAATTTCATGAAAAATACTCGGATGGTAAAAATTTAAGACTGTCATTTTTTCTTGTCATTAAATTATTTTTTCTCAGACTTGTTTGTCTTTGCCATAGTGTTGTAAAACTGTTGTACTGGCCAATTGATTTTAAAAGGAGGTCATTGTTTTATCAATCTGTCAGTTCGAAAAAATGTACTTACTTTAATAATATAACTTATTGACCCAGAGAGCTAAGAGTGCGAGTCTTTGCCTCTTTTCACTCGTACCGGTTGCCGGGTGCCGGGTAGGGTGGGTGTATGGCCGTGTACTATAGCTTTCACACGTACCGGCGTGATTTGCCCGGCAACCGCTTGCATTCGCCGTCGGTTACCCGGCACCGGCTACCCGGCAACCCGGCAACTAAATAAACAGGTTTCTGTCAAACTGGTCGCTTAGACTTACCTACTTCCCTGACGATGCGAGGCAAGTCCGTCTGGGGTCCTTATTATCTGATTGGTGATAGTTATGGAGTCGTGCAGATTATAATGGAACGACTTCAATCAATGACAATCTGATTAATACTTTGTGGATTGAATATAGGTAAGGTATAGATTTAATTTTATGGCCATTCAAATGTCTTGAGAGGTAAGTCCGGCACAATTATGACCTCAGGTGTTCTAAACATTTTATATTTAATTTTACCCTACTGCGCGACACAAAAGAAGGGTTATTGTGTCGGCGGGTTTGAATAGCAGGCTGAATGAATTGATACACAAATAAAATTAGGAAAACTTAAACGTAATGTTGTAGTATAAGACACAGCAATGAGGTACTTAGTATTAGATATAGATACATTCCTAAATACTTATATGGTTAGAAACATTTCAAAACTTGGTTTCGAATGTGGCCGAAGGGTAAGGTATTATCCTTGATATGAAGCATTCCTACGATTTGTATATTAGACTAGCTGGCCCGCGCAACTTCGTTTGCGTCACGTCATTTATGAGAGTTATGAGTGAAAAAAAGGTAGGTAGTATTAATATTTTCAGTTTTCAGATTTAAAAACCCCACATTAGAAATCTCTCAAGATGTCTTAGTCTGCTTCTGTAAGAACGGCGAGCAGCTAGCGAGGCGTCTACACTTTTTATCATCCCTAAAGTAATTTATTATTGTAAATAAATGATTATACTATTAAATGTTATAAAAGTTTCTTTTTTTTTAAAGATCCTTTAATTATTGCACATAATATATATTGATATACCGAATTTCATGATTTGATGAATTTGGCGATTGATATACCGAAGTAAATGAATGTAGGGTGAACTAGATATAACTCAATGAATATTTACATACATAGAATCAGTACAGTTACAGCACTATGATCATAGACAACTTTTGTCAAAACATGACATGTTTACATGATTGCTGAGCTGTCCAGAAAAAGACTATACCATCCTTCGCAGTCATTTATTACGCGTTACACCACTACCACTGGTTTCATTTTCGATTTCAATATTACATGGTAAATATGCCGTTAACTCTAATAATGAAAAGAAAAATGAAAGTTGAAGAAGCAAGTGAGGTGTGTATGGACCGTGGCGTGTGGCGCTCGGTTCTTTCTGCCTACCCTGCAAGGGATTTGGCGTGAAGATAGTTAGTTTTTAGTTAGTTAACTGTAATATTAGGGTTAGTGATCATGAATGTTTTAATAACTACTCATGCTCCTAAAATAATAAAGGGCCAAGCCCAGTAGTAGACAGTTTGATTGTTAACAACCAAATTTTAAAGACTAATTTCTAAGAATATTCACGGGCTATTAATAAGACAATCACATACAGTTACAAGAAACAGAAACGAATATTTCACCTTTAATGAACAAAGATGAAAGTTATAGGACAACGCAACCAAGTTATGTTTAAGTTATCTCTAAAACAACTGACACCGAGTTCGAGAAACTTCGCCGGGAGACGCTGCAGATGTATTTAAATTAAATTTCGTGTTTAATTTGTAATCGAGAGTTCGATACTTATTTTTGAGTTCTGTTTCATGTAATTATAATTTCTTAGCCATTACCATGAATAACAAAACACGATGAGATACCTATAATCAATTTTACCCAACACTTAAATATATATAAATACAAGCTGACCCGCGCAACTTCGTTTGCGTCACTTAAGAGAGAATAAATCACCCGTTCCCGTCGCATTTACTCCCGTCAGAATAATTTCTTTAGCTAGAGATATTTCCCGTCGCATTATTGTAGAAATTGCGCATATTCATGGAAAGTGATATGACGCCGTGGACCACCTACATAGTTACTTCACAGGCAGAATAGTTAAGCGATAAAATAACCGGCCAAGTGCGAGTCGGACTCCCACACGGAGGGTTCCGTACCAAAAACAACAAAAAGTCTTATTTGTTACATGGGATGGGTCCCCCTTTTTCTTTTTATTTATCGTTAAGGAAAATCCTTTTTGGATGCTATGCCAGACTCCTACCGCCTAAAAACCCTACGTTACGCCCAACAGACTATGGTTGGGAGCCCCGGGTAAGCCCTCGAAAGGATGTCCCAGTAAATGTCCATTTTGTTTTAATTATTTTTATTTATGAAAATACACTGCTCGATATTTGGGAGTATTTCAAGCGTCTACTGGTTGCCCTTATTACCTATTAACACGACATATTTAAAAACAAGTATTGCACTGTGGTGGTTGTTAACCACAGTGAGCAACGCGCGCCTTAGACAGTTCGCGTTGCTCTATAGCACTATAGTGTCAACTATCCTGTTACCTATATAGATCCTCTACGGTAGGTACAGTTAGATTTCCAAAAGAGTTTGTGAACTCTATGTTTAATTTCTTTTTCAGAATATTGATGACATTTGAATGATGACATTATAAATAGGTACGATACGTCTCAACAGTGTCATGCACCGAGCATGTAATTGAATTGTGTGTTTGTACGTAAATTGTTTATACTGGAGAAAAATCTAAAATATGGGCTCTTTGTTGACTATTTCCTATGAAATTGCTATCTTTGAAATATTACACCTACCTAAAGTAATCTGCTGAAAGCGTTGTTCACTCTTTAAAGAAAAAATATTTACGATGAAAGTCGAAAAATAAGTTAGTATGTGACTTGTATAATGTTCAATAATGGCGACAGGAAATTAATTTCACTGAGCAATATTTGATGGTGCTATACTTCCTAAAGTATTCATTTAATTTGTATGGTGTAAAAGGAATGAATGATCTTGATGATATGTGCAAGCCAACTAACGTAATTAAATTGAGAAGGATACCTTATTACCTAAAATATACAATAAAATGGCGAAAAAACACGTTTGTTGTATGGGAGCCCCCCTTAAATATTATTATGTTTTTGATTTTAGTATTTGTTGTTATAGCGGCAACAAAAACACATAATCTGTGAAAATTTTAACTCTCTAGCTATCACCGTTCATGAGATACAGCCTCGTGACGGGCAGACAGACAGACAGACGGACAGCGAAGTCTCATGAATAGGGTCCCGTTCTTTACCCTTTAGGTACGGAACCCTAAAAAGCAAAAAAAAGCGCGGTCAAACGGGATAAAAAGTATCCTATGTCCCTTTTTACGGATCTAAGATCCACCAATTTGTAAATAGTGTAACTAACACGACTTTCTTTTATATACGGGTGTAACAAAATTACCTATCCAAATTTCGTCACGTGACGTGGCATCAGTCAAGAAACATTACAAAAATGAAGCAAAAAAATCACATGAATACTTTAACCGTAAAGCCGTTTTGTAGGTCCTATAAATTTTCATTTTCACCCTTTCTATCGCTACTGAGCGGCAGTAGAAAGCGACAACGACAGCCATACGGGTGCTCTGTGTTTGTTTTGCCACGGCGACCATGTTACCTCGAATTGCCGCGGTAAAAATTGAATTCTTAATGTGCGACAAAAAAATTAAAAAAAAAAATGAAAAAATTTACCCCCCTTTTTTATTAAATATTTGTATTTGATTTCCGATGCCAAGTCATCTCATGAAATTTGGAGAGGTAATTTTGTTACACCCAGTATACATATATAGATTCATACATTACCTATAGACGAACATTTTTCAAACAATGCTATCTGATCCCAAAGCTAGCTAGGATAAACCTGCTTTTTTTACGTGTAGAAAATCCGCCATGGATGCTATGGCCAGCGCTTACCGACTAAAAACCAACACGTTCCCTACCTACTGCCAACGGTTGGGAGCCCCGGGTAAGCCCTCGGAAGGATATCCCCAGGATTCCCAACAGACCTTGGCTACCAATGCGGCCTCACCTAGAGGGTTTGGGTGCTTTCCCGCGCATTAGAGGGTTGTTCGGGTGTTTTCCCGCTTCATGGGGCGTACTGCTCGTTCGCTCTAACTTTGCCGCTCGGCTCCATACTAAAGTCGAATTTTTAATTAGACGAAGTAAATTAACAGCAACTAATGTCACTTCTTCATACAATGTTGCTTATTTTCTAGGACGAAGAGACATTAGCTACTGTCAATTTACTTCGTGTAATTAACAATTCGGGTATACGCCTCTACGCCAGCGGCAAAGTTAGAGCGAACGGGTAGTATAGCGTGCGTGAATCTTTCACGTTACGCTTTCGTCCAGCCCCCTCACCTTCCTCAGACCCCCAGTCATGGAGGCGGATAGTCAAAGGATAAACCTGCTTGTCTTATAAATTATAGCCTATGAATTATTATTTAAAATCCAGTCCAGTTTTATTAAAATCCATTAAGTAGTTTTTGCATGAAGAAAAAACAAACATTTACACTTTGACATACATAAACATCCAGTTTCATGAACTTTCCAATTTAATATGTTAGTGGCGTAAAGTAAGTTACTTTATTGCCGTTTGTACCCTCCCTTTACCAATTAAGTTGGACAATTCTTTATGTGGACTAAGTCAATTACCCATTTTTTTTTCTATAAAACCCCAGTACTCTACCTAGGTAGAAAACTCAGATGGTACCTACATTGAAATAAGTAAAGAACAATGTTATGTTTTCAGTTTTGCTACAAACTTCGAACCGAACCATGGAATCAGCGTTACGACGGCGTAGGTCAAGTGCCCTACGCTTTCCTTCACCACAACTGGGTCACTTATGATGATGAGCACTCGATTGTCGAAAAAATCCGCTTCGCAAGGAGTCTTGGAGTTAGGAAAGCTATGATTTGGAGTATAGAAACTGATGATTTTCACGGACGCTGTGGCATGGGGATTAATCCTTTACTGAGAGCTGTTAATAGAGCTGTCTGGCAATGATAGGAATTTAATTTTGCAAAATGTGTTTCATTAGCCTAACTTACATGATAGGTATGTGAGCACTAATCGAAGTTTGAAGACTTGTATAAAGTGAACAGGTCAAAATCTCATGGCAAATTGGAAAATAAAATATAATCCAAATTTTGTTGAAAAACGCAACTGAATACTTTACCTTTGTCTACTGACATTAACAAATTAAAATAAATGTCTAATATTCCATAAAAATATTTTTTTATTTTTAGCTCGCCAAATTGACGTCGCCACCAGCCTGATGGAAAGCCGTGGCGCATCTAGCGATTGGGGGCCACTTCTGACAGTGGTCCTCAAGTTGGCGGCCTTGTACACTTTGCACTTTTCACTTTCTTGCTATGAGATTCTGTTATAATATTAAATCCTTTTAATTAGTTATATCTATGAAACAGATACACATACTATATTTTTAAGTTACACCCAGACCACAAATTAGAGATAGTACAGATGGAAAACTCACGTTTGTACCTACTTTTTACACCTACCCTCTGCTACACACACTCGCGCACAAATCAGTATCGAAAATGCGCTGAGAGCGCCTGACCTCATGTCTGTGAATGAGTTGTCTATGTGTGCGTAGCCTCAGCGAAATTAGTATGTAGGTTTCCATCTGTACTATCTCTAATTTGTGCCCAGACACAGAACAAATTAACGTGCTCTTAAAGTCTTGCATAGGAAATGAACACACAACCTCGAGTTTCGACTGAAAATACAGTCGTAACAGTTATTTATTAACATTAAAATAATACTCAGACGACAGTTGTATAATTTCCTGTCCAAATCCCAGCTACCAAGTTCAGTAATTAGTCTTTCCTTTCATTTCCTTTAGTCAAAGCAAAGCATTGCGAGTGTAATTAAGCAGATTCGCCCTTATGCAAATCGGACGACGCTATGTAATGCTCACAGTTGAAAATTTCCATAATGACGCAGGTTTTAATCTATACTAATATTATGAAGAGGAAAGGTTAGTTTTTTTGTTTTTTTTGCTTTTTTGTATTTTTGTTTTTTTGTTTGTTTGTTTGTAACGAATAGGCTCCAGAACTACTGGACCGATTTGTAAAATTCTTTAACTGTTGGAAAGCTACACTCTTTGCGGTGAACATAAGCTATATTTTATTCTCGTATTCCTACGGGAACGGAAACTACGCTGGTGAAACCGCGTGACATCCGCTAATGAAAAATATAAAGAGGACAAGATGTAGGTAATCTATACTTATAATAAACTAGCTGATGCCCGCAGCTTTGCCCGCGATGGCGCTGTATGTGAGAAATGATTTTCCCGCTTTTCTGTTGAATTTTTTCCTAAATTTTTTTTGCTATAAACCTCACGGAGCCCGAGACCTTTCCAACGAATGCAAAACCGTGGAAATCGGTTCGTGCGTTATGGAGTTATAGCGTCAGGAAGGAAAACCCGACTTATTTTTATATAATAGATCTGTAGAAGTGAAAATTCTGTACATTGAAAATATAAAAAAAATAAATAGCAGGGGGTGTTACTAGACCGACACCGAACCCAAAAATGTGATTTAAAAAATTTTTGTCTGTCTGTCTCTCTGTCTGTCTGTCTGTCTGTTTGTTCAGGCATCACGCAAAAACTACCGGTTCGATTACGATGAAATTTGGTATAATTATTCTTTAATATCCTGGGCACCACACTGGGTACTTTTTATCCCGGAAAAGTATACTTATTATAAAATAAAAAACGAACTTAAGTTGTATAAAGTTATTATCAATTATTGCTTAAACGGTTAATGGTACGATGATGAAATTCAGCATGAGCGTTGTTTGTTACAATTTGAAATAAGTAATTTTACCATTTTCGCAGATTCCACCTCCAAAGGTATAAAAAAGGAGGGTCAAGTTTGTATGGGACAACGCGATTCCTTGGTCCGATCTGCTTAAAATTTGACATATAGCATTATTAGCATAACTGATGGAAGACGTGTTCCTTATTTTATTGAAATTTATACTTTATCGACCTAAAAAGGGAATGTAAATTATTTTGGAGCTGATTTTCTCCGGAGTTGATATCAATACTCCTTAAATACTCTTATTTTTGATTTAAATTACTTTTTATTTTGACACATTTGTGGATGTTCAATCCGAATGACATTGTCATATTCATGATTTTGCTTTAAAGTACCTAATATTTTTAAATTTTGTGTATAAATATGTGAAAGAAGAAGAAAATTCGAAGATGGCTAGCCAGGAATAATGAAAGACCACGCTTCAGGTAGTGTTCACTGTGCATTAGAATGAAAGATGTCAGCAGCCCTAAGCGACTGGTCATGGAAGGTATGAACTTTATTCTATAGTTCTGGCTGCATTCGGTGCAGGACACAGACTCACCAAGTCTTTGTAAAATACGGTAATGGCCTCTACGAAGATCACATTTGACAAGTAAAAAGAGCCATTAAAATGAACATGTACACCTAGCAGATGAAATTTACATGGTTATTAAGTTAACAGGTCTTGGTTGGACCATCTGTATTATGAGGACAAAGTCTATCGTAGTTCGGTTTTCCCATACGTTGTAGGCTTACAGTATGACTGGGACTACCTGAAGAAGGAACTAAGTTACGATGTCAATTGCTTAGAAGAGAATTTGAGTCAAGTAGTAGTCTAGCCAATGATTTAAGAAATGTATTTAATAAATAAATTTACATAACTCATATAATATGTTTTATGAATTTGTTAACCAGAACAACTATTATAAATATGCGAATATTTGTGAGTGTGAATGTTTGTTACTCTTTCACGCTGTAACGGCTGAACGGATCTGGCTGAAATTTGGTACCTACAGAGATAGGTTAGAGACAGTGTAGGAACTAAATTTCACGCAGGCGAAGCTGCGGGCATCAGCTAGTCATTAATAGTACTTGCTTTTTTGTCAATAATTAGAAAAATTTTATTAGCTAGGAATTTAGGTAGATAAAATGATGAATTTTAAAGCGCTGGTGACCCCGCGGGCTCAGTATTCTGTAAACGATCACTGCAGTAAGCAACATTTACTCTGGCCGGTTATGGATGGGTGACCACCACGTGACCGCTTTGTGACATTTATTTACGAGCTTTTCCGTGCTTTGGAAGGCACGTTAAGCAGTTGGTCCCGGTTGTCAGTAAAATGACAGTCGTTAAGCCAAGTAGAAGGCCTTATGGGCGGTTTGAAAATTTTCAACTGTGGGTCGTTACGACCTGCGCCCGGGTCGGCAGCACGTTTGTAGCGCCTCTGGTGTTGCAAACGTCCATAGGATACGGTAATCAACCTTCGGTGGGTCGTAAGCTTGTCTGCCACCTAAGTATTGCCTGCTCTGTTCTATAATGTACTGGAAATCAAAATGAAAAGTAGCCAGAGTGTCTCAAAACGTAAAGATTTGGTTGAATTGATTCGAAATTCGAATAAACAAAAGCTTCTATCGTCGTAATTGCCGATCCCGCATCAGCTTTAATTCAAAATAACTTTTTAAGAATTATCAAAGACGCTCTCCGTCATTAAAATAAAAACCAAAGGAACAATATAAATGTCGACCACAGAGTTTATGACTTGTTTTATAACTGTATAAAGGATACGCATCACGTAAAATAAATTTGTCTCTGGCAACTTTGAGACAGTGTTACCCGTAAAAATCTTGGCAATGAAACAAGCATTTGTAAGAGTTTGTTACTTTTGAGAGTCAAGTTTGTGAATTTCGTGACCTACGTATAAACGATCCTACTATTGGTTATTTTAAATTCGTATAGAAACTCGATTACATAATTGACTTTAAAAAATGTAAGTCATAAAATTGCTTAAAATTTAATGTGACACGTTCAAGAGCTGAATACATAAATCTGAACTTCAGATATTTAGTTTTAATTCCTTAACAGGTTGATGAAAGTTGCGGTGAGAACTAAGAGCCCCGACAATGCCCGACATAAACGGCAACCTCCCAAAAAGTTAGAAACAAGAAAAGGTCCCTACTATTCTAAAACATGATCTTCGCTTTTTTTGAAGATCCTTACTTATTTAGTCACTAGAGCGATAATAAAATACACCACGACGTCAATTTCGGCCTTTTTTTAATTGTGGAAAATCCTAAGGGGATGCTATGCCGGACTCTTACTGACTAAAAACCACACGAATCCTACCTAATGCCTACGGTTGGGAGCCCCGGGTAAGCCCTCGGAAGGATGACCCCATGACTCCCAACTGACTTGAAACTCGGGTGCAAGAGATCTCTCCCGTTACCTCCCCGCCACCGCCGTCTCTTTCACGAGCATGAGCTGCTCAGAGAAAGAGGCACCGGAGTCCTACTTACCCTCAATGGAGATCAAGGCTCGTACCATGGGACTCCAGACCTGTCACAAGTCCAGACCGGCCACGAGAGGTCACCTTCGGCCTGCCTCTTCTAGGGCAGAATTAGCCCCAACTGGGGCGACCAAACTTACGCTTAAAGAGGACGATTGTCCCTCTATCGCTTGTTCCGAGCTCTCGCTTAAACGCTCGCCTTAGGTGGAATGTAAAAAAAAATGTATGTTTTTACATGCCGCTGGCGTTCATAGATTTATAAAACGTTATCACGTCAAAAATAAGTAGGTACCTCACCAAATCCAGTAATGAAAACGGAAGTAGGGGCTCTAGAGTTTATGTCAAGTGAGTGAGTTTTGAAGAGTTCGCTGACGGAGTTAGGGGTTACTGTCTTGTTATTCGTGACGGTTCGTGATTAAGTGTACCGCAGTCGAATATCTCATAAATGATGGAGATTGATTCGTGAAACAGGTGAGGTTGGAATAAATTGTTTTTTTTTTTTCAATGTCTTATTTTTTTTTTTATATTGAACCTAATACGATCCTCTATTAAAAGGCAATAGAAAAACTTTGCCTCCATGCGTGTTCTACCGCAATGGTCTGTGCTCTGAAGGAATTGTTTGATACGATGCCTACGGCTACTTTCTATCATCGCACCACTCACCACAGACTTAGGTCATTCACAGAATTTACAGCTACTATGCTGGATAAAGCTGGCAAAAGAAAGAAAAAGGTATATGAATGTTATCCCCACATGCTGAGATTGTTTAATGAATGAAGAAACTCCCTGCCTCGGTGTTCCCAAACGATTACAGTCTATGATTCTTCGAAACAGGTTTTAGAAATGTCAACACCGCGAGTGTACAGCGCCCTAGACTACAGTGACGACTTTCGATCTGGTGAGTCGTTTATTAGTACCAAGGGACCTAGGTAACCCTAAAACATCATTCCGAGGGCTTACCCAGACTTCAGTCTACGGCCGGGAGTTAGGAATCCGGCATAGCATCCATGTAGGATTTCCACACGTAAATAGAAGTGTCCTATGTAGTCTAATTATAGATTAAGTTCTGGAGATTAACATAGCAATGTACTTTGGTGTGTGGGATGCAACTTTTGGACATAAAACACCCTTCTTATTTGCTTTTAACTTTAATAACTTGAGACTTGTTAAGTTATGTACCTACTAACTTACTTCCCACCTCATCGTAAAACAAAATTAGCCCTTGGGTATAATAAACATAGCCCCGGCTAACAAAAAGACATAGCTAATAATCTTCAGCATCCCTTAGAGAAAATTGCATAAACTTCTTGAGTTGTGCCTTAATAAAATGTTAATCCCTTTAAACAAAACAATTCATATTCATGAATAACTATAACTTCGTGGCGCGAATAATAAAATGAAGGGTTCCTTAAAAATATTTTAGAGAATCTTTATAAGCATTTTTTTTTTTTTTTTGATTAACGTGAGGGAAAATCCTCATAGGATGTTATGCCGGACTCTTACCGACTAAAAAAACCTCACGCCACGCCTAACAGCCTATGGTTGAGAGCCCCGGGTAAGCCCTTAGGAAGGATGTCCCGTGACTCCCAACAGACCTACGGCCGCCAATGCGGCCTCGCCCAGGGGGTGGTTCGGGTGCAATCCCGCGTCTATGGGGGGTTTCGGGTGTGACCCCGCTTCTAAGGGGGGGGCGTGCGTGAGTTGCTCACGTCACGCTGCCGTCATGGGCCTGCTTCTGTAAGGACGGTGAGCGGCCCTCTCACCGTCCTCAGACCCCCGGTCATGGAGGCCAATAGTCCTCGGCGAAGACACGTCGGCGGCGCCCAGGGCGCCGACTGCGGAACTCGGGAGGGAGAGTTCTCTCCCGCACCCGGCCCGCCGCCTCCTTCGCGAGCATGACCTGCTCGCAGAAAGAGGCGGCGCAGTCCCACTTACTCCCGCTGGAGAGCATGGCTCGCACCATGGCCTCAAGCGAGAGAGTGTCCCTGACGGCCGCGATTGTGGCGAATCCCCCCTTTGGTTGCTCAAGTCGCACCTTCAATGTCTCCACGGTTTCCTGGTGGAGCAGGGTCCGCTGGGCCTCGATTTCTCGAGACGCAGGCCTTTGGCCCCGCTCCAGCGCCTCCTTGCGCCATCTGAACAGTGAAGGCGTGGACTGAATTGTTTTAAAAATAGACTTAATCATTAAGCTCTTTTATGATTAAGCCAACACGCCAGTTTAGGTTCACTCACATTCAAAGAAACCCCTACAATTAAAATTTTCAAAATATCTGATTCTTAAAAGTGTTATAACTCTTTTATTTCTAAACCGATTTACATAAAACAAACGCTAAATGTTAACTGGAGCAAACCTCAACACAATACAAAAAACCGCATTGCAATCGGTTGAGCGGTTACTGAGATTAGCGTGCACAACCGTACAGACAAACAGATATACAGACATACAGACATACAGACATACAGACAAACAGACAAAAATTCTAAAAATCATTGTTTTGGGTTCTATTGCGTTCATAAAGCCCCCCTATAATATTTTTTCTTATTTATCTTCCATGTACAGACAGCGACCTCTTACGATTTTATTATATGTATTATTCATGAATAACTATAACTTCGTGGCGCGAATAATAAAATGAAGGGTTCCTTAAAAATATTTTAGAGAATCTTTATAAGCATTTTTTTTTTTTTTTTTGATTAACGTGAGGGAAAATCCTCATAGGATGTTATGCCGGACTCTTACCGACTAAAAAAACCTCACGCCACGCCTAACAGCCTATGGTTGAGAGCCCCGGGTAAGCCCTTAGGAAGGATGTCCCGTGACTCCCAACAGACCTACGGCCGCCAATGCGGCCTCGCCCAGGGGGTGGTTCGGGTGCAATCCCGCGTCTATGGGGGGTTTCGGGTGTGACCCCGCTTCTAAGGGGGGGGCGTGCGTGAGTTGCTCACGTCACGCTGCCGTCATGGGCCTGCTTCTGTAAGGACGGTGAGCGGCCCTCTCACCGTCCTCAGACCCCCGGTCATGGAGGCCAATAGTCCTCGGCGAAGACACGTCGGCGGCGCCCAGGGCGCCGACTGCGGAACTCGGGAGGGAGAGTTCTCTCCCGCACCCGGCCCGCCGCCTCCTTCGCGAGCATGACCTGCTCGCAGAAAGAGGCGGCGCAGTCCCACTTACTCCCGCTGGAGAGCATGGCTCGCACCATGGCCTCAAGCGAGAGAGTGTCCCTGACGGCCGCGATTGTGGCGAATCCCCCCTTTGGTTGCTCAAGTCGCACCTTCAATGTCTCCACGGTTTCCTGGTGGAGCAGGGTCCGCTGGGCCTCGATTTCTCGAGACGCAGGCCTTTGGCCCCGCTCCAGCGCCTCCTTGCGCCATCTGAACAGTGAAGGCGTGGACTGAATTGTTTTAAAAATAGACTTAATCATTAAGCTCTTTTATGATTAAGCCAACACGCCAGTTTAGGTTCACTCACATTCAAAGAAACCCCTACAATTAAAATTTTCAAAATATCTGATTCTTAAAAGTGTTATAACTCTTTTATTTCTAAACCGATTTACATAAAACAAACGCTAAATGTTAACTGGAGCAAACCTCAACACAATACAAAAAACCGCATTGCAATCGGTTGAGCGGTTACTGAGATTAGCGTGCACAACCGTACAGACAAACAGATATACAGACATACAGACATACAGACATACAGACAAACAGACAAAAATTCTAAAAATCATTGTTTTGGGTTCTATTGCGTTCATAAAGCCCCCCTATAATATTTTTTCTTATTTATCTTCCATGTACAGACAGCGACCTCTTACGATTTTATTATATGTATTGATTGATATTGATGATGATATTGATTGATTGATATTGATTTTTATTTTTTTAATTTAATTGTTCAATGTAATTTTATTGTTACTTGTTAATAAATACTATCTATTACCTATAATAAATCATTTATTTCACAATTGGAAAGCTACATTCACCCTGAATAGCATACGGCTATATTTTATTCCCGTATTCCCACGGGAACGGGAACTACACAGGTGAAACCGCGTGAGGTCTGAGGGCATAAGACAACATTGTATGTTTCATATTAAGAAACATACAATGTTGCCTTTTTAGGCCCGCTGCTAGTTCTATTATAAAGAGTTGCAAATATCTCGACTTAATCTCCGAGGGGTCGTAGTCGTATGCATACCATATTTTTTCACCGTTTGTATTTTGTACGACGTAAAATACCTAGTAGTGCTATGTGGAAATAAACTGACACTAATGCCGCTGCATACTGATGGAATTTTCAAGCCACCCATAAGCCGTCAACTTGGCTTAACGACCGCCGTATTATTATTCTCAACTAGAACCAACTGCGTGCTTTTCGAAGCATGGAAACTCTCACAAATGGGAATGCACTAAAGCAGTCACCTTTCTCTAGACCAAGTTAACTAAATTACTGATAAACTAAATTAAATACCTAAAACAGTGGCATTGAACCAATAATACTATGGGGCTTCTTTTTGTATGAAAATTCCCTTGGATGCTAGGCCGGACTCCTACCTACTAGAACCGCACGGTGCCCATCTGCCTTTACACGGGAGGTCTAGGTACGCCCTCAGATGGATAACCCGAGAAAGTGACTTTTTTTTACGTTAGTGAAAATCCATCATTAATGCTATGCCGAACTCCTATTTATATTATACTGGTTGAATTTATAGTCGTTCTGGAACGAAAAGGTTTAGGCACAGTTTCGATAACAGAACCGATCGGCACTGTCAATTTGAAAATCAACGAAAAAAAATTACAAAAATGTCAAAATTTATATCGTTTGCCGAAGTCAAAATGAGAACTTGTGGTTATTCCTTTAAATTTCACGGAATACGCTTACTACTATTTTCTACTATAATTTTTCATTCAATGTTTAACGTTCCAATCACTAAGACGAGCTGCCGCGTCGGGAAAATTCGACCAATCACACGCATGATCCCACCGCAGTCCACGTGGACCCGTTGCCAAGTAACGTAGGTACTCGACTAGTTACGTCTTGTAGGTACGTAACGCGCTCGGCCGCTCGCTCGGCGGCGCGGCGGCGCGCAGTAACGCCGCGACTCCCGCGCAGACAGATCGTTCGTTACGATTTTCGAAAATGAGTCGTCGTCATTCAGTGCGAAATATTCAAACGAACAGTGCGTGTTTAGTAGTTAACGTGAGGAAAATCCTACATGGATGCTATGCCGGACACTTACCGACTAAAAACCACACGTTCCGTACCTATGCCTACGGTTGGGAGTCCCGCCGGGTAAGCCCTCGTAAGGATGACTCCCAGGATTCTCAACAAATCTTGGCTACCACTGCGGCTTCATGTAGGGGTTTGGATGCTAGCCCGCTTCTTTGGGGGGTTGTTCGGCTGTTGCACATCATGAGTTTCGTACTCCTGAAGTAGGAAACTTGTGATGAATTACGAATTACGCAGTGTGATAGAGTGGACCCTTCCGGACTGTTGACTGTTGGCCTTTGAAATAGTGAAGGCAATAACCATAGACTTATAACACATAGACTGAGAGTCGCTCAATTATACGTACGCGCCCGCGAAGCCGAACCAATATTAATGTAGGTGTTAACTACTCGTCTTTATACTCGGTGACACTCACACAAGCTTACAGAAAACGTTACCAGGAAATAAAATTTACCCTATAAATGGGAAAAAAATAAAATTGTTTGTATACATTTAATTTAACATTTAACTCTATTTATCTATATGCTATACTCTTCGCGGGGTAGGCAGAATGGTCTACCATATTTTATTAATATGTAGTTTAAAAAAAAGTTAAATTAAACACTAACCCCCATATTCATAATCGTTTATTAAACCTATTTTAGTTAAAACACACTTTAAGTCTATTGCTGTCTCTAACCATACTCTGTCATTGGTTAGAGATAGCAATATACTTAAAGTGTGTTTTAACTAAAATAGGCATAATAAACGATTATGAATAAGGGGGTAAGTGTAAAACGACTTACCTACTAACCAGTATAATAAACAGTTTAAGTTTTTACTAGTAGGCATACCTATATATACTTCTAGAGTTCCGTAGCCAAAACGTAAATAAGGAACCCTATTTATGAGGTTCAGCCGTCCGTCTCGCTGTATGTCTGTCTATTTCGAGGTTCCATCTCAGAAACCGTAATAGCCATAGAGCTGAAATTTTCCGAGATGATGTATTTCTGCTGCCACTATACCAACAAATTCTAAAATCAGTAATAATTTGTACTTCAAACTGTTGTAGTAAGTAATATATTATTACTACCGGCCTCCCTGACCGAGGGCCTGAGAAGGACGAGTTGGCTACTCGACGTTTTTCCAGAAGCATTCATGGTGGTGGAATAGTAACTAACTCTACCCTCTTCCCCAAGTGGCGGGATAGCACCCGAACCCTCTAAGCGAGGCCAAGGTGGTTGCCTAAGTCTGCCGGGAGCCCTGGGACATCCTTCCGAAGGCTTACCTTACTTATTAAATTAATAAACTTGTTTTAATTACAATATTTTACTAAATTATGTGGTACCCACCCACAAAATTTTGCAAATAAAATTATTTAAGTAGATATGAAGCGCTTGTGGCCCCGCGTACTCAGTGATCTATAAACGATCTGATCTGTAAACGATCACTGCAGTAAGCAACTTTCACTATGGCCAGTCCTTGGATGGGTGACCATCCATGTGACCACTTTGTGACATTTATTTGAGCTTTTCTGTGCTTATGTTGGGCCGTTAAGCTGTTGTTTCCGGTTTCCAGTAAAATGGCAGTCATGAAGCAAAGTTGAAGGCCTTTTGAGGCGGCTTGAAAAATTTCAACAGCAGGCAGTCACAACCTGCGTCATCTCAACATGGCATTACGGCTCAGCCCCTATTACGTGGAACAAATTCTAAAAAGGTGAAATGTGGGCGTATACAATGCCTCTGCCTACCCCTTCGGGAGTAAAGGCGTAAGCATATGTATGTATGTGATAAGAGTATTTTTATAACAATAACAGTTCCTAAAACCGATATTGAAGCAAATAAGAGAAAATGTGGGAAAATTTTATTCTCATTGCTTGCAACATCGTCTATGAAAATGACGTCACTAAAATGTACGATTTTTGTTTCTTTAAATGAGGTGTTTTTAACAAAAATGTAACATATTTTGCAGTACTAACCTATGCAATGTGATCTTTAGGCGTTTGGAACAATTTTCAGATGAATTGTGGCATCCTTTCACTGCAGAATACGTCATTTTTAGACGAAAATTACGCGAGCTCTTTGCACTGACACTAAATGTCCGGTACTAAAGCGCCGATTGATGTAGGCAGCTGGTATCAGCTGCCTTGAAATGGCTTCACGTCGCTCGCGCGTATTGGGTTTCTTTGCGTTATAATTCTATGGCAATAACATAAAACGTGCCCGTTTATGTATCATAAGTTCTGGACTCCATTTTGAGCAGTCGCCGGGGTACTCGGTAGCGTAAATAAACTGTAAATAGGTAGGTCTAGATTTAAGTTCATTATTTTGTTCGCGTTTATTTTCGTTACCTATTAGTACCTATTAGTACAATAGACCTTATTAATTTATCGTTTAACCGCGAAAACAGCACAATACTAAAGTATTTCCGACGGCCCTAAGCCGCCCGTGTTGAGTATGAAGAGAAATTGGAGTCCTTTATTAATCGAATCGAATGCTTTCGGTCAATGAACTAATCACATGTTCCGGCGTTTCATTCACTGAAGAATGTCAATGAATAATCGAAGCGCTACTAATGTTTCAACTCGAACGAGTGAAAATGATAACACAAAAGTTTTTTTTTTATTATAGCCTGTACAACACTTTTGACCCCCCATAATTGTTCCATGATTGATTCTGAGTAACCCCCTTTTGGGTCCAGAACGACTATAAATTCTACCAGTATATTATAAAAACCTCACTTAACGCCTAACAGCCTATGGTTGGGAGTCCCGGGTAAGCCCTCGGAAGGATGTCCCAGGAACCTGAAAAAGTGACTATAATATAAGGTTACTACAGCTATTACAGGTAGACCCAAATAATTTTTCTTCCTTTATCGCACACTATCTATTGATGACTTCGATTAAATAGACAAAAGTCGATTCAATATTTTCTCAGAGCACATTACGTAAAGGTTTCTTAAGTGCACTTGGTTCTATAAGCACCGGTTTATAAGTGAGGAGTTATCTGAACATTCCGCTCGGTTGAAGGTAGGACGCATGACCAACGCGATTGGCTTTCCGATCGAGCACAATTTGTTACATTATTGTGCATGAATTGCGTTCTAGGTTTTGATTTTATGTGTTTTTGTGTGAGTTTTCCGGGGTTTTGTATGCATACCTACTTAAAAGAAATTAACTTAGTACTTAAGGATTACGCTTACGCCTTTATCCCCAAAGGGGTAAGTAAAGGAACAATTTTATGCCATTTATTTTTCCTACGTGTCACTGATAGGTGGTGAGTTGTTGAGTACCGCATTGAAAATTGACTAGCTTGTAGACAGCTTGTAACTGCCTAGTTACAAGCTGCGCCTATGTATTTCACAGCATCAGGTACGTTTGTATGTACATAGGTACCTGCTGTTGAAATTTTTTAAGCTGCCTATTGGGTGTAGCCTCACCGAATTTAGTGTGTAGGTTTCCATCTGTACTATCTCTAATTTGAGGTAAATCTTCTATCTATCTATATGTATCAATAAAATTACAGGGTCTATTATAATCTACTCATCTATCAGCGCCCAACCCAAATCCTTATGCTTCCTCCACATTACTCGCGAAGTTGAACGAAGTTTGTCGGCGAAGTTGCACGAGTCAAAGAAAATTTTTGACGAAGTAAGCCGAGGTGCCCCTGTATACTATCGTACTCGTCTAACTTCGTTCAACTTCGCGAATAATGTGGAAGAAGCATTAGACCTAGAAACTTGATTTTTTTTGGATAAGCTACCCTAATATAATAATGTGTCGATAAGAAAGGATTTTTGGAATTCCACTATTAAGGTGGCAAAATAAGGGATAAAAGGTTGTATGGAACTTCGCCACGAACTTCTTCATTTTCAAACACAACTAGGTACCTACATTAAATTTCATGTTCAAAATGAAATAGTGTTCTGAATTTTTCTAAAATCTACTCTGAAGCTTTGACCAAGTAATAACTAGTAGGTATAGACAGGCCCATCAGTACCTACATCAGTTTTGTAGACGTTAAAGTAAGCGCATGCGCTCACTCGGTCGTAGTCGTGTTATTGTTCCGAAGGCGAAACACTACTACTACTACTATCTTCACGCCAAATCCCTTGTGGGGTAGGCAGAAAGAACCGAGCGCCACACGGCACGGTCCATGCACACCTCACTTGCTTCTTCAACTTTCATTTTTCTTTTCATGCATGCACGTCGGTTCCTACGGCTCTTGACACCACCCTAAGGTGAAACACGTGTCAAGATAAGACATTTTACGCAAGATGAATTCCTGTGCGTACCCGAAGTGTAAAAGCACAACCCTAAATTCGAAAAAAGAGTGTACATATTGTTATAGAACAATTTTATTGTATACTGACAACACTTAGTTCTAACTCTATGATAAAAAAAACTCTGTGGTCTATGGCTCTCTCTCTGCCTTTGTGAATATTGCTGGTGTACAATGTAAAATTAAAACAGTGTTCATAAAATTAAAAGCGTTCTAATTAATACTAAAACCCCACGTAATCATCAGGTTATGGGCACAGGCACTGCTGGGCAGTCTAGTAAAAAAAACTAAAAAGTGAGAACGTATTTTAAAATCATAAAACTAAAACCACGCCATAATGGCCGCCGACAAAGACGATTGTAACTACATAGAAAAACTCAAAGATGCTGAAAGTTTTCACCTTTGGAAGTTCGAAATAATTGTGTACCTAAAAGCGAAAAATTGTCACGAAGTAATAACCGGGGAATTAAAACAAAGTGATGCGAGATTCCCAATGAAAGATGCGAATGCTGCAAAAGTGATTTTGTCCACGATCGAAAAAAAATTAAAATTACGAATAATAAATTGCACAGATGCAAAACAAATGTACGACAAGCTATGTAATATCTTTGAAGGAGAAGAAAGTCGTAACAAAGAAAGCCTTCTGCAAAGTTTTTTCAGCTACAGTAATAAAAGTGAAAACATCAGTGAAATGACCATGGAAATTCAAAATATTGCCTACCGGTTGGGAAAACTTGGTCACAAAATAGAGGATATTATGATTATATCAAAAATATTATCATGTTTACCAGAAAAATATAAAAATTTTGCTACAGCATGGGATTCCACAGAACAGTCTAAGAAAACGCTATCAAATCTAATAAACAGGCTATTGTTGGAAGAAAAACGCCAAGGTAGTGATTGTGAAAAGGAAGTACTTGCCTTCAAAACTGCTGAAAAGAAGCTTAAGTGTTTCAAATGCTCCAAGTTCGGTCACTTTGCAAGAAATTGTACAGTTACTCAAAAAAAATTAAAAGCCTGTGGTATTTGTAAGAAAACAAATCACCCCGAGGACAAGTGTTTCTTCAGAAAGAAATACAAATCACAAAATGATAAAAATGTGGCACTATTGACAGATAATAAAATGTCATTAGAAGAAAAAGTATTTGTTATAGATTCCGGCTCGTCGAGACATATGAAAAATAATAAAAACTTTCTCAGCGATTATATAACTGAAAAATCTGCTATCGGAGTAGCAAAGAAAGGTGAAGAAATGATATCCGAAGGAAAATGAAATGTGATACTGGAAAAATGCACCTTGTCTAATACAATGTTTGTACCTAACCTAACCCAGAATCTAATATCGGTGGGACAAGCTACTAAAAATGGATGCAAAGTGGTGTTCACTAAAGACAAAGTGATAATAGAAAAAGATTCAGTAACATTTTTAGAAGGAAAAAGAGAAGAAAATGGTTTATACTCAATAAAGGCTAATAATAATAAAAATGTCGCTTTACTGACCGATCAACATAATTGGCATGAAAAACTAGGACACGCAAGTAAAGGTGTGATGTTAAAATTGTTAAAAATGGCTGATGGTGTGAAAATAACTGAAAAAGAAATTGAAAGACTAAAGGAAAAATGTGAGGTATGTATCAAAGCAAAACTAAGTAGATTACCTTTCAGTACAATAAGAAATAAAGCAACTAGAGTTTTACAAATTCTGCACAGTGATGTATGTGGTCCTATAGAACATAAATCATGGGATAGACAAAGGTATATTCTGTCAATAATAGATGACTACAGTAATTTTACTAAAATCTATCTTATGGAAACTAAATCAGAAACTTCACAATATCTAAAAGACTATATAAATGAATCAGAAAGAGAATTGGATACAAAAGTTTCCGTCTTGAGATGCGATAATGGTGGTGAATACATCGTTAAAGAATTTAGGACATGGTGTCAAAGAAGAGGAATTAAAATTGACTACACGACTCACTACAGTCCACAATTAAATGGAAAAGCTGAACGGTTTAATCGAACATTGCTAGAAAAGGTAAGAGCTTTATTATTTGAAAGTAAATTAAATGAAGAAATGTGGGGAGAAGCAGCTCGAACAGCTGTTTTTTTTTTTTTTTTTATACCACTAAGGTGGCAGACAAGCATACGGCCCACCAGAAGGACCGGTGGTCACCGCAGCCTATGAACGTTTGCAACACCAGAGGCGCCACACTCGCGCTGCCGACCCTGCAAAAACCTTCTAAGACCCCTTTTGAAGAACCCCATACTGTAGGCGTTTGGGAAAACCGAGGCAGGGAGATCATTCCACAACCTAAGCGTGCGCGGAAGAAAACCCCTATCGGATCTAACCGTGCTGGAACGCTCCGGACGCAGAGTGTGAGGATGAACTCCCTGTCTGTGGCGAGCGGTGCGGTGATAGAACGTAGCCGTGGGCATCATATCAAACAATTCCTCAGAGCACACACCATTGTACAGTCGGTAGAACACGCATAAGGAGGCAAAGTCTCTCCTGTCGCGAAGAGGTTCCACACCAGCTGTAAGTATAGGATCGTTGACAACTCTTATAGCACGTCTTTGCACCGAGTCAAATGGACGAAGCTGATATTCAGGTGCCCCCGCCCAAAGGTGACAGCAGTACTCCATGTGCGGCCGCACTTGCGACTTGTACAGAAGCAGTGTTTGCGCAGCAGTGAAGTACCGCCGCGCCCTGTTGAGCACACCTAGCTTCTTGGACGCCAGCTTAGCCTTGTCCTCCAAATGGCTACGGAACTGAACGTCACTGGAGATGTCAACGCCAAGGATCCCTATACTTTTGGAGATGGAAAGAGATGTGCCCTGAAATTGCGGCGCTACAGTAATTGGGGTTTGCTTAGCGGTGAAAAAACACGCTTGTGTCTTGAAAGGGTTGAACTGGACAAGATTTTGTCCACCCCAATCGGACACTCTATTAAGAGTAGCCTCGATTTCAGACACAAGCTGTTCACGATTTTCCTTCACTGTGTCCCGAGAGATACCGGGGCGGCCCGTGTAACAAGTGTCCCCCGTACTGTCGTCCGCATAACAATGAATGCCGTCAATAGACAACATGTCATTGATATGCAGCAGAAACAGAGTAGGGGACAACACTGAGCCTTGCGGTACTCCAGCGTTTATGGCCATGCAGTCTGAACAGCTGCCGTCAACGACGGCCTTGATGCTTCTACCGGCCAGGAAGCTAGACACCCATCCGCACAATCTCTCGGGCAGTCCATATGAGGGCAATTTCGTAAGAAGACCACGGTGCCAGACCCGGTCAAAGGCCTTAGAGATGTCAAGGCTTACTGCTAGAGCCTCGCCCTTACTCTCGATAGCCGTCGCCCATCATTGTGTGTGAGGCACACCAGAAGATCGCCCGTCGAGCGACCGTGACGTAAACCGTACTGCCGGTCACTGAGCAGGTCGTGTTCCTCTAGGTACCTCAGGAGCTGTGTATTAATTACACGCTCCATCACCTTAGATAAAAGGGAGGTGACGGCTATAGGCCTATAGTTGGCCGGGTCGGTCCTGTCACCCTTCTTGGGCACAGGATGCACATACGCGATCTTGCACGACGCCGGGACTTGTTGCTTGGAATATGAAAGCGTGAAAAGACGTGTAAGAACCGGACACAACTCTGGACCACACTGCTTCAGTACCACCGCGGGTATACCATCCGGCCCACTCGACTTATGAACGTCCAGGGATCGAAGCTCACGTCGGACATTCCGCTGTGTAAATTTTACTTCCGGCATGGAAGTTCCACACCACGGAATATCCGGTGGCAAAGCACCCCCGTCGCTCATGGTCGAGTTAGAGGCAAAGAGAAAACCCAAAAGGTCGGCTTTCTCCTTAGCGCTCTGGGCCAAATTACCGTAGGGTTTAAGTAAAGGTGGTAAACCTGACCGACAGAAATTTCCCTCGGCAGCTTTGGCAAGCGACCAAAATTCGCGACTCCCTGAAGGGTAGCCTGCTAGCCGTTCACCAATTCTGCCGACGAAATCGAACTTAGCCCTGACAATTGCTCTTTTGCTGGCTCTCGAGGCGGCATTTAATTTGCGTTTCACCTCGGACATGTTTGGATCTGAATTTGCACGAGCCGTGGTCCAAGCCCTGTAAGCAGATTTTTTCAACATCAAAGTTTCTCTGCAGAGCCGATTGAACCACGGTCGCTTTTTTGCTCCTACACTTTACTTAATAACTTTACTTTACTTAATAAATAGACTACCAACCACTGATAAAGAAATAACACCCTATGAAGCATGGACAAAGAAACGACCAAATCTGTCTAATATACAAACTTTTGGTTGTAAAGCCTATGCAAAGAGATTAGGACATCTGAAGAAGTTGGAGTCAAGAACAAAATATCTCGCAATGGTGGGATATGCACCTACAGGGTATCGCTTATGGTGTCCTGAAGAAAGAAAAATATTTATAGAAAGAGATGTTATCTTCAAGAGAAGACATTCTAACATTATGGAAGAAACAGAAAAGAGGAAAGAAGAAGGTATTCAAATAACAGAAGATGAAGATAAAATAGTACAAACAGAAGAAGAAAACAAGAGAACAAACAGAAGAAGAAAGAAGAGAACAAACAGAAGAAGAAAGAAGATAACAAACAGAAGAAGAAAGAAGAGAACAAACAGAAGAAGAAAGAAGATAACAAACAGAAGAAGAAGAAAGAAGAGAACAAACAGAAGAAGATAGAGGAGAACAGACACAAGAAGAAATAAGAGCACAAAAAGAAGAAAGAAGAGAAACAGAAGAAGACAGTATATTGGAAAGAAGAGCTAAAATAAAACCTGAAAAAAGAAGAGGAACCAGAATATCGAAAGTACCTAAGAAGTTTGATGACTATGTGTTACTCACCTACAATGACGTTACTACCGGAACTGAAAAAGAAAACTGGCTAAGAGCTATTAATTCGGAGAAGGACTCATTGGAGAGTAACAACACATGGGAAATCGTTGATAAGAAAGAAGCAACAGGAAATAAAGTATTAAGTAACAAGTGGGTTTTTAGAATCAAAGATGATGGAAAATACAAGGCAAGACTTGTAGTACGAGGCTTTGAGCAAGATGGAGTAGATTTTGAAGAAATTTACAGCCCAGTAGTAGGCCAATCTGCTTTGAGAAGTTTGTTTGCCATTGCTGCCTCTAATGATTATGAGATAATGACATTTGATGTAAAAACTGCGTTTCTCTATGGTGAACTTGCTGATAAAAATGTTTATATGAATGTTCCTGAAGGATATAATGAGCAATCAGATAAAATATGCAGATTGAAAAAGGCTCTATACGGATTAAAAAGCTCCAGTTACCTGGAATAGAAAATTTTCACAAGCAATGTTGAAACTGGGTATGAAGCCAACTAAAACAGACCGATGTGTCTTCACAAATGATGCTAAGACTATAATCATCGCTATTTATGTGGATGACGGTCTGGCTCTAGCAAAAGACAAAGGACAATTACTAAAAATATTAAAGAATTTGGAGATGCAATTTGAAATAAAAATATGTAAAACCCCGGAAACATTCATTGGGTATGAGATAAAGAAAAATGAAAATGGAATATTACTAACTCAGCAAATCTATACCGAACAATTATTAAAGAAATTTAATATGGCTGATTCTAAGCTTGCAACAACTCCATGTAACAATGAAAAGAAAACAGAGATAGAAAGTCATAAAGTAACTTTCCCTTACAGAGAAATGATAGGAGGACTACTCTATTTGTCTACAAGAACAAGGCCTGATATAGCTCAAGCAGTCAATGAGGCAAGTAGAAAGATTGAAAACCCTACCAAAGAAGATATCATTGCTGGTAAGAAAATATTGAAGTATCTAAACGGGACAAGGGAGAAAGGAATTCTATTTAAAATTGGGGGACATATGGATACTATGATAGCCTATAGTGATTCAGATTATGCAAATTGTATCAAGACTAGACGGAGTACAACTCGATTTGTAATAATGCTTTCCAGTGGACCAGTCTCGTGGTGCTCACGCAGACAACCAATTGTTGCATTGTCTTCTACTGAAGCAGAGTACATAGCAGCTGCAGACTGTTCTAAGGAATGTTTGTATTTAAGATCTTTATTGACAGAACTCATAAATAAAAATGTGATGATATCACTTAATATTGATAATCAGGGAGCTATTCAGTTAATAAAAACAGGTTCTTTCAATAAAAGATCTAAGCATATAGATGTAAGATTTTATTTTATACATGAAAACTATGTTAAAGGTGTAATTGATTTAAAATATTGTCCCAGTAGTGTTCAATTGGCTGACTTGTTTACTAAATCTCTTGGTAATGTAAAGTTTTTATTTCATGTAAAGCAGTTAATCTGTTAAAGTTGTACAGAAAAATAAAACAAAATGTAACTTAAATGTTTAATGATCCAAAATAAACCAGCTGATTGACAATATTGTTATAACTTAAAGAAAGGATAAATGTTCATAATTTTAACATGTAAAGGTGAAAAATAAACTTTAATATTGCTGTGGAAAAATGTAACATAAAATTAGGAGAAGGTGTTATAGAATAATTTTATTGTTTACTGACAACACTTAGTTCTAACTCTATGATAAAAAACTCTGTGGTCTATGGCTCTCTCTCTGCCTTTGTGAATATTGCTGGTGTACAATGTAAAATTAAAACAGTGTTCATAAAATTAAAAGCGTTCTAATTAATAATAAAACCCCACGTAATCATCACATATTGTGTGCATGTCCTTTCATTGCTGCAATATCTTTGTGTGTGAACTAGTCTCACTTATTAAGTTCGTAATGTATGACGTGGGCCCGTCTACTAGACTACCTATTACTTGGTCGAAGCTCTAAAGGGTGTAAAATTAAGAAACTCTCAATCATCCAATCTATAATAGTAAAATTCCTGCTACCCTTATAATGAAGGGATTCCCTAGAAAACATTTTTCGAAGTTACTAAAATTATGTTAAACTAGCTGATGCCCGCGCAGCTTCGCCGGTGCAAAATTTACAAGTAGTGTATGTTTGGATGTTTGTTACTAAATAACGCTCTAACGACTGAACAAAGCAGCATTTAGTCAATCATAAAATTAATAAGGGCTTTACAGTTTCGAAGTAATTACGATAATGTTAAAGACAATCCTCTAATTTGATGGTATAGCTGTTCAAATTGCTCAGGAGTCGCCCGGGCCGCAGCGGTCCCACCTAAAACAGATATTAAAAAATTAAGATTTTAATATAGAGCTTGGTAACCAAGCCAACAAAATTTACAAGTAGTGTATGTTTGGATGTTTGTTACTCAATAACGCTCTAACGACTGAACAAAGGGAGTGGGTGGAAAGACTTGAGACTGGCGTATCGCCATTTTAACTGATTTAATTTGTATCTATTTATTTTACTGGAGACTGGCAAAGTCGTTAATAAACGGAGGGCCATTCATTAAAAGAAGAAGAAGAAGACTGAACAAAGCAGCATTTAGTCAATCATAAAATTAATAAGGGCTTTACAGTTTCGAAGTAATTACGATAATGTTAAAGACAATCCTCTAATTTGATGGTATAGCTGTTCAAATTGTTCAGGAGTCGCCCGGGCCGCAGCGGTCCCACCTAAAACAGATATTAAAAAATTAAGATTTTAATATAGAGCTTGGTAACCAAGCCAACAACAATTTGACTGCCAGTGTCAGTCTAATGTCATTTACGATTGACATTCGTGACACATGACAAGACACCCCTATAAATCGCGATCCAGTTTCAACATGGTTGTTTAGCATAGAGATTAATTAAAGATTACATTACATTGGATTACCTACTTATTCCCTGAAACGATGAATATCATAGCCATACATTGTACTACGCGTGCGCAAAAAGTTGGCTTGCTAGGGAACAAAATATTCCCAAGCTTGCCTCAACTTATCCTACATGAGTAGAGTAGATATTTTGATAAACATTGCGAGTGAGAGGGATGCAACTATACGAAATGAGTTTGTCAATGTCAAACATATGCTTGTATGTAAATTTATTCATTTATTCATTCTCATCTCTCTGCAGTCCGCAGTTGTAAACTTCAATGAAATTATATTATTTATTTATCAAAAACTATTTACGATGGCATCCACATCTAAGGACAGTGCTACCACATCAAGTAACCCAGAGAACCAGCCAGATGATCTGGAGCCGGGAGCTTGTTACGACAGTATTTTGAACCCTACAGACTCTTTTGAGGAGTTTGCTTCAGAAATGAGTTCTAGCTTGCAGGAGCGGAATATATCGCTTAACGTCAAAAACAGTACTATTAATGAAATACAAAGTGAGATTGGTGAAAGTTCTAAAGAGGCTAATCAGATCAAATCAACTAAGTCAAGTGATGATTTACAAGGCAAAGAGGTAAGCACTATTAGTTTCTATTTTCAAATGGTCTAAGTGACCTGTACCTGTTCAATAATATTCAGTTTGTGATGTGACAATATTGATAAGATTCTTTCCCGGTCAAACAATATGAACTTGGAACTCTAGTAGACAATTTTATTCCTTCTTTATACAACTAAATGGTATTTAAACGGATCATGATATCATAATTATAGTTGTCAATAACTTTACCAGCCATGAAAGTGGCCCTCATTTCTGGATGTCACCATCACCATCATGACCATCAAGAGGGCGGGATTGATACTCCAGTTTAAAATATCCATAATAAGGGTAATTGTCATTATATAGACTAGAAACCTTATCTAAACTTATAAGTCCACACTGTCATTGTTAATTACCTACTTATATTATTTATCAATTTCATTAAAATTGAAGTTAATTTGTTTGCTAATGTATAGTTCTTGAATCAGTTTATGTACTTAGTGATTGATAGTCTGCGTGGTTAATTTTTGTGTGTTTGATCAAGAAAAGAAAATAATTACAATCCCGTCATCGCGTCTTTCAGTCACTTAACAGGCAAACCCTACAGAACTATTGAGATAAGACGTATTTAACAGCTGTTCCAATAAAACTTGACATTGGCTAACTTGTAGTAGCCCCTTCACAAAAGTGGAAGTACTTTGTCAGTACCTTTCTGATATCCTAATCTTAGAATATAAATACAACATTATCATTATGTCAACCAATATAATAATGACAGATGAAAGTTTTAAAATGTTTGTAAAGTTTAGAGTACTTTACAATTTTTTAAGTATCATTGATCCTGTAGGCCTTGGCAAAAACATCTAGAAAAGGATCTAGGAATAGGTATTTTTTATGGCCTTATGAACAGCACAACATTTGGTTTTTTCAATTTGAAAAAGACACACATACAGCTTGGCAAGAAGAGTACAAAATAATAGGGGCCTATTATTTTCTACTCTTCTTGCCAAGCTATATGTGTGTCTTTTTCAAATTGAAAACCGGCTGTCTCTGAAAACCAGCGCTGGCTGCATGAATTACAAGCATTATGCTGAGAGGCGGCCGTTATTCCACAGAGTGTGCGGCAATGGAATATTGTGTTTTAGTTTTAAGGAGGTATATTTTAGTTATTGGAACGAAGTTCCTTATCGCGCGTTGTGAAAGGGGGCTAAACGGAAAAAATTCTCACGAAAAGTTGTAACGACACTTTTTTTACCGACTTCAAAAAAGGAGGAGGTTACTCAATTCGGCCGTTTATATGTTTTTGCTATAGTATGGAGGGTAGAGGTACCTCTACCCTCCTTTAATATGGGGGTAATATGGGGGGACGGGGGGAAGCGGGGGGTGGGAGGGGACGGTAATAAAATGGGGGTTAATAATAATAAAAAAAAAGTTATCGTGGGGACCACATGTCCAGGAGTTAAGTAGAAAGATTTTTGCATCCGCAGGAACAATTAGGAGACTGCAGCGTTTCCTTCCTACAGCCACAAAAATTGCGCTTGCAAACTCCTTGCTTCTTCCAATCCTTGATTATGCAGATGTCAGTTACTTAGATCTTGCCGAGGACCAACTTGAGAAACTTGAGCGTCTCCAAAATATTTGCATACGATTTATATTTGGTTTGCGCAAATATGATCACGTTTCACAGTTTCGAACACAGCTCA
Source organism: Miltochrista miniata (assembly GCA_933228765.1). NCBI lineage: Eukaryota > Metazoa > Arthropoda > Insecta > Lepidoptera > Erebidae > Miltochrista > Miltochrista miniata. The sequence goes on along the minus strand of OW121773.1, from coordinate 10,027,426 downwards.
AGTGGTTACCTATACGACTTCGCAGGAATACTCATATTTTATTCTTATTATATAATATATTGTTTAACCCATCTACACCTTCCTATTTAAAAGAACGTTTTAGGTTTCTTCATGATACGCATGACAGATGTTTGAGATCATCAGAAAACTTGAAATTAAAAATGCCACCGCACTCCACGAACTTTTTTGACCATTCTTTTAGTGTTACAGCAGTTCGCTTGTGGAATGCACTACCCGTAGAAACTAGACGCGCTGAGACACTGCAAATTTTTAAAAATAGTGTCAAGAATTATTACTTAAACAAGTAATAATTAAAATTTTCCTGTTCGCATATACCTACTTTATAATATTGGTGTGTATGGATGTTTGTTTGTATATATTTTCGTGTATTTATTGGTATGTATATGTATGTGCCTACTATTTAGTTTATCGCTTTCTCTGGTTTTATATGTAGATATGTAATGTACAAGATAATTTATTGTTTATATAAATTTAACGCCAACAACTATCAGTTTCGATCCTACCAAATATGTCCATCCAAAGGTTGCCTGGCAGAAATTGCTTTTAGCGATAAGGCCGCCCATTGTAGTGCTATTTTGTATCAAATTTCAAATTGGAATACTATCTTGGCGTACAATAAAGTATACAATAAATAAATAAATAAAAAAATATTATTAATTAAAAAAAAAAAAATTATTACAATTCCTTCACTAATTATTGTGTTTGTTTTTGTTTTTGTTTTTGTTTAAGTACAATAAAATTTTAAAATTAAAATAAAATTTTATTACAATTCCTGCACTAATTAATTGAAAGGAACTTCGTTCCATTCGGGTGTCCCTTGACACCTCTCAAGTTTTTTGTTATGGATATTTTTGTTTAATAAACAATTTTTCTTTCTTTATTAATTTCGTTTTTGTAAGTTTCGTAAGTTATTAATCTCCTTGGTGTGGACTTTCCAGGAATCAATGTCATCCTCAGCAAGCAACCCAAACTTGACCGAACAAAACGGTAGTGATACCGATAACGAAAAAGATGATTATCTTCAATCGCCTGAATTAGTGAACAAAGAGAAACATGTATTCATATTAAGTTCTGCTGGGAAACCTATATATTCTAGGTAAGTTCTAATAGAAGCGCTTAAAGCCTCGCTAACTCAGTGTTCTGTAAACAATCACTGCTTTAAGCGTCTTCCACAGAGGCTGGTCCTTCAGATAGATGGCCACTTTATGACATTTACGAGGAAAGCATGTTGAACACAGTTGCCAGTAACATAAATATAATAAAATAAATATTCACGGACATTTCACACAACGCTATCTGATCCTAAAGTAAGCTAGGAATAACCTGCTTGTGTTATGGGTATCAGACCACGGATATTAACTGCCTCTGTGGTGTAGTCGGTAGTTTTTTTTATTTCAAAGAGAATAAATTTTATTTTATTTTATTGCAGCAGCACTATCATTTTTGCTAAAAAAATTGTAGTGCTGATGCAATAAAATAAAATTACCAGTTTTGGTTCTTTTTACTTCTTTGATCTTATGTGCTTTTCTTTTGGGTTTTTAGATATGGCAATGAAGATAAATTGGCTGGTGTCTGTGGTGTTATACAAGCTCTAGTTAGTGTGGTCGAGGAACAAAACCAGGATATCTTGAGATGTATAACCACTAAAGATTGTAAGGCGGTGTTTCTGGTGAAGGGACCCTTGATACTGGTTGCGGTATCTAAGTCAAATGAAAGTGAAACTCAGCTTGTTTTACAATTAACGTGAGTTCAAATATATTTATCTATACTAATGGTATAAAGGGCAAAGGTTTGTTTATTTGTATATACTAATCTATACTTATTAATATTATAAAGAGGAAAGATTTGACTGTTTGTTTGTTTGCATTGAATAGGCTCCGGAACTACTGGACCGATTTGAAAAATTCTTTCACTGTTGGGAAGCTACACTTTTTGCGGTAAACATAGGCTATATTTTATTCCCGTATTCCCACGGGAACGGGAACTACGCGGGTGAAACGGCGTGACGTCCGCTAGTAATTAATAACGTACTGAACCTACTTTACAATTATTTTGCCATTAGAAAGCCAAATTATCTTGAACAATCATAATATGCTATGTGACTTTAATGTAGGTATGTATGTATGTATGTTTTCTATACATTATTGTAAATGGGTGCTACAGGATTCATAGTATGTCCCACGTAATAGGTGGTTAGCCCATTGCCGTGTTGAAATGGACAGGCGCAGGTCGTCGTGACCCACAGTTGATATTTTTCAAGCCGCCCATAAGGCCTTCAACTTGGCCTAACGATTTGTCATTTTATTGTCAACCGGGTTTCATTTCGAGTTTTCCTTCTCTATGCAATGATGGATCTTTTTGCGAAATGTTCCCTTAGTCAGAGTGTACAGAATGACTCCCAAACTGAATTTCGACAAATCCTTATACGACAAGATTTTACTTAATCACTTACACATTAAACTTAATCTCGACACTACTGTACTCCGACAAAGGAAGAAACGCTTTGTCGGAGTACAGTAGTGTCGAGATTAAGTTGTTTCGATCTAAAATATTGTCGAAATTGAGTCGTGTCTGAGTTTCATGTTGTCGAAGTAAAATCTTGTCGAATAAGGATTTGTCGAAATTGAGTCTGGGAGTCGTAAAGAACCCTAAAAATGAGACAGGGGGGTCTACATAATAATTTAAAATGTATAATTTATGAATATAAACATATTTCTCATACAAATCTTTCAGATATGCGTTTAATCAAATAGTATCGGTACTTACATTAACACAACTGAACAGAATATTTGAACAGAGAAGGAACTATGACCTCAGAAGATTGTTGTCGGGTGCCGAGAGACTCATAGACCATTTACTCATATTTATGGAGAAGGATCCAGCATTTTTACTAGGTGAGTATACAGGGTGGAATTTAAAGACGGTAGTTGGAGGGAAAGTACCTTACCCTTAATATTGATAATGGCAAGTTTTGCTGAAAAGAAACATTCCTTTATTTTCAAACTAGCTGACCCTCGCAACTTCGTTTACGTCACATAAGGTCTATGAAAGGAGAGGTATTTCTTTATCAGACGCCTAGGAGCGTGTGAAACTGCCCTATTTGCTTAATCAGAAAAGAACTTAAAGATTCAGTCTATTCTAAAATCTGAATTATTTTACAATACCGGTAATCTTTAAGTTCTTTCATGACTAAGTAAACACGCCATTTTAGAATGACTCTTACATTCAAAGGAATTCTTGAATAATAGGTTTAGCGAAAGTTGAGATGTATCTAATTACTGAACTACATAGGTAACTCTCAATATTGAAACTTGTGTGGAACAATCCGTATAGTACTCCCTTTATAACACTAAAAAAATATTTGAAATCGGACCACACGTTAAGAACTTACAATAGAAAACCCATTTTGTCTTTCATTCCCTCTCCCGGGACAACCGCGCAAAATATCGGAATCAAAAGTATCCTAGAACCTTCCTCGGACTATAAGCTCGAAATGTACCAAGTATCATTCAATTTGGTTCAGTAGTTTCGGCGTGATACTTATTTGGGAAAGATCGTAAAAATAGGTGGATAGTTAGGACCGTCCATCTACCGTCTTTAAATTCCACCCTGTATAATAATCCCAGTTACTGGGGTCCACTATATTATTCTAGATTTATAGAACAACGATCCAAAATATTGTTACGATTGTTATACCACTGCAGTGGTAGACAGGCATATATCCTACAAGATCCTGCTAAGGGGCGGCACCAAAGCGAAGACGGTAGGAAATGTGTGTTTACAAACCAATCAGATATCGGCACGTGAGATGTGGAGTAAACGAAATCTAATTACTTATCAAAGCACATCTCGTTTTGACACCGCTTTGGTGGAAACCAGCCCTAAGTCTCCTTTTGAAAAACCACTTTTCCTTCAGATCACCAAATTAACCATAGAATGTGGCAGAGCTTTTCCGTTGTAAAAACTCGTAGCATATGTCTGTGGATAGTTTTTTTTGACCCGTTGGAAATTCTGGCCATACACACTCCTCAAAATAACTACAACTCTCATCTTGTACAACCTATGAACTAGGTTCCTACAGAGTTATCTTAGATAAGTTAGGTTAGATGAGCTTTTAGATCCTTTAATAACTATGTGTAATGGATCATATTTCAGGAGCTGTCAGATGTTTACCGCTACCAGAGAAAGCCCGTGAGAATATCACAAGCGCGATTCAGACAACCTGCAGCAAGATTCGAGACCTGGTCTTCGCAATCTTGTTAGCGGGTAATCAGCTGATAACGCTAGTTAGAATGAAGAAATACACTCTGCATCCGTCCGATATACATCTACTGTTTAATTTGGTTCGAAGTTCTGAGTCTTTTAAAACGGCTGAAAGTTGGACTCCGATCTGCTTGCCGAAGTTTGATTCTACGTAAGTTTTGCACTTTTCTATACTTAATATTTTAAAGAGATAAGATTTGCTTTTTTGCATTGAATAGGCTCGGAAAGTACTGAACCGATTTGGAAAATTCTTTTACTCTTGAGATGCTACAAGGTCCCCGGGTGAGATAAGCTATACAATATTACTTATTTATTAATATACGGTATTCTTACGGGAATGGGAAATACGTGGGTGAAACCGCGTTATATCTGCTAGTTCCTTATAATATTAACCGAACAATATAATCTCATACATACTGCTAGCGCATGTGTCTCCTCTAATAATACAACCTCGGGTTTTTCAAGAGAAGCGTGAAGGGACGCTGAGAACTTCTCGTTTTGTCAACTGTGAGAATCGCCCCTAATCGGCTATGGCTTTTCCATCAGCCCCATTGCGTCATTAATTTGGCTGAAGTTTATATACAGACAGCTTTAGTTCCTATATAATTTCTTAAATTATTCCTAATGATTTCTAGCAAATCGCTACTAATCTGTAAATAATAAAAAAAACTAATTTTGTTGTTGTCTGTCTGTTACACTTTCTGAACTGATTCTGATGAAATTCTGTACTGGGAAATTACATTTTTATTCCGGGAACTATTTTCTATGGGAAGTCGGATACGGCAAGTTTCACCACGCGGTGGTTTTGCCAAACTTTGCTCACCTCTCGATGTTTCGGCTATGTTGCAATAGCCGTGGACACGAGGAGACGCACTATGTCTAATGTGTCCCTGTATGCGTAATGCAAGTCTTGTGAGTTCAAAAACCTTATTAGCAAATTACTAATCCATAGTCTGATGGTTTTAATATGTATTTCAGGGGCTTTCTCCACGGCCACGTATCATACATCTCCGAAGACTGTCAAGCGTGCCTCCTACTACTCACAGTACAACGTGACGCATTCTTCCCACTATCCCAAGCTAAACACACGATAGCCGAAAAACTACGAAGATCCAACTGCCTAGTAGCCATCAACGACGCTTTGAATCGAAACGAAGAACTACCCACAACAAATCCTTTAAAACATATCGGAATACCAGAAATTAGACATTTCATGTATAAATGTAAATCTACCGCACAGCTGTTTACTTCAGATCCGATAAGTTTAGATAAATTACAGGATTATAGGATAAGGCATAAGGAGGGTGGTGATATTTGTGTGAAGAAGATTGAAAAGCTGTCGGATATAGATTATGTAAGGAATTATAGACAGTTCAGCAGTCAAATACATTGTACGTCCACACCGGCTAAGTTGATTTTTAAGTCGAATTCTGATGATACGGTTTTGGCTTGGGTGAGTTGTGTTTTTATCATAAGTACTTTTCTTTTTAATCATACCTTTCTGTCGATAGTACTACGTATAGAGAATTCAATTACATAACAGCCACACACAAGCAAACTCGGACACACACACAAACACACTTACACACATACACACTCACAAACACCATGCATGCTTCACACACTAAATAACTACCTTGTTACAAGAATACTGTCCTATGTTTTATATCTAAACGCAGGCTGAACAGTGCCCTCTGAGATAGGTACAGGCCTCCGCCTAGTTCAGAAGGTACAGTCAATTATTGCAAATTTTCCTCTACCATCATAAGTACTAACTCATTACATAAAACTTTATTTCTTAACTAAATCTGTTGCACTTTTCAAAGACTGAAAAATTTTGTGATGTGAAATGGATAAAAAAAATCAGTTTATGGCTTTCTGTGCTCTTAGCAGAAACTTGCCAATGTCTTGTTAATAGGGCTATTAGCGAAGAATGTATTATAACACCTTGGGATTTAACCTCTTGACTATTTTTTTGAAGCATAATATAGTGTTCTCAGCACCAGCTCTCCAAAAAAAAAACCCACAAATAGGGTTTCCGAACTAGACCATGAAACCGTCCAGGCGTAATCCTCTGCACTTTTAGTAGCAATTATCGAATGTCCCGTAACTAGAAGTATCGGCTGTCTGACGACAGATTTGGAGCACAAATTAGAGATAGTACAGATGGAAACCTACATACTATATTCGCTGAGGCTACGCACACATAACTCATTCACAGACACTACATAGACAACTCATTCACAGACACTACATAGACAACTCATTCACAGACACGAGGTCAGGCGGTCTTAACCGAATTTTCGACACTGATTTGTGCGCGAGTGTGTGTAGCAGAGGGTAGGTGTGAAAAAAAGTACATATATCCCGTTCGCTCTAAGTTTGCCGCTGGCGTAGAGGCTTTGTGTAGAGGCGTAGTATGGAAGGCGACCGGCAAACTTATAGCCAACGAGTAGTACATGAGTTTTCCATCTGTACTATCTCTAATTTGTGTTTGAAGGCTGTGGGTTAGATTCCCACCCAAGAAATGTATAAGTAAATTTATCACTTTGTCTAGATTCTATAGAACATTTCGCATTTCTACACAGCATTGTTTAGTCGTTGAGTAAAAATTATACAACAACTAGCTGACCCGCGCAACTTCGTTTGCGTGTTAAATGAAAAACCACTCGACCGATTTTATGCAAACTTCACATAAACCATCTTCTAAATAGTCCGAACAGAGCCTAAATATTTGGTTTGGATAGGTGAGCCCCTTCTTGAGTTATAAAATTACAACGAAAAGTGGCATTGATTTTTATATATATAGATATTAAATTTATTAATTGTTTATACCATAATTTCAGGTAACCCACGGCTTCGAGCTATACGTAACATTCGACCCGTTAATGGAAAAAGACCAAGCTATAAAAGCAGTAGACCGTCTACTCAAATGGATCAAGAAAGAAGAGCAAAGAATCTTTATAATGCATGCGCCAACTTTCTAGCAGAAATTTCTACTTGATATGAACAAATACAGTGTTTTAAATTACAAAAAATCTTACAGACTATAAAATATTACAACTTACTAGCTGATGCCCGCAGCTTCGCCGGCGTAAAATTTTGTTTCCGTTCCCACTTTCGACATAAAAAGTAGCCGATGTGGGAATTCACGCACGTACCCCCCCCCCCTAAGAAGCGGGGTAACACCCGATAAACCCCCCCAAACACGCGGGATAGCACCCGAACCACCTCCTAGGCGAGGCTGCAGTGGTAGCCGTAGGTCTGTTGGGAGTCCTGGGACATCCTTCCGAAGGCTTACAACCGTAGGCTGTTGGGCGTTACGTGAGTTTTATAGTCGGTAGGAGTCCGGCATAGCATTCATGAGGATTTTCCCTTACGTTAAAAAAAAGCCTATGTGGAAATGCAGAGAACAAGAACACAGAGGTCTGAACTATAAATATCTACTTTATGCATTTCAAATCAATATAAAAATGTATGCCACTTTTCGTTGTAATTTTATAACTCAAGAACGGGCTCACCTATCCAAACCAAATGCTTTGTTCGGACTATTTAGTAGATGATTTATGTGAAGTTTGCAAAATCGGTGGAGCGGTTATTCATTTCACGCAAACGAAGTTGCGCGGCTCAGCTAGTGAAGAGTATTTTTTGCTAACGTTACTGTCATAGAGATCAAGTTATAATTAACTGAAGAGTGACCGCTTATTATACCCGTATATCGTCTGCTTACTGGTAAAACATAATATGTAAATGCATTTTTTATCGAAAATGACTTATGTGTGCATATACATGTAATTTTCGATGCTCTATCTACTGGCAAAACCAAATAACTGCTAGGACCGTTTAATACAAAGATACCTTAGTTAACAATATGATAAACAACAATGAAATAGTAATAATCATTCAGATAAACAGAGGTAAATCACCTTAACATCGAATTAAAACTAAACAGCACAAGTAAATGACAATATATCACTGTATGATTTTTTCGATGTAGAAAAATGTGGTATTTACGTTCCCATGAACTTTAAGCTAAAATAAGTTAAATTCATTTATTTACGATCATATTTACATAATGTATTTAAATTCCTACAAGTAAAATGAGATAAATGCAGAGTTTTACCCAATAAATCCATGGATCTATTCTACACGCACATTTTTTTTATGTAATACCTTGCTTTTATAATTAGCTTATGGTTTCCATTAAATTACTGAGCATTTATGGCAAATAAAGGTATATCTGTTTTTTCAATTACAGGTAAAACCAGTTAAGTGCATGACCTAGGACAATAATAACTGATTTATTGCCTGATTTTCTGAAGAATGTGTTGCTTTAATTTAAATGAGATACAGTTGAATATTTTATTTATCATTTGGCATTAAAGTATTTTATAAAAAAAAAAATTGATTATAGTTTTAAATCGATGAAACTTTCAAAGCTTATAATCTCAGTTCAAGGAAATGTGCAGTTAACATATTTTACCAGTAAGCAGACGATATGGTCCTCAGATATTATAATTTATACTACTGCAATTTAGATAAGTATTAAAATTATTAACCAAATCAGATCTCATGTACAGAAATTTTAAACATTATCTGGTTTTGGAGGATTTTTTTAAATGATAAGAGAACTATATGTTTGATCAACGAATTCTCAGACGTTACATAGAAGGACAGTTCTCATGTCCGCTCTGAAGACAAACTTTCTGTTCGATTCCTGCTTGTGTTATCAGACCACGGATATTAACTGCCTTTGTGGTGTAGTCGGTAGTGATACCGCCTGCGGCGCTGGAGGTCCTGCGCGGAGGTGCGATTCCTGGGTCGGTCCAAATATTTGTGTGATCCACAAATGTTTGTTTCGGAGTTTGGGTGTTTCCTATGTATAATGTGTATGTATTTAGAAATATATAAGTATGTCTATCAGTCGTCTAGATCCCATAGCACAAGCTTACATTAGCTTAATTTGGGCTAGATGATGTTGTGTGTAAATGTTCACAAATATTTATTTATTTATTTCTGCGACTCAAACTGTCGCTTGGTGGCCTTCTCTCTCTCTCTCTTACCTATCAAACAAAAGCGTGAGCTGGGGGGCATGCCCTCAACAAAATTGGCACATAAAATTTTTATACTCTGTAAAATACAGCTTGATCTCTGTGACAGTTCTACAAACGTAAACAAGAATAGACTTGTATGTCAACGGCATACCTAAAGATTTTGTGGTTGAGTGACACAGAGGTGCAAACTGTATATAACAACTTTTTATGCCCTTGAAATAAAAGTCAATTTTGTTTACGTTAGTATAACTGTCACAGAGATTAAGCTATATTTTACAGAGTATAGTAACTGTCCTATGTACGTCTGAATTAATTGGTCTGGTGGAGAAATTGCCCTACTTGATGACTTGTTTCTAACTCTCTAATATCAAATGAAATTATACCATTAATTGGTGATTAAATTGGCATAGTAAGGCATGAATTTTTAAATCTCTTTTATGCACCATTATTTATTTCTATTTACACAATTTATTTTACTTGTAGGAAGCTATATGAAATCTTAAATATAGCTTGATCTCTGTGACAGTTCTACAAACGTAAACAAGAATAGACTTTATGTCAACGACATAAAGCTTTTGTGTTTGAAATGCAGAGAGTGGGAACACAGAGGTGCAAACTGTAAATAACAACTTTATGGCTTCGAAATAAAAGTCAATTTTGTTTACGTTTGTAGAACTGTCACAGAGATCAAGCTATATTTTACAGAGTATAATAATGTACAAGTCAATGGTGAAAAGATATTATGTAGAATGGGTGGTTACGTGTGAGAAACTGATCTAAAAGTATATTCAAGAATTGCTACATCATTCCTTATATTGCATTCATGTCTTTCATAAATGCAACACATACCTGCATAATGTGTGTAAATGTTACATTATAAACTCTATTGCTCCGAATAGGCTGTCAAGAATCGACCATGTGGAGATATTATTGTTGGTCAACTTGAGTAATGTTTTAAAAATCCCTGCTTTTTTCCCTGTGTATAGTGCCGCGCAGTCTGTATGAAATCTTATCTACAAAACTGAATTCTTTGCGTTTTGCAGTTTATTTACGGTATTTTGTCATAATATGATGACTGATTGACTTAGTTAGGCTGGATTCCACCAAAATCGGAGTAAGACTGTACTAGAGGTAATAAGAATAACTTTGTATGTACTACTACTAAAAGTAAAGTGTTTTTCCATTTTGCCAACAACTATACTATTTCCATTTCTTTATTTTCTCGATGACAGGTTGATGACAGTTCCTGTGAAAACTTGTACGAGCGTCTTTTTTACATTATGTATGCATTATTATATAAAAATATGACATTTACGCAGGTTCAAGGTTATACCTGACTCTAAGAAACTGATAGGGATTGAGCTATCGATAAACATAACACGATAACAGATTCGATATTTTTTTTACATAATTTAAGAAACTGAACTACTTACCTACTGCCGGATACTTTTGTACAAATTTATTAACTAGTAGATATTATATTTCAGTACAAGACGTTACACGTGTTAATTTTTGATTGACAATGCCAACTTCTCTAAAATTTTCGAAGCGTTTGTAAAATAAGTAGATATAGGTAGGTAGGTACTCGACAATGCAACGAAATAATTATAATGACAGGTAATCTTTATTTATTTATTTAAATCAAAATCTGATGTATCGTCACTGTCACTCGATGAGCTCTCTCCTACATTTAGATATTATAAGTTCCTGTACATCTACATTATCGAATGCCACATGAATTTCCCAATCCGACGCTATAATGTTTTGCTTCTTCTCACGATTTTTTCCCAGTTTTCGGCAGTAACATCCGCACATGCATTTTTTAATAAATCTAATATCTTGTTTGCCGTAAAAGGGGGATGGTTATTGTTTCGAACGGGCGTCCTATGATTTGTGCCCATATTAGTTCTATATAAATTGTACTGGCAATGATACGATATTCGATCAATTTACAATATTCGATCGATATCATTACTTATTTGGTCACAACACTAAAACTATCAAATTAGAACTGTCATCGAGAAAATAAAGAAATGGAAATACTATAACAAGCGCAACGTACTATGGTAACCACACTCCATACAAAAATGTTCGTTTTCACCCACGTAATGTGAATGCTTGAATCAAGCTTGAATGTGTGTGTGAGTATACTAGGGACACTAGCTATGGAAAAAAAATATAAAGGAACAGAACGCAATCTCATGTATGTAGGTACATTTTTTTAAAATCTACCCTCGGCTAAGCACAAATTAAAGCAAGCATAAAGTACGAAGGTCGTATTATGTAATGCAACGCAGTGACACTCTCTCCAGGGCGCCGATTCTCGACCACACGACATGAATGCGTGGACGCTAATTTACGGGTGAAACGTCCTCCGTCTCATGTTCGCCGTTCCTAAATATGAGACAGGCGACGCGTCACCCGCCGATTTCCGTCCACGCATTCATGTCGTGTGAAGCGAGAATCGGTGCCCTGTACTGACACGGCAATAGACACATCAACTTTGGTGGGTGGGTGGGGAAGCTTGGCTAGTGCGGGGCAGGGAGTTGCCGATCTGTATGTAATACTATTATAATACCTTTGGTATGGCTACCGTAGTTACGTTTTGCTTGTTAGTTGTTGGTGGTCGCTTTACTTTCACTTTACTTTTAGTATAAACTCAAGATATTCTCTAGTGCTCAGTCAGAAAAACATTTTTACTGTTAACTTGTTATGAAGTTCCAAATTTTATCTTGGTTAAATCTGGAAATTGGATATTTTAATTATGTAGATATTTAAATTCGAGTCGCATATTGGCCGAGCATATCATAAATGAATTCCTTTTCTCAAATCACACGCCTCGAGTCTTTTTCGCGTTTAACTCTGAAGCTGTATAAATGTTATATAGAACAGCTGCCAATATTATTGTTATACCTATTCTCTTTTTTTTTGTACATAACTTACATAAGATATTAATGTAGTTAGCGCTTCTAAATTAAATAGTCAATATCTATGTAAAGACTAATATTATAGCAATATATTTTAAGTACATAATGTTGATGTTTTATTTTTTGTTCCTAGTTTTGCTTACTAGCTTTTTTTGTTGTTATAATAAGCACACCAAATTGACGTCGCCAGCCTGATGGAAAGCCGTAGCGATTGGGGGCCACTTCCACAGTCCGTAAGACTTCTGACTGTGGTCCTCAAGTAGATCTGTGGTGTGCCTCTTCACACTCCGCTTAAAGAACCCGGGATTGTAAGATAGGTACACACGTGTGCGGGCAGGTCGTTCCGTGTTTTTATAGTTCGACAGTTTGAAACGCTCAGTTCTGGCGAAGATTCTCTCCACGTATGAGTGGCATCTCTGCCCGGCACGCGTTTGTCGGGATCGGAAAGGAGAGGGTGGGATCAGGTTGAAGAGCTCTTCAGAACACTCGCGGACCACTGAAGCGTGGTGTAATACTGACTGGGGAACCCATACAGGCAATCGGATGAAACAGCAGTTTCACTATAACTGCACATTCAGCAGTAACTATCAAAATTTATGAAAGTCGCTATTGCTCCTTTTTCCCTGATGGAGTGTAGGCAGATATAATAATAGATCATCACTTCAAATTGTAAAGGAAACATAAATTTGGTAACATAATAATAGCCCATCCGGACTCCTAGCAGCCGAGGCCCCGGCGAGGGTTCGTAAGACAATGAGGATGACGGACAAGGATTGAGCGAGCGCGAGTGTGGATGTTGCCTCGGCCGCGCCTCCTCTGCGCACCGTTCCGTATAGGTTTTTGGGACGGAGTCAAAGGACGCGAGGGGGCGAGGCGAGGCACCATCCACACTCTTGCGCTCGCTCATTCTTTTCAGTTTTAATTTTATTTTTTAGTTAAATTATATAAATGTAAGACATTATAATTTGATGGGCAGATAAAGCCGCTAATGCAGTCACTTGAATCACGTCTATTTTGTAGTAGACGGAGCGGGTAACTGTTTAAACCAAAGTGTCGAGAGCCTCCAGGAGGCGCCTCGCGAGAGTGGGTGGGCTATAATAATTTAGCCTATTGTATGGTTAAACAAAGTCGGTCAACAACATAACTTGGATTGATCGAAATAAAAAAAGCAACAATAGGACTAAAATTGTTTATTCTTATCAATATCTCCCTCTCTTCTCCTCTCTTTCTCTTCTCCTATCCACTTCATGTCTTTCCCTTTCTCTCCTATCCTTATCTCTCTCCCTTTCTCTTTGGTCGCGTGATCTTTCTTTTTCGCGCTCTTTTTCTCGCTCGCGTTCTTTTTCTCTCTCACGTTCTTTCTCCCTTTCACGTAGTTCCTTCTCCCGTTCGCGTTCTCTTTCCCGTTCGCGTTCTCTCTCCCTTTCTCGCTCCTTTCGGCGTTCACGATCGCGACTGCGTGATCTTTCGCGTTTGCGTTCCTTTTCACGTCTAACGTCACGGTCTCTGGATCTGGAACAATGAAATTACAAATCTTAGGACCACATATAATATAAAAATCTATACATATAATAAAATGATAGAAAAGTCAAAACTGTACATTGGAAATATTTAAAAAAAAATACTCGCTGGGTGTTCAACATAAGATACCGAAGCCGAAAATATAGTCAGAATTTTTTTTGTCTGTTTGTCTGTTTGCTTTGCTTTGTCCGGAAGGATCTCGAAAAGTACTCAATAGATTTGATTCAAATTTTGCACAAATATTACCTAGGGGTAGGGTGTTAAAATAGGCTATATATTATCACGCTTCATATCCTAGGGGCTAAGCAGAGAGCAATCAAATTGGCATTGTAACAATTTTCACGCGTACGAAGTCGCGGGCAACAGCTAGTATTTTAATATTTAGCCTTTTCAAGTTAAATACCAAAATCTTGTGGTAAGTTGCTGCAGTCAAAAAATTTAACTTGTCTGGGTTTCAAATTTTTTTTTTTATTAATTGGTATGCCAAGTATATAATTATTAGGAGTCTGCTTTGGTGCAGAATAAATGAGACTGCTGCATATTGACTGCATGTTACCACAATACATTTGACTGCCTCGGTGGAGCAGTCTGTAATGTATCCGACTGGCTTGCTGAGGTCCTGGGTTCGATTCCCAGGTTGGACCAAATATTTGTGTGAACCATTTGTGTTTCAGTTTGGTTGTGTCTTTAGAAATATGTATGCATGTCTATCACTTGTCTGGATCCCATATTGATTGAAAGCCATGGCCTCTTGTCCGGGATCGGATACATAAAGACGCTAACAAACTGGCTGTTTCCTAAATTTTAAATTTTCCCAAATCATCCCAAATATTTCCCATGTTATGCAATAATCTATTTGAGAAATTTTACATCCTGAATGGCTGGTACGTGCAAACATTGCAAAACTATTTATGCCTCAAATTGCAGACCAGAGGGCCGAAAAAGGCAACATTGTATGTTTCATATTATGAAACGTAAAATGTTTGGTATGCTTTGTATGTTCTGTATTTCAAATTATATGAAATATATGTTTCATATAATGAAACATACAATGTTGCCTTTTTAGGCCCACTGTTTCATATATACATATGGTCACGCCTTTATCCCAAAGGGGTAGGCAGAGGCATATTATATGCCCACTTTTTTAGAATTTTTCCCACATAATAGGTGGTGAGCCGTATTGAGATGGACCGGCGCAGGTTGTGACTGCCTGCTGCTGAAATTTTTTCAAGCTGCCTAAAAAGGCCTTCAATTGGCTTAACAACAGCCATTTTACTGGCAACTGGGACCAACGGCTTAACGGTGGCCACATGAATGGTAACCCATCCAAGGATCTGTTTCACACAGAATAATGCTTATGCATACTTCTTGAACAACAGAAGTTAGAAATGTAATAACCTACCATATCCAGAAAGTATATTTTTTTATACCAAAGCATACGGCCCACCAGATGTACTGGTGGTCACTGCAGCCTATGGATGTTTGCAATGCCAGAGGCCCTACACTCACACTGCTGACTATGTGAAAATCTTCTATGTATATCTGCACATAATGTTGTCCTATTCAATAATAGGCTTGATAAACATTTTAAATACAACAGAATGTAGTGAAGACCAGATACAGGCTCTATGAGATGATTCAACTGCTACCTGATTACAGACAGAAACCAAATTCATAACCAAAGCTATGGTTAGTCCAGGGTAAGCCCTTGGAAGGATACCCCAGGACTAACCAGTTATTGGCATAACTTATAGGCTGTCAGCATGATTTCCACTTTGGGAAGGTATGAGTGGTAGCACTGATATACACAATAATATTTGTATCACATAAATAATAAATAGAAAACTATCTTGCGCATTCAATTTATACCGTTAATAAGAACCTTTACCTTTCTCTTTTCCGGTCCCTGTCTCTCCTTTCTACTTTCTCTCGCCGATTCTCCTTAACTTCAGGATCAATAACCTCTTCATCAGACGGCATATCTTCATCTAGATCGTCATCTAATGCCGAAACTTTTGGCTCCAATTCATTGTTTTCTTCTAAAATTGTCCGCTTCTGTATTCTTGGCAGAATAACATCACAGAGACGTTCTTCTCGTAGGAGTTCGTCTATAAACTCATCTACGTGAACTATTTCGTACTGCCCTTCCCGATTTTGTCTTCTCAGCTTCCTATTATCATTGTAAAGAGGTTCTAAGTACTTGTAGCAATCTACTGATGTTCCTGTAAGTCTCATATAGAAAGCGCCTAAAGCACGGACGTATTTAAACTCCTCGTTTTTAATAAATTCTACTACTATGTCTTTCTCAGGCTGTATCTGCAACATTTTTAAAACTAAACATAGAAAAGGGGTTGGGTATATGAAGCCGCCGTGCACACCGCCTATGTATCGTAGTTCCATGGCCTTGTCGACCATCAGTTCCGCAGTCAAAGCAAAACATTCTTCTTTCCAATATTTGGAATCGTATATACGTGATCTGATGATCTTTTCAATTAAATATTGAGGATTTGTGCCTCGTATTGACTTCGCGTCTTTTACCGTGCGATTCGCCATTTCTGTTTTGACAGACTGTCCGTCCGACGGTCCGAGTGTCGTCGTCTGTCACTCTGTCTACTTTGACGTTCCGGGATTTCTTTTTTTACAATTAATTTATACTGGCTTTGGTTACTTAGACCATATGCCAAATCTAGATTCCGTATAACATCAGCAGCTTATTCGTGTGCAAGGAACTTATACTTCTAACTGGAATGCTCACGTGCACATCAAAAGCGTTCCGGAAAAGGAAAGCTATGAAAGGGGATGCTATCTCTTTCTACTAATGTGTCCATGCCTTAGACCATATAACACGGGACTAGCCTTTGCGAACCACCGCAAACAAAAACATTCTGCCAGTTTTCATACAAATGAAGGGGGAAACCTTAGACCATATAACACGGGACTAGCCTTTGCGAACCACCGCATACAAAAATATTCTGCCAGTTTTCATACAAATGAAGGGGGAAACACAAAGACATATAAAATTTCATTGCATTTAAAAATGTATTTTTCGACAAACGCGTAATGGCTGTTGTGTGTTAATTGTTATTGTACAGTCAACTACAATGTAATGTACTAGTTTAATCATATAAAATGATGTACTGATGTACAGGCTTTTCATAAAGCCAAAAGACCAAATGGTCATGTGCAATGGCAGAAAACAATGCTTAAGTAAGGCGCATCCTGTGGTTAGATGATCTAAGGGGGAAACACAAAGACATATAAAATTTCATTGCATTTAAAAATGTGTTTATCGACAAACGCGTAATGGCTGTTGTGTGTTAATTGTTATTGTACAGTCAACTACAATGTAATGTACTGGTTTAATCATATAAAATGATGTACTGATGTACAGGCTTTTCATAAAGCCAAAAGACCAAATGGTCATGTGCAATGGCAGAAAACAATGCATAAGTAAGGCGCATCCTGTGGTTAGATGATCTAAGGTCCATGCAGACGCTTCAGCTAGTGAGACAATATTTTCTTATTAAGTTGAAAGACATAGGTACACAATAATAAAATAAATGATATCTATGGAACTTACAGTTATGTATGTTTTAATTAGGTCTTGCAGAAGACAATTTAATAATTTGACGAATTGAATGACTTGTAATAATTGATGATACTAGATCAGTATTACCTATGTGGAGCCATTCTTACACTACCGGCTCGGTATGATGGCCGTTAAGTAGGTACGAAGAGAATTTGGCAGAGCTTGCTTGCTCTCTCTTTTTTTGCAAGGCCTTTTAGTACCACCTAATATCTACTACTTTATCAACTCAACTACTAATGACTAGACCGTTTTACTCGGTCAATATCGTAACTGCGTTGATGTGTCAAAAATTATAGCGTGCCGCACGTATAATTACGTATGACGGTTTAGGGGAGAGGGGCCGAACGTCTTATTTATCATTATCAAAAAGTCGGAAACCAAACTTATATTTTTGTTTAGATTCTTACGTATCAAATATTACGCAGCCAGGGTTGTAGGATGTCGGCCTATGCTTTTCATACACAAAGGAAAGAGGGGATGGAAACTACGTAAAACCAACTATCGTATCATACAATCAAATAGGTATATTATGTATATATTTTTACCGAAGTATCTAACCCCTTTTTGCTTTCGGTAACAATATTGGGAAAGAGAAATTTCATTCTACCTACACAAAAATCTCACATCAATTCAATTTCCTAGTAATTTAATACTTGTTCATTAGCGCTGGAGGTCCAGGGTTCGATTCCTGGGTCGGTACAAATGTTTGTGTGATCCACAAATGTTTATTTCGGAGTTAGGGAGTTAATGTAAAATATGTATGTATTTAGAATTATATAAGTATGTATATCAGTCGTCTAGATTCCATAGCACAAGCTTGTTTTAGTTAATTTGGGCTACATCCACAAATATTTATTTTATATTTATTTTATTAAAAGTAAGTCCGATCTAGAACGTACCGTGTTGGCACCACAATGAATCTTCAGAGTTGCCATGCGTAATTTATGAGTTACTACCAATAGTTATTATTTTTCAAATAAATTTATTTTAAGTCACACCAATAATGTATGAAATATTGAAATAATAGAATTTTGAAGTTAAAACATTAATTATTATAATAAACATTAACGCGTATTGACCAGCACGTATGAAAACTGTTACCTCTGATCTGGTCTACTACTGGTCATAAAAACTACCGTCTGATTCTTTTTATTACCACTTACAACACTCTGCGTTGCAAGAAAGAGAAGAATCCCCTTAAGTCGTTGTCCTGCTCGGGAACGTTTTTTACCTCTGACTTGAAGTAATGCAATATAAACCGAACATCGTTGAAAATAAAGTTCAATTTTAATTTGTTTTTGTGATTTCGTAAGCATTCCAGTTAGAAGTATAAGTTCCTTGTTCGTGTGTGTCCCACAGACGTACAATAAGTAGCAGACGAAACATTAATTATGTTTGTGTGCGTTGGTCTTTCCATTCCGCTCGCTCTAAGGGGTTAGTGAATGCTGCTATCTCGTTTCTACACGTATAGCAACACTATACATGACATTTTAAAAAAAATGACGTCCGCCTGGTTTTTGAAAGGTTTAAGCTGCCGATGCTGCAGTTTGACGTATTAGATACCTCTCATTAATGTAGGGGCCAAACTCAGGCACTTCTTTTCAACATTAAATTTAATGCTAACATAAAAATAAGTGTGGCAAACTGTGATTCTGCATTTAATTAGTTCAGAAATGCATTTTAATATAATGCCTGTAATCTTCGATGATATTGAGTATACAATATATAAAAATGAAGCCCGATTTCCGTGGTCACGGCATCACGCGTGAAATGTTGGACCGATTTCGCTAATTCTTTTTTGTTGTGTTTGTTTCTGTCAGGAGGTTTTAAAAAAATTGGTGCAAAACAATTAGCAGAAATGGTTTTTATTGCGATTTTGAATCGGATCATAGAACTGGAAACTCCGAAATGGAAACCGGGAACAGAAAGACTAAGAGATAATTTTGCAATCCAATATGGCCGCCGCCCTGAAATTACAAAATTTCATGATGGGTATCGTTAAAGGGGGTTTTTGGTATGCTGAGTACGAATCACATGATAATTTTGCAATCAAATATGGCCGCCGTGCCGAAATCACAAAATTTCATGATGGGTATTGTTTAAGGGGGATTTTGGTACGCTGAGTACGAATTTCATGATAATTTTGCAATCCAATATGGCCGCCGCGCCGAAATCACAAAATTTCATGATGGGCAATAGCTTAAGGGGTTTCTTGGTATGCTGAGTACGAATCACGTGATAATTTTGCAATCCAATATGTGCGCCGCACCGAAATCACAAAATTTTCGTGAAGGGTATCGTTTAAGGGGTTTTTTGGTATGGTGAGTACGAATCACATGATAATTTTGCAATCCAATATGGCGGCCGCGCCGAAATCACAAAATTTCATGATGGGTATCGTCTAAGGGGTTTTTTTGTATGCTGAGATCGAATCACATGATAATTTTGCAATCCAATATGGCCGCCACGCCGAAATCACAAAATTTCATGATGGGTATCGTTTAAGGGGTTTTTTGGTATGCTGAGTACGACACACATGATAATTTTGCAATCCAATTTGGCCGCCGCGCCGAAATCACAAAATTTCATGATGGGTATTGTTTAAGGGGGATTTTGGTACGCTGAGTACGAATCTCATGATAATTTTGCAATCCAAGATGGCTGTCGCGCCAGCGTTGCAAAATTTCATGTTGCATATCGCAGAAGGGGTTTTTTGGTATGCTAAATACGAATTTTAGGTCAATTTTGCAATCCAAGATGGCTGCCGAACCACCGTTGTAAAATTTCATTTTGGATATCGTGAAAGGGGTTTTTTGGTATCTCAGCATACTGACAGAAATCTCGCAACAGTGGCGTGGTGGCCATATTGGATTGCAATGAGACCCATCATGAAATTTTGTAATTTCTGCGCGGCCGCCATATTGGATTGCAAAATTATCATGTGATTCGTACTCAGCATACCAAAAAACCCCTTAAACGATACCCATCACGAAAATTTTGTGATTTCGGCGCGGCGGCCATATTGGATTGCAAAATTATCATGAGATTCGTACTCAGCATACCAAAAAACCCCTTAGACGATACCCATCATGAAATTTTGTGATTTCGGCGCGGCGGCCATATTGGATTGCAAAATTATCATGAGATTCGTACTCAGCGTACCAAAATCCTCCTTAAACGATACCCATCATGAAATTTTGTGAATTCGGCGCGGCGGCCATATTGGATTGCAAAATTAACCCAAAATTCGTACTCAGCATACCAAAAAACCCCTTATATGATATGCAACATGAAATTTTACAACGGTGGCGCGGTGGCCATATTGGATTGCAAAATTAACCTGAAATTCGTACTCAGCATACCAAAAAACCCCATAAACGATATACAACATGAAATTTTACAATGGTGGCACGGCGGCCATATTGGATTGCAAAATTAACCTGAAATTCGTACTCGTACTACTATTTTTTTCCCAAAAGCGTTTGACATCTTAGATCGTATGTCCACCTATTTATAATACGGACCAGTGTGCAGCCGGCCAGCCGCAACAAAAAAAGCGCATTGATGTTACGAGTTGGATCAAAACGTTACACATTGTATCATTACAAGGCGCGCATTGCAATGCTCGGATCACCTGCTTCACTGCTGTAACCTCGTCTTGTATCATTACAAGGTGCGCATTGCAATGCTCGGTTCACCTCCCACACTGGCTGTAATTCTCGACTCGTAACATTACATTACGCGCGAATGCTCCCGGTGAGGGAGCACCTTTAGAAAAAAATGATGTTTTGTAACATCATTTTTTTCTAAAGGTGCTTTAGCCTCAATAGCATTTTTGAAGACCTATCTATGGATACCCCACACGTATGGGTTTGATGAAAAAAAATCTTTTCGTTTCAGTTCTGAGTATGGGGACCCCCAAAATTTACTGCTTTTTTTTAGTTATATTTAAAAATCTTAATGCGGTTCACAGAATACATCTACTTACCAAGTTTCAAGTGCATAGGTCTTATAGTTTCGGAGAAAAGTGGTTGTGGTTGTGACATTCGGACGCACAGACAGACAGACATGACGAATCTATAAGGGTTCCGTTTTTTGCCATTTGGCTACGGAACCTTAAAAGAGGTATTTTAAGATACTCTTATTTCATTAAAATAAATCTTATTGAACTAGGCGGCTAACTCCTTCCCTGTAGTTGCGTTAGTGTGTGTGGTTTTTATATGTGTTAGTTTTGGCGTACTTTTCAATCTCTAATGCTTTGTCTGCTACTTATTGTAAGTCTGTGGTGTGTCCACGTTTGGACTAAGTTCTACTCACAGATTTACAATATATGTAGCAGATGAAACATTAACTATGTTTGTGTGCGTTGATCTTTCCATTCCGCTCGCACTAAGGGGTTAGTGAATGGTGCTATCCCGTTTCTACGCGAATAGCAACACCACAGTATAAAGAGTACTAACCAGTATTGTAACTCCCTACAAACGAACGAAGCGCAAACTATACCTACGAGTCTCGTTTTTCGGCAGGCCTTTCAGCACGCAAGCAGGCACCGCAGTCGCGATTGTGCCGAGTAGACGAATGGATGGTGTGTCGTTGTAACCGCGCGAGGTTTATTTACTAAAAATATTTAATATGACAATGACAACTAGAGTTTATTTTGCTTGTTTTGGTTGCATGAATTCGTCAATAACGCACCCAGAGATAACGTTTTTTAGATTACCTGGAAACTCCGAAAGGTGAGACTATAAATTGATTTTACTTAAGTACTAATTGGTACTATGCTACTAATAGACTAAAGTTAAACAAAGTGATTGACACGAGTGAACTAGGTAGTTACATGAAGTAGGTATGTTTGTGTTTAAAACTAGACTTGTGTTTGCTTAGTCAGTGAACGGTGCGATCCAATTTAGTACAATATCCAAAAAAAACTAGTTCAGAACTCTAGTACCTACGTGTAGGTAGTACATTTAGTTCCGTTGTCAGTTCGTGGTTATTTAATTGAGAGCAATGATTTAGGTATGTTTCAAGAGTAATTATTTCTTTGTGGATGACACTTAGCGTGTACTGTAACATCGTTACAGTACACGCTAAATGTACTGTAACATCGGTCATCCACAAAGAAACAAACCGTATGACTTTGATTGACAGCATTTTTGTTACCTTTGATTTTTATTACACGCATAGAGACAAATATGAACTTCCAAAATTTAACACAACTTGACAATGTACGAAAAGTACTCTAGTGTACTAGAGATTGACTAGTACTTTCAAATCGAAAAATAGTTTTGATTTTGTAAATCAAAAATTTAACGCAATGATTATAAAGACTAGAATTCCGTGATTCTATCACTGACGAAACATGTGATGAGCCGATTATTATTGTCTACACCGCTTACTCGTTTTCAAATTTCTATACCCGTCTCACTCAATCGTTAGTAGATAACGGGCGCTGCGCAGCCACGCCGCCGCCCTGCGCCGCCAGCCGTTGCGGGGATATTATATTTTTACTCACAAAGTATTTTTTGTTTAAATAAAAAAGGTACATATTTACTCGAAATGAAAGCCGGTTGTCAGTAGAACGACAATCCTTAATACAAATTTAAGGGCTTGTGGGCGGATTGAAAAAATTCAACTGCATTACGCTCACTATCTATACGGGTACGTAAAACTATAAGATAAAATGTGGGCGTATACTATGCCTCTGCCTACACCTTCAGGGATAAAGGCGTGACTATATGAATGTATGTATGTACATATTTACAATCGCAATACTAAATAGAAAATCAAAGGAGGCACATATTATTAAAATGCTGTAGGTGGGCAGCCCTATCACATGCTTACGTACCGCGCGCGCGGCTGTAGGCATTTATTTCTAAAATCCGGCCGAGTCAAACTACAGTATACAGTGGCAACACCATACATGACATGTTAAAAAAAATGACGCGCGCCTGGTTTTTGAAAGGTCGCCATTATGCTAAGCTGCCGATGCTGCAGTTTGACGTATTAGATACTTCTCATTAATGTAGGGGCCGAACTCAGGCACTTCTTTTCAAGATTTAATATAATGCCAACATAAAAATAAGTGTGGCAAATTGCGATTCCGCATTTAATTAGTTCAGAATTGCATTTTAATATAATGCCTGTAATCTTCAATGATATTGAGTAATCTATATATATAAAAATGAAGCCCTATTTACTTGGTCACGGCATCACGCGTGAACGGCTGGACCGATTTCGCTAATGTTGTGTTCGTTATTGTCAGGAGAAGGTTCTTATAAAAGAATAATATAAAAAAAAATTGCACTGAAAATTTAAAAATTTAAGAATACTTAACTACCATACAATATTATTTCTCATCTAACCTTACCGCTTCGGACTATTATGAAATTGAGAAACATAGAGATTTGTTTTAGACTGGCCGCACACGCACGGTTTCCTGGTTCGGTTTCCTAATCAGGAATTCCAATTCGTAATTCCACGTGCATGGCGCACACATCAGTTTTTTTCGTATTCGGAATTTATAAGATAAGTTCCACAGAATAAATAATATACTGGGTCATATCGAATTGAGACAATTTAAGTAAAGTACGTATTAAGACGACGACGACGATGATAAGAAATGTCTGCCACATTTTGTTTATCAAAATCGTCCATTCGGAGGGCAACAAAACAATTTGATAATTCTAACCACAGACTATATAATCATATTCTAGCGCGGTTCCGAATGGAAATTTCCGTTCGTGGGCGGCAATAGATACAAAATGTATGAGAGTGCTGCGTTCGGATTGACGTCATTAGGTTTTCACGCACGGAGCGATTCGGAACCGAATGTCAGGTTTTTTCCGTCCGGAAATAGTAAGGACGTGTGCGCCTTGTTGAACATTTTGTATGAAAACGAAGCATTCAGGTTTCCTGATTCGGAAACCGAACCAGGAAACCGATCATGTGCGGCCAGTCTTATACTACCAATAAAAACCGGCCAAGTGCGAGTAGCACTCGCTCATGAAGGGTTCCGTAGCAGCAAGTACCTAACATACTATAAAAGTTCTTGTAGTTCGTTGTAACTTTGATTTATGTTTTACCACGTTCACTGTGGTAGTGATATTTATATGCGAAAATTGCGGTTTATGACGTATTAAAAAAACTACCTACTAGATCTCGTTCAAACCAATTTTCGATGAAAGTTTTTATGGCAATGTACATCATATTAACAACAACAACAACCCACACAAGCACTTTTTCAGCAATAGAGTGGTTAGAGAGTGGATCAAGCTGCCTAACGATATTATATCAGCACAAACTGTGAATAAATTTAAGAATAAACTGGACATATTTTTAATTCATAGAAAGGAGAAAATGACATAGAATGACATGATACAGGCAATTATCAGTTGAAGCAACTGCCTGCCTGATTTATCAATAATAATAATATTATATTTTTTAGATTTTGTGAAGAGACTGTATGGATGTCGTCTCTTTGGTATCACAACCTATGGTTTGGGTTGCTATAGTTACTCAGAACTGTGATTTAGAGACTGTCAATATATTTCGATAACTGCTTATTCATATTTCTTAAAACTATAATAAAACAACGTTTTATTTGCTTTAACCAAGCTGTTTATTATTCTTATCTTCTTAGAACTTTTCCACATTACAAAAGTTCATATGGTAGCAGGGCGAAATGTTCATAATGAAAAGTAGTCACGACGTAATATAGCGAAAATTTTTACGTAAGTTTTTTTTTTGCTATAAACATGCCAAAAGCAACGTATCACATTGATCCACTTGATAAGGATAACTATGACACTTGGGCGATACAAGCCGAAGCTGTATTGGTAAAAAGCAAGCTATGGAAGTATGTCTCAACTACGCTTGACGTAAAAGCAGATACTGCTGAGATCGAAGCTGATAAACAGGCCAAGGCAGAACTAATTTTAATTATTGCTCCTTCCCAACTTAAAGAGGTTAAGAAATGTAACACTGCTAAAGATTTGTGGGATAAATTGAAACAAATACATGCGAGCAAAGGCCCTGCTCGTAAAGCCACATTATTGAAGCAACTTATTCTGACCAAACTAGAAGGCAGTGATGTTCGTACACACCTTCACAAGTTTATGGACACCGTCGATAAGCTCGCTGACATGGATGTCACCATACATGAGGATTTGCTAACTATCACGATGCTCTACAGCCTTTCCTCAGAGTACGAAAACTTTCGCGTAGCTATAGAGTCTCGCGACATATTGCCAAAGCCGGATGAATTAAAAATAAAAATAATCGAAGAAAGCGACGCTCGTCATCACAATGACAATTACGAACCTGGCCAACAACAGCAAGAAGAAAACGCACTTTTAGATTCTTGCAAAATCTGTAAGAGAACGGGAAGCAGAATCTTTCAGAAAAAGACGCACAGAGTTTGCTCTAACTGTTGGAAGAAAAACAAAGACAAACAGAAGTCTAACATTAGCAAAAACGCCGATTCCCTATACGCTGAAGAATATTTTCTTAGTTTAACACGGAACAACCAGGATGACTGGGTACTTGACAGTGGTTGTACCTCACATATGACCCATCACCACGAGCACTTCAAAAACATGAAGACTGTGTCAAGAAAACTCAACTTTGCATCAGAAAATCACTCCACAGAAATTTTGGGTGAAGGAAGAATTACATTTTCTGATGAAAAACGAGGTCGACAAGTATATCTGGAAAACGCCCTTTATGTACCTTCCCTTTCTACCAATTTACTATCGGTATCTAAAATGACTTCACATGGAGCCACCGTCTCGTTCGACAACAACCGTGCTTTAGTTCGCAACAAGTCAGGTGAACTTGTACTGTCTGCAAAGAAGTCGATCAATGGTCTTTACTATGTAAGCAAACCAAACATTGAACAAAGCTTTGCAGCAACACCGGCAACTGGTTCGACAAACACCAAACAAGGTACCATACAAGACTGGCACAGAAAACTTGGGCACATGAATTACAAAGATCTCCAACTGGCTCTCAACAACGAGACAGTGACTGGCATGAGCTTTAATAAAAATGAGATTTTGTCATTGCCAGACTGTGAAATTTGCATTCAAGCAAAAATGACTCGAGTACCGAGTCCTCCACAACGAACTACTCCTCGAACCACTGAACGTCTAGAAATCGTCCACAGCGACGTGTGCGGCCCAATTAGAACACCTACCCACGCCAAAAACAGATACTTTGTTACTTTTATTGACGATTACAGTAGGTATGGACGGGTCTACTTCCTCCAAAATAAATCTGAAGTATTAGACAAGTTCAAAGAGTACAAACAAGAAATGGAAAAATTTACGGGCAATGAAATTAAACATTTGCAAACGGATAATGGATCAGAGTACGTCAATGCCAAATTCCAAGCCTACTTAAAACAACACGGGATTGCACGACGCTTATCTGCACCCTATACCCCACACCAGAATGGTATCGCTGAACGCAAGAATCGGACACTTGTGGAGAAGGCTAGAGCTATGCTTATTGATGCTAAAGCGCCAATGCACCTATGGGCAGAAGCAGTGAACACTGCTAATTACCTAGCAAACAGAAGTGTAAACAGTGCTGTAGAAAATAAAACACCATTTGAGAAATGGGTGTTAAGAAAGCCCTGTCTTAATCACCTCCACCCTTTCGGCTCAAAAGCTTTTATTCTGAAGAAAGGACCAAGAGGTCATAAATTTGCTCCAAAAGCAATACCGGGGATGTTTGTTGGATATTCTGACACCATCTGAAAAAAAGCATACAGGGTTTACGTTCCGAACAAAACTTTTATATCCGCAGATGTGAAAGTAGTCAAGGCTGATTACTACAAAAGTCCAACTAGTGTTAACAACTTTAAATACAATAAAAACACTAATTGTGATTCGGTTTCAGAAACAATGAAAACTCAAATAGAAATCGATGATGCTGACGACACTCGGCAAGATCTTTCTATTGACAACATTGAAACGCAAGAAGGTAATTTTATTGAAAATGTTGAAAATCAACAAAATGATAGTATTACTGAAAACGTCGCAGCAGATTCTACTCTACAATATGAAAGTGTTGATGAAAATGTTGATGATGAACAAGATTCTTTTTACGAAACTTCTATTCTAGAAAGTCTTAGTCATGAACATGTTGACACGGAGTCTGAACCGAATAGCTACAGTCTACGAGACAGATCAGCAATACAAAAACCACAACGGTATGATGACTTTGTACTAGCTGCTGTTGCTGAGGTTCAAAATTTACCTAGAGATCCTGTGACTTACAAACAAGCATTGGAATCTCCTAATAAAGAACAATGGATTAAAGCCATGATGAGCGAGATAAACTCTCTAAATGAAAACAAAACATGGGACTTAGTCAGTTTGCCTGATGGAAGAAAAGCACTACCATGCAAATGGATATTCAAATTAAAGACAAATCCAGATGGCTCAATCGATAAATACAAAGCTAGACTAGTTTTAAAAGGTTATTCACAGCAAAAAGGAATCGATTATGACAAAACGTTTAGTCCTGTGGCTCGACTAAGTACTATACGAGCTATTATCGCAATTGCTGCTAAAGAAAATTTAAACCTACGCCAATTCGATGTAGCTACGGCCTTTCTCAATGGCTCAGTTGAGGAAGAAATTTTCATGAAACAACCTGAAGGTTTCCAAGATGGGACAAAGCAGGTATGCAAACTTAATCGCAGCCTCTATGGTCTGAAGCAAGCACCTCGATGCTGGAACTCATGCATTGCCGAATTCTTGAAAATTACAGGCTTTCAACAAAGTGAAGCTGATCCTTGTCTGTACGTTAGAACCAGAGGAAAGTCAAAAGTTTTGATTGGTCTCTACGTTGACGACGGACTTGTGGCGTCGAATACGCCAACTGCAGGAGACGAGTTTATCAAGGAATTAAAAACAAGATTCAAGATAACTACCCGACCTGCTTCCTACTTTTTGGGTATGGAAATCAAAGCTGAAAAAGGCAAAATAACATTATGCCAACAAGCCTACATTAAGAAGGTTCTTGAAAGGTATGGTATGACTAGTTGCAAACCAACACCGACGCCAATAATCAAAGAAAGTATCAACGATACAGAACCTGATGTTGGTACCATTTTTCCATATAGACAAGCCGTTGGAGCCCTTACGTACTTAGCCGTAGGTACAAGGCCCGAGTTGCATCCAGAAACCTGGAGAAACCTAGCACGAAAGATATCATGCTAGTGAAACGGATTCTCCGTTACTTAAAAGGAACGACGGATAAAGGTCTTGTATATAAGCAATCAAAAGAGTCAGACCAAAGGCTTTTATGTTACTCTGACTCAGACCTTGCTGGAGATCAAGCAACAGGCAGATCAACAACTGGAATGGTATGCTTATTCTCAGGAGCTGCAATCAGCTGGAAAAGTCATCGACAAACAGTTGTCTCTATTTCATCCAATGAAGCAGAAATCATTGCTGCTAGTGAAACAGCACAAGAAATTATATGGCTGAACAGCCTTATGAAAGGTTTGGTGGATTTGAAGAAACCAATACTATATTTGGATAACGAGTCTGCTATAAAGCTATCGCACAATCCGAAGCACGAATACCACAAACGTACAAAACATATCAAACTTAAGCATCTATTTGTTCGTGAATGTGTTATCAATGGTGAACTTGAAGTTAAGCAAGTACCGTCCGTGCGACAGCTAGCTGATATGCTTACCAAGCCGCTCTTTGGTCCAAGATTGGAAGTTTTAAGCGGACAGATTGGTTTGAAGAGAATTTAAAAATTCTTAAAAGTTCCGAGGGTGTGAAGAGACTGTATGGATGTCGTCTCTTTGGTATCACAACCTATGGTTTGGGTTGCTATAGTTACTCAGAACTGTGATTTAGAGACTGTCAATATATTTCGATAACTGTTTATTCATATTTCTTAAAACTATAATAAAACAACGTTTTATTTGCTTTAACCAAGCTGTTTATTATTCTTATCTTCTTAGAACTTTTCCACATTACAAAAGTTCATAGATTTATCATTCTCTTAGTTTAGAAGTCACAGGGGGACACACACATTT
Source organism: Miltochrista miniata (assembly GCA_933228765.1). Classification (NCBI taxonomy): domain Eukaryota; kingdom Metazoa; phylum Arthropoda; class Insecta; order Lepidoptera; family Erebidae; genus Miltochrista; species Miltochrista miniata. Next base: position 9,997,987 of record OW121773.1, on the reverse strand, counting down.
TCCACTTTGGAAGAGTCTCTTGCGCAAATTGTTCACTTTAGAAAAAAAAATGGGTATTATAAAACCTCAATAGCATTTTTTGAGTTTTAGTTCTGAGTATGGAGACCCCAACATTTACGGTTTTTTTCTAGTTATAATTAAAAATCTTAAAACGGTTCATGGAATACATCTACTTACCAAGTTTCAACTGCATAGGTCTTATAGTTTCGGAGAAAAGTGGCTGTGACATACAGACGGACAGACAGACAGACATGACGAATCTATAAGGGTTTCGTTTTTAGCCATTTCGTTACGGAACCCAAAAAAAGGTATTTTAAGATACTCTTATTTCATTAAAATAAATCTTATTGAACTAACTCCTTCCCTGTAGTTGCGTTAGTGTGTGTGGTATTTATATGTGTTAGTTTTGGCGTGCTTTTCAATCTCTAATGATTGGTCTGCTGCTTATATTGTAAGTCTGTGGTTCTACTCTAGTAAAGTTGTGGTATCCCGTTCACAGTTTATTTACCTCTGCTCTGACAGATCGTTTTCTGTATGTTGGTATTGCAGTAAAGTCCCCCTATGAGTGCCAGCAGCCTAGGACATTTTGCCGCGTAATAGGGAAGATTGTAAGATGTAAACGTTAGCACTGACGATATTTTTTGTTATGTTTATATCTAATTGTCAATATACATAACTTTACTAAACACGTGATTTTGATACCATAAGATTGTACTTAACTTTTATTTTTATTGATATGGATATTTAAAAAAGACACTGATTACCATCAGGAAAGAGGGCGAAGTTACTGCTTCCACATCTCAAATAATTTCCGCGCCCGAAAATGGCAACAAAAAAGAAAATAAGGTTCGACTTTACGGTTACAGTACATGGGATAAACAAAATCTTAGTATGGTAACACGAAAAAAAAGCAAGCCAACATCAGCGCTAGAGGTAAATTAACTATGAACGGAATATACTTCACTAGAGCTTGCTGTGCCATATACAGATCAGTGATTGTTGTTAAATGGTCTAAGCTAAAAGTACAGTCACGCACGACCAATAATATGTAGGTACCTATACATTGTCAAGGCTCCGAAAATATGTAAACACCTTCGGCTCCAAAACGAAGTGCTCAACGTGAAGAGCATAAAATTATAACCACGAGTTCCCACCATAAATATATATACACTCATCGCTTCATTAAATTATGTCCATTAAGAAAGGAACAAAACAATGTATGCACGTTTGCATCAATAACATATTGTATTCATTCACGCGTTGATTCATAAGATGTACTCATCTTATATTTATATTCCATTAAATTATATTTAACTTTTCCGGCAATAACATGTATCAGAACGGTGCTGCATAAATATGTATCCACTTTTGATGAAAACCTCCAAATTAGATTATATGATTTAATATCTAAATAGAACCTTAGACAAAAGAATACTGAACTGAAAAAAATAATATATACTTCGACTTCACTAGAGTCTCGAAACGCTCCGACGCTACGACCTTAGCTGCCCAGCGTGTCTTACCACCATATTGGCGCTCCAACGTTGTTCTCGTATAAACAGTTAAAAGCAAAACAGTGACGATGCCTTTGACAAAGAGTCGAGCGACCAGCTTAATGGGCTCCCGACACGGGTCAATATATTGAGTCAAGCCTGATATTTATGAATGGAAGTTGTTTCAGTGTGCGTGATTTCTTTGCATGGGAGTGTGCATCGACGTATATGTACACATTATATTGACGAGGCATGACAATTGCCAATTGATCGTGTCTGGACCCTATTAATACATAACAATTTTTTACAACTTTGTAACTCATAGGGCGAGCGCCCACTGCTTTGCGTTCCGGTGCGTTGCGTTTGCCGCAAATCTGTAACACATAGAGATTCATAGAAGTGCGCACACTGCTGATAAAAAATCGTACGACTGCCGCAAATTTTGCGGCGGCTGGCTGCAGCGACTTTTTTTGTAATAATTGGCTTTGACGTAGCAATGTCCATGTCTGCAAACAGTATACAGTTTGTCTATAAAGTCGTGACATGAATGTTTGAGGAACTAAAAATAGTTATGTGTGTGGCAACACTGGCAACACGAAACATATGTACGTCAGTTGTCAATGCTATCGTCGAATTTCGTTTACTCTCTTAGTAACTTTAATGTTTGGATTAAACTGCAACAAATTGAGATCAAACTACGCATAAAGGTTTGAGAAATGAGTAAAGAAAATCGGAGTGGTGCGCAGGAAGTGATTTTTAAAGTTTTCCAGTGATGTTTCGCGGAGTACTAAGCTGGACAATTGTTGTGCGATTTTGAGGATGTTTATGAGCGAAAAGCATCTTTGGTGGGTATGTAATCGTGTTATTGTTTGTTTTGAATCTGTCTGAAGTTACAAATTCACTGAATTTACGATTTGGAGACAAAAAAAAGGCATTGTTTACATATTTTTAGGTTAGAATCTTAAACTTACAATCTACCTATAATGTAAGTCAGTGGTTAGAACAACATGGTTATTTTATAGTACGACCTACATTTTTGATACTCAGTTCAATCTGGTTTTCTACCAATTTTTATTTTGAATTAATTGCTTTATGGCAATAGTTGGTTTCCAATATGTAATTAATTTTCTTTTTTTACTCTTTTCAGGAAAATCAGAGAGTACAGTTAGGCGAATAGTTAACGAAGGTTTTAATAATGAAGGAAAGTTTGAAACTCCTGGTAAACACAGAAAAGGTCGGCAAAGAAAGAAATAGACGATTTTAATATTTGAGCACTGCGCCAAAAAAATCCTTGTCAGATGGGGGAAAGTTACAGATAAAACATGTAATTACATGATAGTGGCAAAGCAATTGGGACTGCTAGGCACCTGCTGGTGGGTTGTAAGACGCTATTAGACCGGGGCTTCTGGATCTGGTTCAATAACTTTATTCTGGATCTGATTCAATAAAACAGAAACAAAATTAAAAATGTATAATGTGTTTTATTTATTAACTCACTAGCTGATGCCCGCAGCTTCGCCCGTGTCGAATTTGTTCTCGTTAGGAACTTATTCCCGGGATGAAAAGTAGCCTATGTGTTATTCCAGACTATAATGTATCCCTGTACCAAATTTCAGCCAGATCAGTTCAACTGTTCGAGCGTGAAAGAGTCTCACATCCACACTCATAAGCTTTCGCATTTATAATATTTGTATTGTTCCCGTTCCCGCTTCCCGTAAGAACTTATTCCCGGAATAAAAAGTAGCCATGGTTATTCCAGATTATAATGTATCCCTGTACCAAATTTCAGCCAGATCCCTTTAACCGTTCGAGCGTGTAAGAGTAATAAACATCCACACTCACAAACTGTCGCATTTATAATATTAGTAAGATTTTACTCGGAACGAACTCCTCGTATCAAAATCATTTTGGTCGTACTATATAGGGTTGCATACATGCATTCAGCAGCGCCCTCATTTAATTTCACGACTTTATAGACAAACTGTAGGTAGTTAGTTGATTGTTTTATATGATTGGTAAGTTTAGAAAAAAATGTATAAAAACTATGAAAATTATTTTTATTTTAATTAAAGCTTTTTTTAACAAGCTTTTATTTAACTTGCTATGTATGTGTGTAGGTATGTAGGGTACAAATTTTGCAAGTAAGATTTGACCCACTTCTCATGCTCCGAATGAGCTGAAATTTAAAATACATCTGTAGTTTCGGGGAGAGTACAATATGATGGTATTTTAGACCTGGTGTAAAGGCGAACCCTGAAGGTCGCCATGGTACCAACTTCTCAACGGAACAAGATCCCATAGCGTTTGGACGTTTAGACAGGTGTTTTTGTGTACTTGGCAAATAAATCACAGGGGATGGTGAACCAAGTCTGATGGTGAAGTCCAGTTCTGGTGAAGGTCGCCATACTAATTAAAAAAGATTAACCCATAGCGTTTGGGCTTTTTGAATGGTCTAGATGCGTACATGGTAAAAAGATCATGGAGGATAGTAAACCAAGTGTGATGATGGAGCCAAGTCAAAGTGAAGGTCATGAAAATAACTAAATATAGACATATAAGTGTTTGGGCTCTATAGAATGGTCTTGATGCGTACATGGCAAAAACATCATATTTAGTGAAATCGTATTAGGTGAAGTTCACATGACAGACATAAAATTGTAGACCAGCATATTGATGTAGCGGAAATTAGACAGGTGAAGGTTGATAGGTGATGGATGATGGGTCATCTGATGGGTGACGGGTGATGAGTAATGGACGATGGCTAATGGGTCATTTAAGAGTTTTTTGTATGCTGAGTACCAATTAGGAACATAATAATTTGTAATCCAATATGGCCGCCGCGCCGTAATTACAAAATTTCATGATGGGTATCGTTTAAGGGGTTTTTTGGTATGCCGTGTACGAATCACAAGTCAATTTTGCAATCTAATATGGTCGCTGCGCCGTAATCACAAAATTTCATGATGGGTATCGTTTAAGGGGTTTTTTAGTCTGCTGAGTACGAATTACATGACAATTTTGTAATTCAATATGGCCGCCGCACTATAATTACAAAATTTCATGATGGGTATGGTTTAAAAGGTTTTTTAATATGCTAAGTACGAATTACATGATAATTTTGCAATCCAATATGGCCGTCGCGCCGTAATAACAAAATTTCATGATGCGTATTGTTTTAGGGGTTTTTTAGTACGCTGAGTACGAATTACATGACAATTTTGTAATCCAATATGGCCGCCGCAATGTAATTACAAAATTTCATGATGGGTATGGTTTAAAGGGTTTTTTAATATGCTGAGTACGAATTACATGATAATTTTGCAGTCCAATATGGCCGCTGCGCCGTAATCACAAAACTTCATGATGAGTATCGTTTAAGGGGTTTTTTGGTATACTATGTACGAATCACATGTACATTTTGCAATCCAATATGGCAGCTGCGCCGTGATCACAAAATTTCATGATGGGTATCGTTTAAGGGTTTTTTTGGTATTCTAATTACAAAATTAAACGGTAATTTAGCGAAGTAATATGGCCGCTTTCATATCGTTGAAGGGGTTTTTCGTATCCTGAGTACGAATCACGTGTCAATTTTGCAATCTAATATGGCCGCTGCGCCGTACTCACAAAACTTCATGATGGGTATCGTTTAAGGAGTTTTTTGGTATGCCGTGTACGAACCACAAGTCAATTTTGCAATCTAATATGGCCGCTGCGCCGAAATCACAAAACTTCATGATGGGTATCGTTTAAAGGGTTTTTTAGTATGCTGAGTACGAATCACAAGTCATTTTTGTAATCCAACATGGCCGCCCTACTGTAATTACAAAATGTCATGATGGGTATGGTTTAAAGGGTTTTTTAATATGCTGAGTACGAATTACATGATAATTTTGCAATCCAATATGGCCGTCGCGCAGTAATAACAAAATTTCATGATGCGTATCGTTTTTAGGGTTTTTAGTACGCTGAGTACGAATTACATGACAATTTTGTAATCCAATATGGCCGCCGCACTGTAATTACAAAATGTCATGATGGGTATGGTTTAAAGGGTTTTTTAATATGCTGAGTACGAATTACATGATAAGTTTGCAGTCCAATATGGCCGCTGCGCCGTAATCACAAAATTTCATGATGGGTATCGTTTAAGGGTTTTTTTGGTATGCTAATTACAAATTCAATGGTAATTTAGCGATCCAATATGGCCGCCGCGCCGTAATATAAAAAAATCATAATGGAAACGAATTACATAATAGTTTTCATATTCAAAAGTAGCCGACGCGCCGTAATTACAAAATTTCATTAAGGCCGCTATATTCGAACAGTGGCCCGTGGGCCACATCTGGCCTTTGATAGTGGCCCATCTTAATATTGGCGTGAATCGGAACGCAGCATCTAACGACTGCTGCAGAGGGCTTATTCTCCGAATAGCTTTATCGTTGGAAGTCTTCTATGACGGTTGGGTTTAGTGGTCGCCCCTCCCAAATCTGAGACTTTGTGCTTTTACTGTCATCGGAAGAGCCACATAATAGATCCAGCATACAAGTAGGGGGCGTTAGCATCGGTATCGAGCCCTTGATGAAGTATCTGGGGCTCGTACTTATTAGCGGATGGAATTGCGGACACCATTACCAAAGTGTGATCTCAAAACTGAAAGGGGGTGGGGGGTCGAACAGCGGCATTTTCGTATTAGGTTCCCAAGTAAGGGGAACGAGGAGCCGGCAGAGTAATAAGAGGATACTGCATGGAATATCTCCTAGTCGGGACCCCTCCTTGGGACCTAGAAGCGAGGCCTCTCGACTCATTGTTTAAATGTCGCATGGAGGCGTTGGAAACCTGCGTCTCGAAAAATCGAGATCCCACCAAGGTGGAAAAAAGTTTCAATCAGGCCATCACCCACCCGAACTCCACAGTCTGTGATGAAGGCACCGTAGACTTACCTGCGCCCAAGACTATCGGCCTTCATGACCGGGGACCTTAGGACGGCGAGGAGGCTGCTCACCGTCCACCACCGCTCAACTTCTGCTTACAGAAGCAGATTCAATAAAGCAGCGTGACGTGAAACTTTTACGCGCGCCGATCGTCCCAAGAAGCGAGATAACACCCGAACAACCCCTTAAGAGATAAGATAATAATATAAAATATAAATAAATAAATATAAATATTCACGGATATTTCACACAATGCTATCTATCCCAAAGTAAGCTAGGAATAACCTGCTTGTGTTATGGGTATCAGACCACGGATATGAATACTTATATACTTTTTAAATTCATACATACTAAACATAGAAACACCCAGACTCTTGAGACAAACATTTATGGGTCACACAAATATTTGTCTCCGGTGGGAATCGAACCCACGACCTCCAGCGCCGCAGGCGGTATCACTACCGACTGCGCCACAGAGGCAGTCAAAGGAAAAGACTCTATTCCCTTAGGAGAGGCCGCAATGGTAGTCAAGGGAAATCCTGGCAAATCCTTTTGAGGGCCTACCCATGGTTTCTGACCGTGGAGTGATCGGGCACGTGCGGTTTTAGGCAGTAAGTGCGTATCATTCACCAGCGATTTCAAAAAGGGTTCAAATGTATCAAAAATCGCATTTAAACATAAAAATCTTTGTAACTACTTTTTTTTAACAAGAATGATAAGTTAAAAGTTCTGAACTTAATGCCATAACATATCAAACAACTTAAATTAAAAATATTTTTGTTTTATTTATATTTAACTCGCCAAATTGACGTCGCAACTAGCCTGATGGAAAGCCGTGGCGCATCTAGCGATTAAGGGCCACTTCTGACGGTGGTCCTCAAGTTGGCGGCCTTGTGATGTGCCTCTTCACGCTCCTCTTAAAGAACCCGGGATTGTAAGATGAGGGAAACACGTGTGCGGGCAGGTCGTTCCAGGTTTTTATAGTTCGACAGAGGAACGATCTTTAGAAACGCTCTGTTCTGGCGAAGATTCTCTCCACTGTGTATGAGTGGCATCTCTGCCCGGCACGCGTTGTTCGGGATCGGAAAGGAGAGGGTGGGATCAGGTTGAAGAGCTACACAGAACATTCGCCGTGAGCCCGTGATACATTCATAGAAGGCAGCCGAGGACGCTACGGTTCTTCGCTGCGCCAACGGTTCGAGGCCTCCCGTCACCTCAGGACAACCAATTATTCCGATAGCACGTCTCTGCATAGCGTCAAGGGCGTCCAGCAAGTACCTCGCGGAGTCATCCCAAAGGTGAGAACAGTATTCGACGCAGGGGCGAATCTGCGTCTTGTACAGTAGACATCTCTGATGTGGCGTAAAGTACCATCTACCCTTCCTAAAGACTCCTAGTTTCCGCGAGGCCAGCACAATACAACGCTCTATGTAGTTTTTTGATTGAGCTCACGCCGGACGTCTATACCGAGGATCTCCAGGTTGTCTTTTAGGGAAACCGTAATGTTCTGAAGAGAGGGTAGGGGTAGGAATGGGGACTTCTTAGCTGTATACGCACACCCCTGTGCTTTCCCAGCATTGAACTCGACTCGTATACGTCGCCCATGCAGGAAGCTGGCCAACCAGCAGCACAACTGAGGCGACAGACCGTATGCCAGCAGCTTGGAAAGAAGCGATGCATGCCAAACCCTATCAAAGGCGTTAGCAATATCTAAGCCAATAGCCAGATATTGCTAATGCCTTTGATATTCGCCGTGCCTCTCCATAGCCTCACCCCAGGTGTGCGTTTGTTAATTATTTCATCTAAAATACGTCAATATTCGAATAATACAATGAATTTGTTATTTCCATCAATTTTCTTCTCTGACGCTATCAACTTCCCGATAGTGTCTTTAAAGCAATGAACGACTGCTCCATATTATTTATTATTATTTCATTAATAAACTAGCAGCTAATGCTGATGCGTGTATATCATTGTACTTACATTGACAGGTTATTTAATGTTTGTCAAGTCTATTTTTTTACACACGCACGTACGCCCGCACGCCCACCCGCACGCACACACGCAGGCACGCAGGCACGCACGCACACTACACACACACACACACACACACACACACACACACACACACACACACACACACACACACACACACAGAGAGAGAGAGAGAGAGAGAGAGAGAGAGAGAAACAACATACTTACAACAATTGTTTCATTACACTAATGAATGATGACAGCATGAATGATTCTTCCAAAATTTTGTTTTCTTAAATGAATATTATAATAATTGAGGTGAGGACATGACTTTTGGTTAGCAACATCAACACGTCCACTGTGAATGGGTGCTGCACGCCAAAACACAGGCTCTCGCCTAGTTCGGCTGGCAGAGAATTTAAAAAACATTATCTGTGTTAACATGCCTCACAATTATTTTGGAATGCTATTGTATTACTGTGTTTATACATAATCTTAGAACATGGATTTAATAGTGAATGTTAAATGTGCCAACTATGTAATTCTGTACGAAATAAATAAAAAAATATTGATTATTATTATCAAGTCTATTCTTAAAAGTGTTTATGTTAGGGGCACTTATCACACTCCCCGGTAAAGAATTCCACATATGCACAACACGGTTAGGCAGTAAATGTTTCCTAGGATTGCTAGCGCACTGAGACTTATTGAGTTTCATAGTGTGACCTCTGAGATGTTTATTTGGGTTCATTGTGAACATATCCCGAAGGCCTTCTACATTGTAATGCTTTTTTAGTATTTTGTAGGTCTCTATGAGGTCACCTCTATTCCTTCTCTGTTCCAATGTTGATAAGTTTAGTTCTAAAAGGCGTTCCTCATATGTCTTATTCTTCAATGTGATAACCATTTTAGTTGCTCTTCTCTGAACTTTTTCTAACATTATAATATCTTTTTTGAAATATGGTCTCCATATCTAGAAGGCATATTCAAAGAGAGGTCGTACGTACTACGTATATCTTATAAATGTTGATAAATAGGTCCCTGGTAATAACATAGAATGCTTTTCTAATCATGTATTATACTGAATTTGATTCTACATCAATGGATCCCATTTCAGGATCGGAATCATCCCATTTCAGGTTGCTGGTTATTGTAACTCTAAGATCTCTCTGGGAGTTCACTGCTTGCAATGGTACAGACTCAATTGTTATGCTGACAGATTGTCCATGGTGGATAGAACTACGACATACTGGCTACAAGAGCGGGAACCTTACACAACAGAGTCTACAGACCATAGTTTAAGGAAATAGAATTAAGAAAAGATTGGTTTAAAAACGTTAGACCATTATTTCGGTGTAATAGACAAAATTTTATCTTTTTCATTGCGGGTGCAACAAAGTAGTACACTGTCTCTTGTGGTCTGCAACAAAGTAATAGACTGTTTCTTGCGGTCAAAGATGCTTACAAAATAAAAACATACTTAAATTTATTGACAAATATGACATAAGAAAATACTGCCAGTACATGTTTAATAATCTCGATACTCATGATGAAGTTTTATAAATACGGCGCGGCGGCCATTTCGGATTGCAAGATTATCATCAAAGTACTCAGCATACGGAAATACCCCTTAAACGATACCCTTAATGAAATTTTGTTATTACGGCGCGGCGGCCATGTTGGATTGCTAAATTCTCATGTGATTCGTACTCAGCATACCAAAAAACCCCCTAAACGATATACAAAATGAAATTTTGTAATTACGGTGAGGCGGCCATTTTGGATTGCTAAATCATCATGTAATTCGTACTCAGCATATGAAAATACCCCTTAAACGATACCCATCTTGAAGTTTTGTGATAACGGCACGATGACCATATTGCATTGCAAAATTATCATGTGATTCGTAGTCGGCATAACAAAAACCCCTTAAACGATACCCATCATGAAATTTTGTAATTTTGGCGCGGCGGTCATTTTGGATTGCTAAATTATCAAGTGATTCGTACTCAGCATACGAAAATAAACCTTAAACGATACGCATCATGAAATTTTGTGATCACGGCACGGTGACCATATTGGATGGCAAAATTATCATGTGATTCGTACCAGCATACCAAAAACTCAAACTCAAAAAAAAACTCAAAAAAAACATTTATTTCGCATAATCCTAATACATAGGCACTTGCGACACGTCAATGAATACAATGCAAATAGTACCACCAGTTCGGAACGCGGCCCGCTTGAGAAGAACTGGCAAGAAACTCGGCGGGCTATTCTTTTTGTGCACTACATATTTACAATAAGTAGACTCCATCAGTAGAGGAAGCAGATCACTTCCAGGCTTCCTTATCAATCAAATAATCGTCAATTGTATAGTAGCCCCTGCAGCACAATTAACTTTTTATACACTTTTTAAACTTAATTAGAGGCATGCTTTTAATTTCGCTTGGAAGCCTGTTGTAAAAACGTATACAGTTACCCAGGAAAGAATTACTGACTTTGTTCAGTCTACAATGATAAACGGCAACGTTGTTTTTATGTCTGGTGTTCACATTGTGTCTATCGCTTAACTTAGTAAAACTAGATATTTTTTTCTGAACATACATAAGATTTTCAAAAATATATTGTGATGCCACAGTTAGAATATTTAATTCCTTAAATTTTTCTCGCAGAGAGACCTTTGGACCTAATCTATATATGGCTCTTATGGCCCGTTTTTGTAAAACAAAAATTGTATTTATATCTGCGGCATTGCCCCATAGTAGCATACCGTACGACATTACACTGTGGAAGTAACTGAAGTACACTATTCGCCAAAAAAACCCGTAAACGATATCCATCATGAAATTTAGTAATTACGGCGTGGCGGCCATTTTGGATTGCAAAATTATCATTTAATTCGTACTCAGCATACTAATAAAACCCTAAAATGATACTCATCATGAAATTTTGTAATTACAGCGCTTCGGCCATATTGGATTGCAAGATTATCATATAATTCGTACTCAGCATACGAAAAAACCCCTTAAACGATACCCATCATGAAATTTTGTAATTACAGCCCGGTGGCCATATTGGATTGCAAAATTATCATGTAATTCGTACTCAGCGTACTAAAAAACCCCTAAAACGATACCCATCATGAAATTTTGTATTTACAGCCCAGCGGCCATATTATAATGCTAAATTATCATGTAATTCGTACTTAGCGTACTAAAAAACCCCTAAAACGATACCCATCATGAAATTTTGTAGGTAATTACGGCGCGGCGGCCATTTTGGATTGCTAAATTATCAAGTGATTCGTACTCAGCATACGAAAAAACCCCTTAAACGATACCCATCATGAAATTTTGTAATTACGGCGCGGCGGCCATTTTGGATTGCTAAATTATCAAGTGATTCGTACTCAGCATACGAAAATACCCCTTAAACGATACCCATCATGAAACTTTGTGTTAACGGCATGGTGACCATATTGGATGGCAAAATTATCATGTGATTCGTACTCAGCATACCAAAAATCCCCTTAAACGATATCCATCATGATATTTAGTAACTAAGGCGTGGCGGCCATTTTGGATTTTAAATTATCATGTGATTCGTACTCAGCATACAAAAAACCCCGTAAACGATACGCATCATGAAATTTTGTAATTACGACAGGATGACCATATTGGATTGCAAAATTATCATTTAATTCGTACTCAGCATACAAAAAAACCCCTTAAACGATACCCATCATGAAATTTTGTAATTACAGCCCGGTGGCCATATTGGATTGCAAAATTATCATGTAATTCGTACTCAGCGTACTAAAAAACCCCTAAAACGATACCCATTATGAAATTTTGTAATTACAGCGCTTCAGCCATATTGGATAGCAAAATTTTCATGTAATTCGTACTCAGTATAATTATGGGAAAACCCCTTAGAGGCTTGGACTTTGGTTTTGTTGAGAAGTTGATACTATGACGACCTTGAGATTTTACCTTCACACCAGGTCCAGCATACCATCTTATAGTATTGTCATTGCAGTTAAATAAGTATTCCAAGTTTAAGCTCAATCGGAGCACGAAAAGTGGTTTAAATCATAATTGAGTTCCGTTCCAAAAAAAACGTCAGAAATCATGTTTGCTGTATTGGAGATTGGAGACCTTAAATATTAATAGTTTTCTATTTTTAGTATTTTTTGTTGTTTAGCGCCAAAAGAAACACATAATCTGAAAAAAAATCCGCTCTCTAGCTATCTACGTTCATGAGATACAGCCTCGTGATGGACATACAGACAGATGGACGGCGAAGTCTCTTAAATAGCGTTAAACATCGATTAAAAAGTTGAAATTCCACCAATCGATTCCTATCAAAACATTTTCGGGTCTAAATAACCAAGCCACAAAACAATTTAAAAAAAAAAGTGCTGGCAATACGTGCGATTCTTTTGCAGCAGTGTGCGCACCCAAACTTGCGTTTGCGTTGCGGCACGGTAAACGGATCGGAACGCATCGGATCGCAAAGCGGTGGGCGCTCGCCCATAGGTATTAGCTGGGCTTTCAGTTTTTCTTATGTTGATTAGAAGTATAAGTTCCTTGGTTGATACACCTCTTCCTGCAACCAGGCCGAAATATCAGAATAAAAATCTAACTGTCTTAAATGTCAGTGTCACATATGTGAAGCCTAGAGGCGCGGCGGCGGCGGCGCTTTGTTTTGTTTGACAACGGTCTCCTCTCTGTTTAAAAACCGCGAACAAGTTATTAATTTATGAAGTTATTGGAAATTGTTATAATAATACAAGTTTAGTGTATATTAAGGTATCCAGATTCACTATGCAGAAAATAAAAAAGAAAAGGGTGGAAGAAGAACCTATGGAAGTTGATGAAGCTCAGAATGGCGCGGCTTTTGGTTCCGAACAAGAATATTTGATACACGGTGAAATAGATCATATATCTGATGAGGAAGAAGGTGGCATTCGTATAGGTGATATATACATACCGCCGGCTCCAGCACCAGCTTTGAGTTTTGACACAAAGGGTCCGAGGTTGATAATAACCCATATTGTTAACGAAAATTTCAAGAGTTACGCTGGTGTTCAAACTCTTGGACCATTTCATAAGGTGATTTGCTTATTTTATACTAGAATTCATTTTCAAGTTACTCAAAACACAACTGTGTAAAGAAAAAAATAGGGCACTCCATGGCCCATATAATTTTAGCTTCTGCTTCGATTTCTTTTTATTTTAGTGTCCATTATTAAATACTAGCTGATACCCGCGGTTTTGACCGCTTAGAAGTCGTTTATCGCCCAAAATCATAACCCTCCTTCTGCGCAGTCCCTATACCAAATTTCATCTCAATCGCTCCAGCAGTTTATGCGTGAAGTGTACAGACAGACTAAGTTAAAAGTACAGCATTTAATATTAGTAGGGTCTACCAGCAATACAAATTCCTCAACTATAACATTTTTAACCCAGATGCTCCTGAAACTATTAAGGGTCTTAGATCTTTATAATTTTTTGATATGTTGGTATTTGTGTTAGTGACTTTTTAGGAAAAATACGAAAAAAAATCTTGTTCCTCTGGGAAACCTGGAAAATGATCGGTGTTATAACACTTGGTAGGAGAATGGGCTACTATTGCTAGTAGGGAACAATGGGAAATAATTCTTATTAAATTATACACTTTATTTATGATTAAATCTTTATTAGACTTTTGTATATTTTATATGGTGATTAAATAATTAACCGGTTAGTGTTTACTTTAGTTTTTGCAATGATAATCAATAAAACAATTATTCTTAGGATGCAAATAAACTTCACATTTCTTACATACAAAATTAGTTTTCTTTTTTACAAATTTTACAAGTTAACTGATTGTTATGATATTTTATCAAGTGATCGATTTTATCGTACCTGGAACTTTCCCTATGACCAGAAGGTATACGAGATGGTCCACGTTTTGAATCAGACTTGTAAGTCTCTAACATACCTCTGGCGACAGTTCTTCGAAAAGAGAGATGATCAGTCTCCCCCCCATTATACTTGTATAATTGCCAGGCATTGTGAACTGCCATGTCCAGACAGTGGGCTATAAGGGGAAAATACCACTTCTTTCCGCGTATTGAAGTGCGATATAGACCAATATTTTGGTCAGAACGATCCACGCCTCCCATATTTTCATTATAATTTTTAATTGAAAAAGGTTGATCAATTTGCTCATACCTTATTAATTGTTGTGAAAAACGTTTTACTTTATGCAATGGTTCAATAGTGTTCACGTTTGACGCTACTGAAACAACACTATTGTCGTTCCATTTACATACGAGAATATTAGTTGGTACACTGGCTTTGGACTCAAAAGTACCCCTTTCCGTTTTTTTACATGTTTTATTAGGCGGTAGTGGGCACTTAGATGTACGGTTTTCACGAACAGTACCTGTACCTTTTAGTTTACGGTGGTACAATTCTTGAAAAAGCGGTATCGAAGAAAAATAATAATCTAAAAACAAATGGAATGGCAAGTTTGGGTGCAGCGATTGTAACACATCTGCAAACTGCAGAATTAAACTACCCCCTAAGCCAAAGTCTTTGTATGCAATTGGTATCGTTGCAGAATGTCGTTGATATATATTCAACCCAAAACTTATATCCCCAACGTATAGGTTTACCACGAATAAATTGCTTACAGCTATGGCCGCCATAATACGGGACCATTGGGATTCTATACGCCTTCTCTTAGTTATATGAGAAAATGGAATGATATACTCATCGTCGTCAGAGGGAGATTCTTCATATTGTACTTCAGCGTCAGCCCTAAGTTGATAACCTAGAAACCCAAAATGAAAGAAACATATAAATTAATTGAGCCAATGTTTCAAATAGACATATTATAATATCGATTTATACCTATATGAGTTAACATACCTGGGGGATTATAAGGATTCACCAGTTCTTCATCCCCTGAATCTTCATCAGTGACTGCGATCGAATTTTCTGGTGGCAAAACTGAAATGGTTCTTGGTAAAGATGTTTCATCGTCTTGCCTTTCTAATTCCTCTAATATTTCGTGTAAGCGTAATGTTTTTTTTTACTGCGACCTAAAATTATATAGTAAAGCTTGATAGACGTTCATTCTCCTACTAGGTGTTATAACACCTCTGGCAATTTTATTTATAAATAATAAACACTTTGAAATATACCACAACTATGTTTTCTATTTTATAGCTAACAGTCATAAGTTTGCATTATCAGGTCGAAAATATTAGGTTACCATACAATAATTATAAAAAATCTTACCTTTTAGTTGTCATTTTGAAAAAAAAAACAACACTTCTTTATTTAATTGAGCAAAAGTCTATAAAATTCAATGCAAATAACATTTTTTCCGCAGATAAATAATTATGCATGTACACTAAATGAAACAAAACGAGCAATGACGATCATTAGTCACTTTTGATATATTTTATTTGAGGGTATTTTTAAATTAGTATAATCGGTGTTATAACACCTGGTAGGAGTATCTGGGTTAATTTTATATCTATCACGGTTTATGAGGTAGAGCTTGATGACAGACAGAAGAGTCTCATTAATAGGGGGATCTCACTCTCCGGGTATGGGACCCTAATTAAGATAATCTTAATAAATTTGAAACAATCTTATTGGTCTATAAGGTGAAATGTGGGTGTATACTATGCATCTGCCTACCCCTCGGAGGATAAAGGCTTGACTATATGCATGTATGTATGTATGTATGTAATTTTATTGCTTATGAATGAATTAACATTAACTTTTTGATATAAATTTTGCCAAATTTTTACATAAATAGTTGAGTGCCTAAATAACTTGGTAGTGATGGTTTTCTGGTATTAAACCAGCATTATTTTTGACGTGACAATGTCTTATAATTTGATGGAGCCGGCTGCAAGCATGAAAAAACATGACATATACTGCTCGTTCGCTCTAACTTTGCCGCTCGGCTCCATACTAAAGTCGAATTTTTAATTAGACGAAGTAAATTGACAGCAACTAATGTCACTTCTTTTTTTTTTTTTTTTTTTTTCTTTCTTATGGCGATACTGTTTTCCGCCAAAGACTCAGTGTGGATTTGGTTAGTGTTTATGCGATCCACACATAATAAAAGGATCAAAGTTTTGTGAGTGTACAAGGTAAAAAATTAGGAAGTAAGAAACTAATTGTCCAAAATCCAAGATTCGTGTTGTAGAAGGTACATGGAACAATAAAAAAAAATACAACATTAAACCACATAGAATATGTTATTAATTTAGCAGAGACACACAATGTTCTAAAGTTTAATATTATAGGAGTCGATGTAATCACAAACAATGTATATATGGGGGGAATCAACATAGGTCAGGAGGGAGTTGAAGTTAATAGGACGAGGGAAATGTTCTGTAGGGAGGCAATCATATAAGGATCCATTCCTTCTTACGCATTCAAAGAATATATGGTTTGTAGTGTCTTCGTCCAATCCACATTCACATAGATAATTATCCCTAATCCTTATTTTCCTTAGAAAAACGTTAGTGCTAACATGACCCAACCGAAGACGACAGATAACCGAAGTTGAGATTTTACTAGCTTCCCGGAACTTAAAAAACCAAGGTTTAGCAGGGATATCAATTTGAAGGGAAGCATAGTGTAAGCCTTTAACTTTGCTAGATTGAATCCAAAGATTCCTCCATCTTGAACATAGACTAGATCTTGACAGAGAGGCAAGGTCTTGGGAGTAGGCTCGGAAATGATCAAGAGATCCGTTAGAGATGGCATCTTTGGCCAAAGAATCAGCCATTGAATTGCCAACAATTCCACTATGTCCAGGAATCCAGACCAGGCAAACCAGCAGTCCTTTAGAACAGCATCTAAAGAGTGTACTCTTGATTTGGAGAATAAGAGGGGATTTACAGTTACTGGAGAATTGGTTAGCCATAATTGCCATTAAGCAGCTCTTAGAGTCAGAAAAGATTACCGACTTATCTACATTATGAGACTCTATATATAAAAGGGCCTCTAGTATGGCAATAGCTTCTCCTGTAAAGATGGAGTTAACAGAAGGAGATTTAAAGGAAAGGATAATTTTGTATCGGGGAATCCAGACTGCTGAACCAACACATGAGGCGACCAGTGATTTAGAGGCATCTGTATATAGGGTCAATCGATCGTGCCACCTTTGGTCAATTATGGACATCAGCTGTCTATCAGCCTCTACAGAATCTTTATTGATGCCCGAATTAATGATGATATCAGGAGAATGTATAATTGCCTCAAATGGAATTTCAAATAGGGGATTAGATTTGGATTGAGAGCATGGAAAATCGAGAAGTAAGGATTCAAGAAAGCTATTAAATAAACAAGGATATGGTCTCTTTGACCAGTAAGAACCAGATGAAATAACTTCTGAAAGTGAGTGCAGTTTAGGAATAAGAGGGTGGAGGGCAAGTTGGGAGGTTTTGAAAAAATACCTGTCAGCGAGATACTGTCTTCTTAGTCTTAGGGGAGGATCTCCACATTCAACCTGAAGAGTGTTGATTGGAGAGGATTTCATGGCTCCAATAACTGATCGCAAGCATTTGGATTGAATCTTATCCAGGGAATTGAGCGAAGACTTATTACATGGCTCTAAGAGATAGCTGCCGTAATCCAAGTGACTTCGGATAATTGCGTTATAAAGTAACTTTTGACAGTAGGGGTGGGCTCCCCACCAGGTGCCAGATAAAGAGCGTAGGATATTTAAATTCCTTTCACATTTCGACACGATCTGGTGAATGTGAGGAACGCCAGTCATTCTGCTATCCAGTATCATACCCAAAAATTTTACTGATTCCCTCACAGGAAAGACTTGATTTCCATACGTAATCAAGCAATCACTTACAGACATCTGACGAGTGAAGACAACTACTGAGCTCTTAGGAACTGACAGCGATAACCCATGATCCATTAGCCAGGATTGAAGATAGAAAATGGCAGACGTAAGTCTAGACACAGCATCCGATATGTCATCCACAGAGATGTATAGTGCTAAATCGTCCGCATACTGCAGTATGTTACAGAAGGAATTGACTGAGAGATCTAAATCAGCTGTATATATATTGTAAAGAAGGGGACTAAGCACAGAGCCTTGTGGAAGACCTCTCCACACCATTCTAGGAGGTAATATAGAATTTTGAGATCTAACCGAAATAGTCCTACCAGAGAGTAAATTTGAAATGAAATTAACTATCTTCTCTGTACATTATCATATGCGGAGGCTATGTCCAAAAATACGCCCACACAATGCTGATTCCTTGACAGTGCTATTCGAATGTCTGTAGTAAAAATGCCCAAGCTATCCATTGTTCCCAGACCTTTACGGAAGCCAAACTGACTTTTAGATAGAAGTCCTTGGCTTTCTATGAACCATTCCAGGCGATTTTTGATTAAGTGTTCCATTATTTTGGCCATAGTGCAAGAGAGTGCTATAGGTCGATAGCTTGAGCAGTCATTACTGGGTTTACCTGGTTTCAGTATTGGGAGGATAATTTGGGATTTCCACTCGTCAGGAGGAATACCAGAAAGGAAAATAAGATTTAGAATGTTGAGAAAAAAGGTTTTAGTCTCCAAGCTGCTTTTGGTTATAAAAGAGTATGGGATTCCATCAATCCCAGGAGAAGAATCCTTCAAGGGACCTAGAACCGCCTGTAACTCATCCTGAGAAAAGGGGGAATCAAATAAGTGACTAGGATGGGTAGATAAGGAAGAAAATGTAGTGGACTCTAAAACAGAAGGAACGGTGGGAGGAGCTAGTTTCTGCTCAAAGTCTTGAATCCATACAGATGAGTCATTTGAAGAAATGGAGATATCAGACATAGAGGTCTTGAACCTTCTTATATTTCTCCAAACTAAGGAGGAGTGAGAACGAGGGGAGAGGGACTCACAGAATGAACGCCATCCTTCCCTTTTCTTCTGAGTCAGAAGTCTGGTAGTTTCAGCTGACACTTTTTTATATTGCAGATAGTTATTGGTGGACATAACTGCTGAATATGCTTTTTCAGCATTTTTTCTTTTTCTGCAAGCTTCTGTGCAGGATTGATCCCACCAAGGAGGGGATGGGAGGCGATTATTTGCTTTTTTAATTGGGATTGTTTTATCAGCCGCAGATAAAATACTGTTCTTAAAAACAAAATAAACATATTGAATATTCATAAGATTGGGGCAAGGGATATTATTAATAATTTCATCTAGGCAGTTGGAGTAAGCACCCCAGTCTGCCCTTGCTAGGTTATATTTCAATAGAGGGTTATAGGGAAGTTGAAGGTTGGAATAGTCTAGGGGGAGGATGAGAATTGGATAGTGGTCACTGCCATGAGTACTGCTCAACGTAAGCCATCCTATGCTAGAGGAATGAGAAGGGGAACAGAGAGAGAGGTCAACAGCACTGGGGCCAGGGTGGGTAAGGGTTGGACTACGAGTGGGAGCACCATCATTTAAGACACAGAGGTTCAGGGAGTCTAACATGTCTAAAAATATGGGAGACAAGTCATCACACTTGTAGGAACCCCATGAAGTGTGATGAACATTAAAGTCCCCTAGGACTATAACAGGAGGAGGGATGGAAGATAAGATACTGTTTATTTCAGATAGGGAAGAGGAGTCAGGATATGGGACATATATAGACAGGAAAGAAACGTTCACAGCTCTTACAGCAACTATATGGAATTTATTACTATGAGGGGGAAGGGGGATAAGGGAGAAGACTAGGGATCTTGATATAAAAATACAAGATCCAGCATGTCCATCATTCCTGTCATCCCGAAAACAGGCATATCCTGACACTCTAAAGTGAGTGGCAGGCTTAAACCATGTTTCCTGGATGGCAAGAATGAGGGGTTTATATTTACACTCGAGAGCAATGAATCCGGGTCACTTAAAGAATCCTAAAAATCTCGAAAACTAAAAATGCTAGGTTAATGCAATAAATTGTATTTAATAGACAATGTAATACTCCTTAAATGAAGGTATTAAAACTTCTTAGTTATTGTAAAGTTATATCATAAAAAAATCAAATTTGAAAAAGGGCCACTTTCGAAGATGGAACTACGAAATTACAGCATTTGGTGTTGCTTTTGTTTGTAATCTGTCATTTATGTGGGTACATAAACCATGTTGATAGTGCTCTATATTCATTAATCAAGCTGAAATTATGTCGCTTACGCCTGAAGAATGCACCAGAATACTTACAATGCTGGAAACCGGCCGGAGTCAGCGCGATACAGCCAGGACTGTCGGTGTGTCGCTGTCAACAGTACAAAGAGTTCTCCGACGTTACGAAGAAACTGGTTCTAACCTACGCAGACCAGGAACGGGCAGAACCAGGTGTACCACAGCACGAGAAGACCGATACTTGGTGAACACCATGCTTCGAAATCGCTTTCTCACAGGAACTGAACTCACCAATCAGTTTCGACGCCTCGGAGGAAGTAACCCAAGTGCATGGACAGTAAGACGTCGGCTTGCTGAATCTAACTTAAAACCCCTTAGACCTGCAAACGGCCCTAAACTGGAGCGTGGGCATCGTATTTCGAGACTAAGGTATGCCCAGAGCCACGTAAATTGGAGTATTGAAGATTGGTCAAAAGTTATGTTCTCCGACGAATCAAAATTTATGCTCTACAAGCACGATGGAAGACACAGAGTGTATCGAAGACCAGGGGAAAGATTCAAGCAAGCATGCATCGAAGAAAAAGTAGCCTACGGTGGTGGGTCTGTACTTGTGTGGGCCGGAATTTCTTCTGAAAGTCGCACAGAGCTGGTGATCATAGAAAACGGCTCTTTAACTAGCGTAAGATATGTGGAAGAAATCCTCAATGATCACGTTGGTCCATTTATGGTCAATTTAGGTGAGGATGCTATATTTATGCATGACAATGCCCGACCTCATACAGGTAGGATTGTGAATGACTACCTTCAAGAGATGAACATTACTCGTATGGAGTGGCCAGCGCGCAGCCCGGATATCAACCCGATCGAGCATGCTTGGGACGAGCTAGGCAGATGCGTAAAACAACGAAACCCTCCCCCAATCACGCTTCGTGAGCTCAAAATTGCTCTCACAGAGGAATGGGAGAATATTCCCCAAAATCGTATAAGGAACTTGGTGTACAGCATGCCAAACCGCGTAAACGCAGTAATGGAAGCACGAGGAGGCAATACGAAGTATTAAAATTCAAGAAAATCGTAATAAAGTTCAAAAATTTCATGTTTCCTATTTTTGTTTTAAGGAGAGATCGGCAGTTTTTTCTTTATGTAATTTTGTGTTAATAAAATGTATGGTGACTCATATTTTTTTTACTTTCATTTAAGGAGTATTACATTGTCTATTAAATACAATTTATTGCATTAACCTATCATTTTTAGTTTCCGAGATTTTTAACATTCTTTAAGTGACCCGGATTCATTGCTCTCGAGTGTATTAATGAGGAAAATTAACTCATTTTTTTTGTTCCTAAGGCTCCTACAGTTCCATTGTAGGATTGGTGGGAATGTTATTTGTTAAAAATGATAGCTGAGAAATTTTGGATTTGAGATTAAGAGGAAGCTCAGTGTCACTGAATCGAGAAAGAAGATTAATAACCATAGAAAGAAGTAATTCAAGGAGGTTATCTCCAGAACCAGATTGTCCTGTAGAATTACCTTCTTGTGAGAGGGCACAGCCATTAGGCATGGGAGAGGAGGGCACCTGGGTTAACAGATTGTGAGCAATTCTGTCAAACCCTGGTGAAGAAGCGGGATTATGCGGTCTAAGGGGAATGGAGATAGTTTTGGTATAAGAGCTCTGAGGAGAGGATGATTTATGAGAAACATGATAAGATGAAGGAGGAAAAGAGGAAGTGGGAGTAATTGAGGACTTCGTAATGTCCGCAAAAGACCTACGGACCTGTGGGAATCTAGCTGATGCTTCTACGTAGGAGATACTCTCCTGTGACATAACTAATTTAATGGATTTCTGCCTGAAATGTTCTGGACAAGAAGGGTCTTTAGAGGAATGAGGGCCAGAGCAGAAGAGGCATGATGGAGTAGGGTTAGAGCATGTTATGCCCTCATGAGGCTGGCAGCAGATGAAGCACCGGGGAGCAGACCGGCATTGGGATGTGACATGACCAAACCTGCAGCATTTTAGGCATTGAATGAGGGGGAGTACATAGGTTTCTACAGGGAGGGAGTTGTAAAAGCAGTAAATATGTGGGGGTAGGGTTTGTCCACTGAATGTAAGGACTACTGTTTGGGTGGGAACATAGGATGGGGTGTTATTTTCTGTCATCTTTTTACGGTTGAGCCGTCTGGCTTTCATGATACGACCGTGACCAATTGGAATTTGAATGGATTGAACGACTTCTTCCAGGGTCCATTCTACAGGAACGTCTCTAATAATTCCCATTCTGGAGCATGCATATGAAGGGATGGATACCTCATATTTGGCTCGGATTAAGGAAGGGTGAGAAAGGAATGAGTTAGCATCTATAGCTGATTTAAATTGTACTGACAGTCGGTTACGGCCAACCCGTTTTATGCCATCTTCAACTACGTTTTTTATTTTATTATTAAAAATAAAATGACCAAATTTAATAGCACGGAAAACTGTCCCTGAGGAGGGGTTGTCCATTGATCTTGCAACATGAACGATGAACGGACCAGAATCCAAGTCAGTATAGCGCGTTGGTTTGTTTTCAAAGTCAGGATGGACGTATGTGGTTTGAATTGAAGGGGATGCTTGGGAAGGATCAATAATAGTTTTTTTTAAAGAAGTAAATGAAATTTCATCTTGAGGATGAATTCGTTTCTTGGATAGGGAATTTGAATTTGGAATGGATTGAGAGGCGGGAACAACATTAGTAAAACGGATAGGATCATCACCTCCACCAGGATCGGGTGGATGATCATCCATGTTTAGAAATACTTACGAGGGAAATATGCACACAAAAACAACACAAAACCACTAAAAATACAACAACAACACTTGTTTTTAAATAAAATAAATTTTGGAAAAGCCGGACACTTGTACTAAGCACTAGACCACAGATCCAAAAAAAAAGATGTCACTTCTTCATACAATATTGCGTATTTTCTATGACAAAGTGACATTAGCTACTGTCAATTTACTTCGTCTAATTAATAATTCGGGTATACGCCTCTACGCCAGCGGCAAAGTTAGAGCGAACGGGTAGTACGGCATTACCTCGCTCTGTGGCGTTCCATTTAAGGCTGAGTTGTCACATTCAACTATTGTCAGTGCAATACAATGCAAGTACAACTTTTAGAAATTTTGCCAGAAAGAGCAAAACCCAGAGAAGGGAGGCATGTACATTTTGTACAATGTTCCATTGAAAAACTAAGTTACACAAATTGATTTTCATAATTTTTGCATTACATTTTTGATCACTAGCTCCCGTTCCCGTAAAAATTCGGAAATAAAATACAGCCTATGTTCACCGGGGGTAGTGTAGCTGCCCAACAGTGAAAGAATTTTCCGAATTGGTTCAGTAGTATCGAAGTCTATTTGATGCAAACAAACGAACAATCAACCTCTTTATAATATTAGTATATAGACCAGCTGAACCGGCGAACTTTGTTTCGCCATATCAAGCTGCGCTGACTCAATATAAGAAGTGACAGAATACAAAACTTGCCCTGACTACAATTAATTCGAAAAGAAAATTGCGAAAAATCGGTTCTAAGAATAAGCGCCTACATACATTTCGCAGATCCATTTTTATTTAATTGATCATTAATTTCTTGCAGAGCTTTACTGCCATAATTGGACCTAACGGAAGTGGCAAAAGCAATGTCATCGACTCTATGCTGTTTGTCTTTGGCTACCGAGCCACGAAAATCAGGTCGAAGAAGATTTCCGTTCTCATACACTCTTCTAGCAAGTTCCCCAATCTGAATAAGGCAACTGTGGCTGTACATTTCTGTGAGATTATTGATGGGGTAAGATTTGTCATTACCAAAAAATCTAAAATATTTTTGCATCATTTTCCCAACTGTATCTAAGTATTCATTAATGGATTTTGAACATCTGATGATAATATCTTAAACATTCTACTTAATACCTACAGTTCCTTTTTTTTATACCATTAAGGTAGCAGACAAGCATACGGCCCACCAGATGTACCGGTGGTCACCGCAGCCTATGGACGCTTGCAACACCAGAGACGCCACACTCGCGCTGCCGACCCTTAAAGTTTATTCGCATTTAGAAAATAGTGAGTCAACAATGCAACTGCAAAGTAAAGGCGTAATCATGCTGCAGAAAAAATGATTACATAGCTTTGTATCTTGTTTTTTTTTAGTGTTTTCAGGGACACCCCATGCACTAGCAGTTTTTAATATTAAACACTCCATAGAAAGGGTTTTGATCACCACATTGTTTAACATAATATTGAGAAATATTCTTAGTGGAAAAGACTGTCTTTCCCGCTATGAATTTTTTAATAAATTATGGAACACTTGCTTTTATGAATAGGTAAAGTCATTTTTAGGGTTTTAATTTTGACAAAGGAACAGTTCATACTTTCTGAAGGGCTTAAATCAGTGTGAATATGTTTTATAATGTAGGTACTATGATCTTATAGGTCAAGGGGCGTGGCTAAGCATAATGTCATCGCAAATTAGAGATAGTACAGATGGAAAACTCATGTATGTGCTTTTTTTTTCACATTTACCCTCTGCTACACACACTCGCGCACAAATCAGTATCGAAAATTCGGTTGAGACCGCCTGACCTCGTGTCTGTGAATAAGTTGTCTATGTGTGCGTAGCGAATTTAGTATGTAGGTTTCCATCTGTACTATCTCTAATTTGTGGTGACAATGACGACTCACTATTTTCTTAATGCGAATCGACTATAGTTGCAGTGATTAAATCATAGCAGATTTTATCGTCTTCAATTGGTTGACCTTGGCTTTTTATAGCAACAGCTTTTTATTAACAAAGGCAATAGTGTCAGTAGTAGCTGATAACATATTCAATTGCAGGAAGGTGAAGAATACACTGTGGTACCGAATAGCGAGTTGGTAGTAGCAAGAACAGCTTTTAAGGATAACTCCTCATACTACACATTCAATGGCAGACGAGCTCAGTTCAAGGAGGTGGCCAAAACGCTCAAGTCATATGGAATTGATTTGGATTATAATCGGTTTCTTATATTGCAGGTGTAATCTTATTTTTTGCACTTAATAGCTACAGTGTGTACACTATGTTTTCAGTTTTTCAAGTTTATATCAGCATTGTTTGTGAATAGTTTTTTTTAATTTCATTACGTTCATTTATTTCATGACATTGACAAATTGTGCTGAAAATACTTATTAAGTATAATTACATGTCATCTGAATACTAGTATTTTTATACCACTAAGGTGTCAGACAAGCCCACCAGATGTACTGGTGGTGGTCGCAGCCTATGGACGTTTGCAACACCAGAAGCGCCACATTTGCACTGCCGACCCTGTAAAAACCTTCTAAGACCATTATTAATACATAAAGATAAGCATTCAATAAATTACTTCATAAATATTAAATCCATATAAAAGAATAACTTGGTTCAAACATGCCTTAAACCCTTGATCTGGGATCACAATTGGCTATGTCAAGAAAATTCTGTATTTTTTTACTAAACTCATGTCATTCCATTTAAAATGTACTTACCTATGATAATTTTAACAAGAAAAATAATATTTTTTCTTCTCAGGGTGAAGTAGAACAAATTGCAATGATGAAGCCAAAAGGTACTAGCGAGCATGACGCAGGAATGTTGGAATATCTGGAAGACATTATTGGAACTACAAGATACAAGGTAAAATATTGAGTTGTATAAAAAATCTATTGATCTGTGAAATACTTATATACCGAACCGGCTGACTTTGTTTTTCTTAAACATTAGTGCCAAATCGACCCCGAGCATCAGGCCGGGACTCCACCAAAGCGGAGATGTGTGCAGTGTGCTGCGTGCTGTGCGAGAAGAGATGTTTTTCAGCTCGGGGGACTCCACCAAATTGGAGAGGTGTGCGGTGTGCTGTGTGCTATGCGAGAAGAGATGTGCCGTGTGTGTGTGTTGAGTTGAGCCGTGGCTCTGTGGGTTTCTGGCGGGTGAGAGGGGGGAGCGTGACATCGCTCACAGCACGCCGCTCACATCTCTCGTCTGCGCTGCGCATCGTCCGCGCGCAGCTCATATCTCCGCTTCCATTGCGCCATACAAATATTCCACATCTCCGCATAGCAATCTCCCCTGAAGCTTAAGCGGAGAGGAGATATATCGATAACGCATTTCTATTGGTTGTTTAAAAAACATCTCTCCACTCGTCTCGTCTCCGCTTTGGTGGAGTCCCAGCCTCACTCACCAATTGTATTTTCAATGAAATATACTTAGAATATAATCCACTTAAGCCGCGGCCCAGCCTAAAGTGGAGCATAAAATAATATATTTATATATATATTTTCGTTTTGTTAGAACTGCACAATTGCTTAACTTTTTTCAATTATGATTACATATTTATTGTAATAACTAGCTGTTGCCCGCGAATTCGTGCTCGTGAAAATTATGTTATAATGCCAATTTGATTGCTGTCTGTTTAGCCCCTAGGATATGTAGCGTGATAATATATAGCCTATTTGAAGACCCTAACCCTAGTTATATTTGTGCAAAATTTGAATCAAATCTATGGAGTACTTTTCGAGATCCTTCCAGACAAAGTAAAGCATACCTACAGACAAACAGACAAAACATTTTCTAACTATGTTTTCGGCTTCGGTATCTTATGTTGAACACCCAGCGAGTATTTTTTTAAAATATTTCCAATGTATGGTTTTGACTTTTCTATAATTTTATTATGTGTATAGATGACAGATATGAGTTATTTTACGTTTTGTTTTTACTAATAAGATAACAACGGTCTGATACCCATAACACAAGCAGGTTATTCCTAGCTTACTTTGGGATCAGATAGCGTTGTGTGAAATGTCCGTGAATATTTATTTATTTAATTTTTTACATACATATACATACATAACATCACGCCTGTCTCCCAACGGGGTAGGCAGAGACTATGACTTTCCACTTGCTACGATTCTGGCAAACAACTTTCGCTTCTTCAACTTTCATAAGTGTCTTCATACATGCTCTTCGGTTAAGGGTACTCTTGACCTGGCTATATATATATATATATACTATGAACTGACTACTATGAACTGACAGACGTCAAATGTTACCTATTAAAATGATGCCACTTTTTATACTGTAATAAACGGAGGGTCATTCATTAAAAGAAGAAGAAGAAGAAGCCACTTTAGTAGGAGAAGTTATGGACCTCTCACATTTATTGATTTCTATCTTTTTTTCTTACGCTGCAAAACAACAACAAACATATTGAAAACTTCACTTGTACTGTTCCACAATATTATAATACATACATACATACATATCATCACGCCTGTCTCCCATCGGGGTAGGCAGAGACTATGGCTTTCCACTTGCTACGATCCTGGCATACCACTTTCGCTTCTTCTACTTTCATAAGTGCTTTCATACATGCTCGTCGGTTAAGGGTACTCTTGACCTGGCCTTTTTCCAACAGGTCTTTAATCTGGTCATCATGTGTACGCCGAGGTTGACCCCTACCAGTTTGCCCATTCATTCTCGCCTTATAAATCTGTTTAGTCAGTCTACTTTCATCCATCCTCTCGACATGTCCGAACCATCTAAGCATCCCTTTTTCGATCTTCGTCACTACATCTTCAGTTATACCACATTGTTTTCTAATCACGCTATTCCTTTCTTTGTCCATCAATTTCACTCCAGCTATACTTCGCAGACTTCTCATTTCCACTGCATTAATTTTACTTTCATGCTTCTTTTGCCACACCCAACTTTCACTACCATACATAAGTGTAGGGATTAGCACACCTCTATGCACAGCCACCCTTGCCTTCTTAGAGACGTTTTGACTGCTCATGAAGGTGTACATCGCCCCATTCACTTGATTACCTGCCAAAACTCTTCTCTCAATATCATAATCACACTTTCCATCTCTTGCAAATTTTGAGCCCAAGTATACAAATTCTTTCACCTGTTCCACTCTTTGCCCTTCAATAATGATGGGGCAATTCGTCATACATTCTTCTCTTTCAAACACCATTACTTTGGTCTTGCTTACATTAACTTTCATCCCTTTACCTTTTAGCGCCTCATGCATAATATTAACCATCAACTGCAACTCCTCCGCCGATGAAGCTAAGATCACCTGATCGTCAGCATATAAGAGGCATTTGATGGTCATCTCATTCAGTTTTAATCCATACGCACTCTCTTGCAATTCTTTCAAACAACTGTCCATGTACAGGTTAAACAGACACGGTGACGCTACACAACCCTGTCTCACACCCCTTTCTATATGAAAGAAGTCCGTGCAAGCACCGTTGATCCTGACACAAGCACTAGAGCCCTCATAAAGAGATTTCAGTGCTCGTATCAAGCTGCTGCTCACCCCGTACATGGACAATATTGACCATAGCTCATTCCTCACCACTTTATCATAGGCCTTCTCCAGATCTACAAATATGCAATAGAACTTTTGACTTTTCGCCAAAACTTTTTCAGCTATGCATCGTAAGGAGAAGACCTGATCCGTGCATCCCCTTCCTTTCATAAATCCTGCTTGAACATCCCACATTTTTCCTTCACTTTCATCCATCACTCTTTTTATTAACACTTTCGCATACAATTTACCGACGATACTGAGCAGGCTTATGCCGCGGTAATTTCTGCACTCTTGCTGCGACCCTTTTCCTTTGTACAGCGGTACAATGACAGCTTTGGACCATTCCTTTGGTACACTGCCGCTCCGCAAGCAAAGGTTAAAAAGGCGGTACAGCTGGTAAATTACCACGCCACGTCCCGCTTTCAGCATCTCAACGGATACCCTATCAATCCCAGCAGCCTTTCCTAGTTTCATACTGTTCAATGCTTTCATAATTTCTTCCATACTTATCTCGCTTTCATTCCCATTTTCATTCATTTCACAAAAACGAGTTTGCACTTGTGTATCCTCTTTATCAAATAAACTTTCAAAATACTCCTTCCATATTTTTAGCACACACTCTTCTCCTCTAACAAAACATCCGTCCTTGTTTCTGATATTATTGAGCGACGACGTGGTCTGTTGACCCCTTACCGCTCTTATGGACTTCCAAAAGAATTTTATATTCTGTTGGAAGTCATCAGATAACCTTTTATCAAATTCATCTCTATCATTCTCCTTCTTTCTTTCTAATACTTCTTTTGCCACACGCTTATACCTTTTATACTCATCTTTGACCATTCTTACATCATCATCCGTTGCCTTCTGCATTCTTTGATTGGCCTTTGCGGCCAGCCAGTCCAACCATGCTTTCTTCTTCTCAGACAAAGCTTTAAGGACTTCTGCGCTCATTCTCTTTAACTTACATCCTTGTCTCCTCTTGCTTACACCACACACTTCAATCGCAACTTCCGCGAGTCCTTCCCTAATCGGCTTCCATAAATCTTCAACCTCACATACTTCATCTAAATTCTTAAACTTTTTACTCAGTTTGCTTACAAATTCCACTTTTATATCCGTCACTTGCAAATTCTCAACTTTTATGCGTTCTAGTACACTAACAGGTTCGCACACACGGTGCCGCCACCGCTGAAACAGACCCCTTACTCGGCTGACAACCAAGAAGTGGTCTGTGTCGATCCCAGCACCGCGGTATGCCCGAGTGTCTGATACTTTCTTTCTCATCCTTTCGTCTACAATCACAAAGTCAATCATGCTCCTCTGACTTCCTTCTTGTCTCGTAAACAAATGGATATCTTTGTGGTGAAACAAGGTGTTAGTTACCACAAGGTTCCTCTCCAAACATACCTCAAGCAAACTTTTTCCATTTTCATTCACTCGCTCATCACCAAACTTTCCCAATACTCTTTCATATCCATCACGCTTGACTCCAACCCACCCATTAAAATCGCCTAGCATTACTATCTTCTCATTTTGTTTACACTTACTCAAAACATCACTCATACTCTCCCAAAATGCCTGCCTCTCACTTTGGTCTCGTGAAGATCGGCGCCACCGCGCATCTTGCGGAGCATAAACTCCTAAAACAAAGATGCGGGTAAGCCCGACCTTCAGCCTCAACCAAAGGAGTCTTGGGCTTACACATTCATATTCTGTGACACATTCATTCATTCTCGCAGATAGTACTACACCAACGCCCTGACACGCTTTACTGGTTTCAGTCACACCCGACCAGTAGGCTGTGTAGGGTCCATGTGTGGTTTTGTCACATCCTTTCCTCTTTGTCTCATTCACGCACAGAATATCGAGTCGTCTCTCTTTCATCATCTTGCATACTTCCTCAATTTTGTCTATCATACCTCCTCTTACATTCAACGTAGCAAAGTGGCTATCCCCAGTCCACTTTTCGCCTCGATGGGAAACGAGACGTGATGGGTTGCGAACCACATCGCCGTCATTTTGGATTTTGTATTTGTTTTTGTCCATTGCGTTCCCACGAAAAACAAGGGAAAATAAAGTCCACCTAGACAGAGCCCCGCATGTCTAAGTAAGGCTAGCCTTCTTCTGGGGTCGCCCGGCCCCAGGGCAATTGGCACGCTAATACTAGGCTCGCCCCTAGTCACGCAGCCCATACGCACGGCAACGTTGGCTTGGCGGAGTGAGGATGGGAAGCGGATGGGATAGGAAAAGGATTAGTGGACAGGAATAGAGTTGAGGTAGGAGAGGAATGAGGATAAGGTCCATCTATCTAATCCTTCTGTATTTCAAGCCTTAAATAACCAGCAGCCAGGACAGTTGTTACATACAATTAATATCTCCGCAGTCCGAGAACAGATGAATTTTTCAAAAGGGATTGGATGGCCAAATCCGAAACTATACGGAATAGCGAAAAATGCTCAAAGGAGTCACGAGCCCGATTTTGATGAAACTTAAAACCTCATCATTAGATTTTTGAAAAACCAATAATCCTAGCTGGGAATCGATCCTATTGATTTTGAAAAAAAAAACGCACCCTATATTATTACACCATACGATAGTGTTGCTATTAAGGATCTTATTCTGGAAAGTACTGACCTACGACAAACTAAAAGAAAGTGCTCATCTTTAACAAAATACAATTTTTTTCTAATTAACTGATTAATTGTTCAAAATATAGACCATTGTTATCAATACATAGCTGGATTCGAGACCTCAAGGATCGTACTGCATTCAGTATTATTGATTCCGTTTAGAATATTCTCCAAAGAATCATTCTGAGCATGATTTAAAACACGGAGTAGTTACAATCTATTCTGGGATTTCGAACGAAACAAATTATGATACAAAATTTAGGTACTTACATGAAATATGAATTCTATTAAAATTCCAAACTTTCCTTAAATTTGCCGTATAGCATTACTTCGCAGAATTTGATCCTTATCAGTGACACTATCGTATGGTGTAATAATAAAGGGTGTGTTTTTTTTTTTCAAAATCAATGGGTTCGATTCCCGGCTAGGATTATTGGTTTTTCAAAAATCTAATGATACAGTTTTAAGTTTTATCAAAATCGGGCTCGTGACTCCTTAGAGCATTTTTAGATATTGCTTATAGTTTCGGATTTGCCAATCCAAGCCCTTTTCAAAAATTCATTCTGTATAAATAAGTAAATAACGTTTGAGAATGCCGAAAGGCGAAACCGGTTAGGTATTATAATAATAAATATTGTGGAACAGTACAAGTGAAGTTTTCAATACGTGTAGCAAGTTCCATCAAGTGCCTTCAATCAACAGTATCAATAAATCTAACAACAAAAAACAAGAATTGCTGAATGTGCAATTCATATTTTATCATACAGTATAACTATTTCTATTATGCTTAAACATATCTTATTTTAGGAACCTTTAATAAAATTAAGAGCCAAAGTTGAGGAGTACAGTGACGCACGTAAGGAGAAATTGAATCGTGTACGTTTAGTTGAACAAGAGAAGCACAAGTTGGAAGAGCCAATGAAAGAAGCGGTCGACCTTATGAATCTGACTAATAACACTTTGAGGACAAGGAATATGCTGTTGCAGAAATATATGTGAGTTTATATGTTTAAAATTTAGCAGGATTGATTGAAACTTGCAACACCAGCTCTACACACGCTCTGCTGACCCTATCTAACTACAGTCTCTTTAATGTTTAAGAACTTAATATTAATAATAATATTTCCATACCTCTTTACATTTAAATATGTAAGTAATAAATAATATGACTAATGTTAGATTATTTATTACTAACATATTAAAATTAACTAACATTATTTTGACTGCCTCTGTGGCGCGGTCGGTAGTGATACCGCCTGCAGCGCTGGAGGTCGTGGGTTCGATTCCCTCCGGAGACAAATATTTGTGTGACCCATAAATGTTTGTCTCAAGAGTCTGGGTGTTTCTATGTATAATATGTATGTATTTAAAAAGTATATAAGTATTAATATCCGTGGTCTGATACTCATAACACAAGCAGGTTATTCCTAGCTTACTTTGGGATCAGATAGCGTTGTGTGAAATGTCCTAGAATATTTATTTATTTATTTTTTTAATTTAAGTTCTAGCAGACGTCACGCGGTTTCACCCTCGTAGTTCCCGTTCCCGTGGGAATACGGGAATAAATTATAGCCTATATTCACCGCAAAGAGTGTAGCTTCCCAACAGTGAAAGAATTTTTCAAATCGGTCCAGTAGTTCCGGAGCCCGTTCGATACAAACAAACAAACAATCAAATCTTTCCTTTTTATAATATCAGTATAGATAAATTAAATTTAGGGTGTGGATCCCTTCCGGGTATAGGCCTCCTCCACCTGCTTCCACTGTACTCTCCCTCTCATCCACTCCCTACCCGCTACTGTGACTGTCTTGGTTCTATCTCTTCTAGGGTCTGTCAACATTTCTTTTTTTCCACTGGCATTTTGCCATTTTGTTGCTTGTAGGGTCCATCTGTTGTCTTTTTGGCGTGAGAAATGTCCAACCCATTGCCTGTAGTTTAAGATGTGCCATGTGCCATGTAGTTTAAGAAATTACAGCGCCTAAATTAATGATTCCTTTCTTGGTACGCTTCTGTCCACTACTGGACATAGCCTCTTTAAATTTTTGTGGTTGTGTGCAGTTTTTGTAGTATACTGAGTGTGCTCTGAGTTCCTTTTCTCTTTTTCTTGAATATGTTGATAGTTAACTGTTGCACTAGGTGTAGCTGACTTATAATTTAAAAATTTGATCCTATTTCCTTTACTAGTGCACTTATAAATTTGATTGGTTGTAATCTGCAGCAAATTCTATAATATTTTCAATTACTTTAGACATGAAACGAACAAAATAATCGAAGGCAAACAAACAGAATTGACAGAACTTGTAGAGAACTTGGCGAAGATTGATGAAAATTTGAATAAAGTCAAAGAAGAATTGCAGGAGAAATCTGGTGTGCTCAAGACTGGAATGCAGTGAGTATTACTTTATTTAGCAGTGTTTATTAATAGCGTTCATCTTGTCAGTATGCTAGGGTCAATAAGTTGAAAGAAAAAGGTATTCTTTTTATTTTGGCGAGAATATTCGTTATTTTGCGAATTTTGAGTTACCTTTTTTCAATTTGGTTTTAATTTGAAAACATCCGGTCCTGGGAATCATAAAAAAAAATCTTATGGAGCTCACTCACACAAATAGTAATCTCATAACTCCAGGACTCCTCTTTGACCTGAAGACGACCGGTACCGGCTATCGGTGTGGACCGGTAGTAGGCTTTTATAAATTGGCAGTGCAGCAGCAGTGTGTTAGTGTAAAATAGACTTTTTCCAAAATTTCAGAAAGTCTTTATAAAATACTACTGATGTGCAATGTCGTCAAGACTCCTAACATAATCGACGCATTTGTCAAAAATATCATAAGCAGTCGTAGATCTTATATATTATAATAACTGCAATAAGATAGGATCATTACCTCTTCTCTGTGTCCCTATCTAGTAAAGTGAAATCAATGTCATCCCACAGCGAGGCATACTAGGTCCATTCATTTTTTTTACTCCCACACTTTGTATTATTTTACTTACGACTATATCGTCATGTTTCTCTTCTAGAAAATATGATAATCTAAAACAGCAAAAGGAAGAAGTGGCAGAGAAATTGCAGACATGTAAGAAGAAAACTGTCACCGCACAAGCGGATCTCACACAGAATAATAAAAAGAAGAAGAATTTAGACCAGCTTTTGGAGCAGGAAAGGGGAAAGCTTATGGATTTGGAACTGGTGAGTAAATTCATCTTTCTGCAAAAAAATTCCTGTTAACTCCCACTTTATTTACATACCTACTGATAGATATGTTTTTATTGTTTTGCATCATATTATTTCTACACCTAAACTACCCATTTGTCTTATAATCTATATCTTTCTCTGTCCATCCCAAGGTTGAATTCAAACAATTCAGTAATTTATATTTTCAATTCAATAATTATTTTACAATACCCTTAGTTTTTAAGTTCTTTTATGACTACGCAAACACGCCAGTTTAGAATGACCTTTAGATTCAAAGGAATCCTTGAATTATTGGTTTAGTGAAAGTTGAAATGTCTCTAATTTCTGAACTTCAAAACCCTTAATAATGGATCTTTTGTGGAAATCCTTAAAGTACTGCCTTTCCAACACTTAAAAAATATTTGAAATCGGATCACGTGTTGAGAAATTACAACTGAAAAGCCCTTTTGTCTTTCATCCCCTCTCCCGCAGGAACCGCTCAAAATATCGGGATCAGAAGTATCCTAGAACCTTCCTCGGACTATAAGCTCGGAATGTACCAAGAATCATTGAAATCGATTCAGTAGTATCGGCGTGATACTTATTCGGGATACAGACAGACAGACAGACATGAAAGTTTTAAATTACATTTTCGGCTTCAGTATCGATTAGAGAACGCCCTACAATTAAAATTTTCAAAATATCTTCCATGTACAGACTCTCGACCCTCTATAGTTTTATTATATGTATAGATAACATGGTGTGCAAATAAATTTTTATTCTTCTCTTTATTAGGGGTCCAGAGTCAGGTTTGATAAATGATCACTGTAGTAAGCAACTTTCACTATGGCCGGTCCTTAGATCCATGTGACCACTTTGTGACATTTATTTGAGCGTTTCCGTGCTTCGGAAGGCACGTTAAGCCGTTGGTCCCGGTTGCCAGTAAAATGACAGTTGTTAAGCCAAGTTGCAAGAGCCCATTCGATGCAAAAAAAAAACAATCAAATCTTTCCTCTTTATAATATTAGTAAATATGACTCTGTATGTGATAGAAGTTTTTTTAGATTCCAGAGAAGAACAAAAGAGAAATAGAAGATTGCGAGAAGCTTCTTGTGAAACACAAAGAAAATAAGAAGGTTGCAGAAGAAGAGTTACAAACTGCTGTTGCTAGTGTCAGGTAATACATACATACATAATAGTCACGCATTTTTCCTAAAAAGGGTAGGCAGAGGCATAGTATACGTCCACATTTCATGTTATAGTTTTTTGTCCCACGTAATCCTACTTATATTATGAAGTTTGTGAAGATGTCCGGATATTTGGATGTTTGTTACTCAATCACGTTGTAACAGCTAAACGGATTGGGCTGAAATTTGGTACAGAGATAGCTTATAGTATGGATAACACGTAGGCAGTTTCACATCCCGGGAATATGTTCCCACAGGAACCAGGAGCGGGTACCAAATTTCACGCGACTTCGCGAGCATCATCTAGTATCATCTATTAGAGAAATGTGATAATGTTCAGCTTTAAAAATCATTCCTTAAAGATTGTTTTATTTC
Organism: Miltochrista miniata; assembly: GCA_933228765.1. Taxonomy (NCBI): domain Eukaryota; kingdom Metazoa; phylum Arthropoda; class Insecta; order Lepidoptera; family Erebidae; genus Miltochrista; species Miltochrista miniata. The sequence goes on along the minus strand of OW121773.1, from coordinate 9,961,696 downwards.
AAAGGACTTTAAATTCGTTATTAAAAGTAAATACTTCATACTAGTTGACGCTCGCGGCCTCTCCCGCGTGATATTCGGCACCCGTTCCCGCTTTCCGTGGGATGTTCCCGGGATGAAAAGTAGCCTATGTGTTATTCCAGACTATAAGCTATCTCTGTGCTAAATTTCAGCCCAATCGGTTTAGCCGTTACAGCGTGATTGAGTAACAAACATCCAAACATCTTCACAAACTTTCACATTTATAATTATTAGTAGGATTATTATGTACATATATATAATCACACCTGTAATCCATCGAGGTAGGCAGAGACTATGGCTTTCTACTTGCTATGATCTTGGCATACACTTCTTCTATCACGAGTGAATTTTTACACGCTCGCCGTTTGTTTGTACCCTTGAAATCCCTGTAAATATAAAGCATCCTTATCTGAAATAATATACTTCCAGAACAAAAACCCAAGGCCTTCAGGAGCAAAAAGACAGGCTACAAGCAAAACTAATGGACCTTAAGAAAATTGTCGACGAAGCAAATAAAGATTATAAGCTAGCTGAGTCCGAACTCAAAATATATCTTAGCACAGAGACAAAGGAAGCTGAAAAGTTGGAAAAGATGAAAGAAGCTTATGAAAAAGCTGCGGCTGATTTAGAGGAGAAGAAACCGTAAGTTGCTTTTGACGTTTTATGATTTGATTAGCGGACGTCACGTGGTTTCATCCACGTAGCACCCGTTCCCGTGGGAATATGGGAATAAAATATAGCCTATGTTATCCGGGGATAGTGTAGCTTCCCAATAGTGAAAGAATTTTTCAAATCGGTTCAGTAGTTTCGAAGTATATGCTATGCAAACAAAGTAACAAACAATCAAATCTTTATAATATTAGTATAGAGTAGAACGCCGGGTGCACGCACGATAAAGTGTCACGTTCCGCCTGAACCGAGAGTACAGAATAATCACTCTTCCACTCCATCGGCCGATTACGTTTATGTTTTCATATGATGTTATCATGTAAGAGTAGACGAAATTATCGTCCGTAAACTGCCTTTACAGACAATTCTTTTTTAGGGTTCTATAATTCGACCAAGTAGTATAGACGGGCCCACGTCATACATCACTCAAAAAGTGACAAGTTCCCACGCAAAGATATTGACATGCACACATAACAACACGACTGGCACGCATAAGTTCCTTTTTGGAATGTAGGGTAGTGTTCTTACACTTAGGGAACGCACAAGAAGTCATCTTGCGTAAAATGTCTTATACACGTGTTTACCTTCGGAACAGTAACACCGACTACGACCGGGTGAGCGCATGAGTTTACTTTAACGTCTTCAAAATTGATATTTGGATGAGCCCGTCTATACTAGTCTTCTTGGGCTCCCATTTTCCGCACTTAGGTCCGCCAGTGGACCCATTGTACGTGAGTGTTGGCTGTCACTCCAGCCCGTCTATACTATTACTTGGTCGAAGGTTCCATACCCAAATGGGAAAAAAACGGAACCCTATTTATGAGACTTCACCGCTGGTCCGCTAGTCTATACTAATATTATAAAGAGGAAAGATTTGTTTTTTTGTTTGTAACGAATAGGCTCCGGAACTACTCGACCGATTTGAAAAATTCTTTCACTGTTGGAAAGCTAAACACTCTGCGGTGAACATAGGCTATATTTTATTCCCGTATTCCCACGGGAACGGGAACTACGCGGGTGAAACCGCGTGACGTCTGCTAGTGTTCAATAAGCTGCATTCAGTCCATATTTTTGGTGGCATATTGTTTCAGTTTCAGCCACTAAAAAGATTCACAATATTTTTTTTATTGATTTTATTATGAAATATTTTCAGATTACAAGAAAATCTGACTTCAAGTTTGCCAGCAAATGAGATTAAATTGGATGAAGTACGGCTGAAGATGCAACTTTTAAAGAAAGAGGAGGCCAAAGTATTGGGGGAAACAAGATTATTGAGGTATTTCATTTTTTCAGACAACCAATAATAAAGTAATAAAATAATAAAACATTGTTGGACATTCTCACACGACAACATCAAGCCCAAACTAAACTATAAGCTTGTGCTATAGGATCTAGACGACTGATAGACATACTTATATATTTCTAAATAATTAAATATTATTTTTATTAACACCCAAACTCCAAAACAAACATTTGTGAATCACACAATATTAAATAAATGAATATTAAATGTATACAAATATATGAACATATGCATTCTGATATAAATACTTTATTTTAAGAGCACAACTGGAGGAATCCCGCCAAGCGATGAGTGCCAACCGTTCCCGCGGTCGCGTTCTAGACTCTTTGATGAAGGAAAAACGAAATGGTAATTTGCCTGGCATATTTGGTCGATTGGTAAGTTCTTGAAACACATTTTTTTATTCCTTTTAGCATGTTGCATGCCCCGTGTGGCGACGGTGTCCCGTATTGCGACGGGTAAGAGTACAAAATGTAGCCACCCCAATACAGCCCGAGGGTGTCGTAAGAGACGACTAAGGGGACACTTTCGCAAACAGATCCATTGCGTAGAGAAGGAAAACTCGAAATGAAACCCGGTTGTCAGTAAAATGACAATCGTTAAGCCAAGTTGAAGGCCTTATAGGCAAAGACTTCTATATAAACTGAGGTAGACGCGCCGTACTCTAACAAGCGAGATTTCAAAAGCAATCCTCAAACACACTCATTGCTAAGACTACACTGACTTATCGTTGAGTCGTGATCGGCTGTTAGATTCGCACGCGTACCTGTTTCGTCTCACTACTTACTGCATGGTGACGGTTTTAGTGATGGGAAAGTCTCGATACTTTCAATATCGAAACTTCACCTAACGGAGAAGATGGACCGATTCGTGATAAGAAGTAATTCAAGCAGTTCACTCTCTGCAAAACGATCAGGTGATGAAGACCTGGAAAATCCCAATGACTGGAAGGTTCCGAAGTATTATGCTCCTAAAGGAGAAACACAACGGCCAACTGGTATCGAAACAACAAATTCCTTCAAGGGACTTACTACAGACAAGTCATCATTATCGACCCCAGCAGCGGCCAAACTGAAAAATGCAACTGCACGTCGAGAAAAGAAGATCCCGCCTATATTCATGATGCTAAACCCTGACTGGACTCACGAGTACATAAGGACCCTGGTATCACGCTACACCAATGCTTACCACCTGCAATATAAAGGTAAGAACCAACTAGCTATCTACTGCTACAATGCGGACAGCCATCAAAAACTACAAGACGGACTTCGGGCCGAAAAAACAAATTTCCACACATTTTCGAGAAAAGATGAAAGAAATTTCAAGGCTGTTATATTTGGATTGCCAGCCTACGTTGAACAATCACTTTCTGCAGAACTTAGTTCATTGGGTTTCAAAGAAACGACTATACGTAAAATCAAACTTGCAGAAGGTCACAAGTCACCTTGTCCACCATTTTTGATTCAGCTACCTCCTGGTTCCGATATGGCTGCTTTTAGGAGAATAAAATACATCAGCAACTGCGTGGTCAACATAGAAAAATACAGGGCCAAGTCGTTTCTTGGCACCCAATGCTACCGATGTCAGGCGTTTAGGCACTCATCCAAGAACTGCAACCTTCCTCCAAGATGTGTCAAGTGTTTGGACTCCCACCTAACCCAAGAATGCACAAAAAAAGATCGTAGCGAACCAGCGAAGTGCTGTAACTGTGGTGAAGATCATCCTGCAAACTTCCGTCTCTGCAGTGAGCGGCAGAAGTACATAAAGAAACTGGAGGACCGCAAACAGGAGCTCAAATCTCTTAAAACCGTAAGACTGCCAACTAAATTCACCTCAGGATCCACTTCTTATGCAGATATAAGTAAACCTGGGAGGACTGATGCTCTTCGTCGCGACCCAGCACCCACAACTCCGGTTCACCCTACCACATTCGGCACAGCTGCCCAGCCAGACTTACCGTCTATCACATTGACTCCGAATCAGGTATTTGGTAATGGTGATCCTACCCAAGAGATGCTAGTGATTCTTCAGACTATTAAGGCTTTAAAAGGTCAGTTTCAAGCATGTACGTCTATGATAGACAAAATCATATTAATTCTCACTCACCTAGGTCAATATGTTTGATAATGATCGTACTTTTAATATATTATACTGGAATGCTGACGGTATTCGCACCAAAGTAAATGAACTTCTCGATCTAATGAATGACCTTAGGATTGATATTGCATCAATATCTGAAACTCTTCTTGGATTAAATGCAACTCTAAATACCCCCGGATATACCTTCTATAGATGCGATAAGCGTCCCGATGGGAGTGGCCAGGGAGTAGCGATTATGATTAGGGCAAACATTACACACTCAGTGTTGGTCCTTCCTGCTACCCTTGCACTGGAATGTGTGGGTGTGCGTGTTAATGTTTGTAACAAGCCTATTGCTTTTATATCAGCTTATAATTCTCCTAATAGAGTTCTCCATAAAACAGATCTTGACGCAATGATAGGCATTGGATATCATGTTTTTCTAATGGGCGATCTAAACTCTAAACATCCCTACTGGAATTGCGGCAAAACAAATTATAGAGGTATAACATTGCATGAACACATGATAGCGAACGATTACGACGTTTTAGCTCCATATAAAAACACCTTGGTGCACTATAATGGTGATCATACTCCCTCAAATCCCGATGTATTGATTTGTAAAAACTTTAAACCTTCATCTGAACTGCAAGCACTTGAGGCCCTATCTTCAAATCACCTGCCTGTTGTCTTTAAAGTAGATGGTATCTGTGATCGCATTGCCCACTATCGCTATTGCTATAACAAAGCCGACTGGGCAGGATTTAGAAAACACATAAATAATAACATTTTTCCCACTGCCAGCACTCACAATTCTCCTGACGATATTGATCACTCTATCGAATACCTTACGAACGTGGTCATTGCTGCTCGTGAAACTTTCATTCCCAAAAATTTAGTCACACCGGCTTCTAGCAAACTACCTAAGCGAATTAAAAAACTAATTAAATACAAAAATTTTGTAAAAAGATCAGCCCTTTCAGAGTCAAATCTAGCCATTAGAAAGGCCCTCTTTTCACACGTGAACTATCTCCAGGCAAAAATCAAACATAATATCAAACTGTTTAATAATCAAACATGGAATAGTAGACTCGCTAAAGTAGATAACCCTAGTCAAGATCTATGGAAGGTTGTAAGATCGATATCAAAAAAGGCCATACGCATCGCTCCTCTCCAGTATCATAATGGTTCAGTGACATCTTCTATTGAGGAGCAGTGTGAACTGCTTGCCAGTGCTTTTGCTAAGAGTATGACTCTTACCTCTGATTGGAGTTCAGAGCCCGAGGTCGAGATAGCTGTTCAAAATTCACTCGATTTACTAAATTCCCATAGTGATACTGAAATTACGACTGATCTTGTCACTCCTAATGAAGTCTACAAAACTATTAGAAAATTAAAAACTCGCAAAGCTCCTGGCAATGATAACCTAAACAATACGTTAATCAAAAACATTTCTTTCAAATCTATCATATTCCTTACCAAAATATTTAACGATTGCCTTAGATTATCTCATTACCCTGACATATGGAAAATTGCTAAGGTTATAGCAATAAAAAAGCCAGGCAAAGACCCTAAAATCCCTTCTAATTATAGACCTATTAGCTTGTTACCCTGCTTGGGTAAAGTTTTTGAGCGAATCATTTCGAATAGACTTCTAAAGGTCGTCGAAAATAAGATAATTCCTGAACAATTTGGTTTCCGCAGACATCATTCTACTTCGCACCAAATGGTACGATTGACAGAACATATTGCTCACCACTTAAATATGAAAGCGTCTACAGGTATGATCCTATTGGATATCGAAAAGGCTTTTGATACCGTGTGGCACGCTGGCTTACTTCACAAACTCATAAAACATGATGTACCGTTTGCTCTTGTTAAACTCATCAAATCTTACCTGCGCAACAGACAATTTTCAGTGCATATAGGCGACACCTCATCATCTTACAGGGAGATACAAGCCGGGGTGCCACAGGGTTCAATAGTAGGCCCTTATCTCTTCCTGTTGTATCTCAACGATATCCCTAAGCAACCGCATACGTCTCTAGCCTGCTTCGCTGACGATACTGCTAGTTTTACATCTTCTGACGATGATGACATCATTATAACTAGACTCCAGTGGTCCCTAGAACTCTTGCTTGAATACTTTAAGAGATGGAAGCTTAAACTAAATACTCTTAAAACTGAGGCCATATTATTCTCAAGGAAACGTTCAATTCCTAAACGTCAATTGATAGCTGGCGATCATGCTATTCCGTGGAGCAAATTGGTCAAATACCTGGGAATTGTATTCGACAGCAAAATTAACTGGACTATAAATACGAAATATTTGCAGACTAAAGGTATTAAAGCCATTAACGCCCTTTCTCCCATTTTAAACAGACGGGCAAATCTGAGCTCCAAAACCAAACTTAAACTGTATTCGTCCCTTGTGAGACCGTGTATCACTCACGGAGCACCTGTTTGGAACAGCACTTGTGACAGCAACTATAAACTATTACAGACTGTCCAAAACAAGGCTATAAAAATATGCTTCAACACTCCCTTTCGAACTAACTTAGTCAGACTACACGAATGTATAAATTATCCCCCAATAAAATCTTTTATTTTAAAAATATCCCGCCAATTTTATAATAACACTAGAAATAGAAGTGCTAGCAACCCCTTAATTACACAAATAGGCTCCATCTGTCCACTGCATACATCATACGCGGGCACTTACAATCGATACCGATTGCCACATCACTATTTCCTTGGGTGCGAATGACGTTGGTATACGATTGCATGATCGGTCGGGATCGGCTTGCGCCGCTCGACCAAATAATAAAATTATAAATACCCTCTTCTAGTGTATAATGTGTAGTTTATAACATTAGAAAATGTATCTAATTAGTTAATATTATTTTATTATTATTGGTTAAAATATGATGTAAAATCTAGAATATCAGTGTGTGCTAAGTGTTGTGTGTAACATATTAGTCACTAGTGAACTACAGCGACAGTGAGAAGGTAGGATAATTTATGTTATACACTATATTTGAATAACTTAGGTACATACCTACTCACAATCTTATTGGTTATTACCAAGTTATATTAAGATTTTTGGGTTTCTGTATATGTTACTAGGCAAGCAAAGTACCTGTATTGTGTATTGTAATTATGATAGTTAGTAATAATATTATATCTATGTACCAAATTCATTATATATTTTACCGTAATTGTTATTGCAATATCTTACAGATATGGTTCTAATTCTTACTTAGTATTAAAAAAAAAAATAAAAAAAAAAAAATCCAAATTGTTGTAGAAAATTAGTTGAAATTGAAACTTAAATACTTAATAATATATTATCTAAGCAACAGATCGCAAATAGTTGCACTCAATATACCCATGAAATAGTGTGAGTAGGTACCCCTTGTGGGTACATCGTTTTCTTGACTGTAGAATACCTAGATAGTAAATTGTAAGCGTGATGCAATCTAGCTAACGCAAATAATAGTTTTTCCAAGTACTTGTTGATAATCAAACTTAACCTTCTTGCTTATATATTCTAAATAATTTATAAAGGCGTTATAGTCTACACAAATTATCTTTTAAATAAGGTGGTTTATGCATAGTTATGTAAGATTATGTACAAACTAATGTAAATTTATTATTTAATAAAGAGATTTTAAAAACAAAAAAAAAAACACTGACTTATAAATACTATTTACGTAATTGTCACCACACACAATAGCAATATACGGATAGAACAATAGTAAAAGAGCAGGCGTATGGACTCCAATTGCAAGTCGAGTACCTACTCTCGAAGTTTTGACTCACAACAGTGCGAACAACGCTGCTAATTAGCGCAGTTTATAGGTTTCAAAAATCGGTGCGTAGGGCATGTCTACCTCATTTTATATAGAAGTCTTTGCTTATAGGCGGCATGAAGAATTTCAACTGTGGGTCGCGGCAACCTTCGCCTGTCCATTTCAACACGGCAATGGGCTCACCACTTATTAGGTGGGACATAAAACTATAAGATTTGGACCGACACGGGAATCGAACCCAGGACATAGCGCAGCAGGCGGTATCAGCAGGAGGCAGTCACCGTAATTTTATTATACCTATCTGTTCAACCATCAAATAACCCAGTACTTGTGTTTCTAGGGTGACCTTGGCGGCATAGACATAACCTACGACGTAGCAATATCAACATGCTGCGGCGCTTTAGACAATATCGTAGTCGACACTGTGGAGACCGCTCAAGCGTGCGTAGAGTATCTCAAGCGACATGACATCGGACGAGCGACTTTCATCGCGCTAGATAAACAGCAACACTTGATGCAGCAGCTCCAAAGATCTGTGCAATAGTAAGTTTTATTGTTAAAAATATAAGGTTCTAAATAAGTATGTGACAGTGGAGACCGCTCACGCGTGCGTAGAGTATCTCAGGCGACATGACATCGGACGAGCGACTTTCATCGCGCTAGATAAACAGCAGCACTTGATGCAGCAGCTCCAGAGATCTGTGAGTAAGTTTTATTGTCATTTCAATAAGGTTCTAAATAAGTGTGTGACAGTGGAGACCGCTCAAGCGTTCGTAGAGTATCTCAAGCGACATGACATCGGACGAGCAACTTTCATCGCGCTAGATAAACAGCAGCACCTCCAGAGATCTGTGCAATAGTAAGTTTTATTGTTAGAAATATAAGGTTCTAAATAAGTATGTGAGAGTGGAGACCGCTCAAGCGTTCGTAGAGTATCTCAAGCAACATGACATCGGACGAGCGACTTTCATCGCGCTGGATAAACAGCAACACTTGATGCAGCAGCTCCAGAGATCTGTGCAATAGTGAGTTTTATTGTCATTTCAATAAGGTTCTAAATAAGTGTGTGACAGTGGAGACCGCTCAAGCGTTCGTAGAGTATCTCAAGCGACATGACATCGGACGAGCGACTTTCATCGCGCTAGATAAACAGCAACACTTGATGCAGCAGCTCCAGAGATCTATGCAATAGTAAGTTTTATTGTTAGAAATATAAGGTTCTAAATAAGTATGTGACAGTGGAGACCGCTCTAGCGTATGTAGAGTATCTCAAGCGACATGACATCGGACGAGCGACTTTCATCGCGCTAGATAAACAGCAACGCTTGATGCAGCAGCTCCAGAGATCTGTGCAATAGTGAGTTTTATTGTGATATGCATAAGGTTCTAAATAGGTATGTGACGGTAGAGACCGCTCAAGCGTTCGTAGAGTATCTCAAGCGACATGACATCGGACGAGCGACTTTCATCGCGCTAGATAAACAGCTGCACTTGATGCAGCAGCCCCAGAGATCTGTGCAATAGTAAGTTTTATTGCCATTTCTATAAGGTTCTAAATAAGTATGTGACGGTGGCTTAGACCATATATCACGGGACTAGCCTTTGCGAACCACCGCATACAAAAATATTCTGCCAGTTTTCATACAAGTGAAGGGGGAAACGCAAAGACATATAAAATTTCATTGAATTTAAAAATGTATTAATCGACAAACGCGTAATGGCTGTTGTGTGTTAATTTTTATTGTACAGTCAACTACAATGAAATGTACTAGTTTAATCATATAAAATGATGTACTGATGTACAATGCTTTTTATAAAGCCAAAAGACCAAATGGTCATGTGCAATGGCAGAAAACAATGCTTAAGTAAGGCGCATCCTGTGGTTAGATGATCTAAGGACGGTGGAGACCGCTCAAGTGTGCGTAGAGTATCTCAAGTGACATGACATCGGACGAGCGGCTTTCATCGCGCTAGATAAACAGCAGCACTTGACGCAGCAGGTCCAAAGATCTGTGCAATAGGAAGTTTTATTGTTGAAATAAACGGTTCTAAATAAGTAGGTATGTGACAGTGGAGACCGCACGTAGAGTATCTCAAGCGACATGACATCGGACGAGCGACTTTCATCGCGCTAGATAAACAGCAACACTCGATGCAGCAGCTCCAGAGACCTGTGCAATAAGTTTTATTGTGATAGGCATAAGGTTCTAAATAATTATGTGACAGTGGAGACCGCTCAAGCGTGCAAGCAAAGACAACACTTGATTCAGCAGCTCCAGAGATCTGTGCAATAGTAAGTTTTATTGTGATTGGCATAAGGTTCTAAATAAGTATGTGACAGTGGAGACCGCTCAAGCGTGCGTAGAGTATCTCAAGCGACATGACATCGGACGAGCGACTTTCATCGCGCTAGATAAACAGCAGCACTTGATGAGATCACAATTTCTAGTCCTCTACTGGGTACTGAATTAAAAAATCTTTTGAGGGTTCCGTATTGAAAGGGTAAAAGCTTGAACCTATTATTTAGACTTCGCTGTCCGTCTGTCTTTTATAATGTAGCCAGGCTTTGTCTCAGGGACCCTGATAGCTGGACAGCTGTTTAACACAGATGATGTATTTCTGTTGCCGCTATAAACAAAAACTAATATCTGAAAAAATATTAAGAGAGCTGCCACACAGAAAAGTGATGTTTTGCCGTTTTTTTGGTACGGAACTAATCATGCTCTTTTTCTAAATTCCAGTCCCGAAAACGCTCCTCGCCTCTTCGACCTAGTTAAAGTAAAAGACGACCGCGTACGCCCAGCCTTCTACTACGCGTTACGTGATACCCTCGTCGCTAAAGACCTGGAACAGGCGTCTAGAATCGCCTACGGACACACTCGGTACAGAGTTGTCACGCTGAATGGAGATGTTATTGAGATCGCGGGTAAGTTTTGATGCCTCAGTATTTTAACTATCGATATTTGTAGTATTTATTGTGAACACAACGAAGCTCTAAAGACCTGGAACAGGCGTCTAGAATCGCTTATGGACATAGTATACTCGGTATAGAGTAGTCACGCTTAATGGAGATGTTATTGAGATTGCTGGTAAGTACCGTAGCCTTTTTTGCTGGTTACCTGCTAAAACCACACATATATAGTTGTAGGAAAGGAACGCTGTGAGCTTTTCACAGGGCCGCCAACTTACGGACCACTGTCAGAAGTCTTACGGACTGTGAGAGTGGCCTCCAATCGCTAGATGCTCCACGGCTTTCCATCAGGCTAGCGACGTCAAAAATTACATTTGTTGTACTACCCGTTCGCTCTAACTTTGCTGCTGGCGTAGAGGCGTATACCCGAATTGTTAATTAGACGAAGTAAATTGACAGTTGCTAATGTCACTTCGTCATAGAAAATACGCAACATTGTATGAAGAAATGACATTAGTTCGATGCTGTCAATTTACTTCTTCTAATTAAAAATTCGACTTTAGTATGAAGCCGAGCGGCAAAGTTAGAGCGAACGAGCAGTATAGGAGCATCCCTTAATCCCTCTTTTTGCGGATTTTAGTATTTGTTGAAATAGCGGCAACAGAAATACATCACCTGTGAAAAATTCAACTCTAGCTATCACGGTTGTTGAGATACAGCCTCATGCATGACGGATAGACGGACTGACGGACGGCGAAGTCTCATGAATAGGGTCTCGTTTTTACCTTTTGGGTACGGAACCCTAAAAGCAATGATGAATGAACCGAATGAAGTCATGAAGTAGAAGGGATATGCATATGGGTGGTGAGGTCAAGAGATACAACGAACGTCTGATGACCATGTGTAGAATATTACAAGCAATAAGAGTGATTTTCAAGTGTTATCCTGTACACATAATTATGTTGACCACCAGAACATTTGGTGAGCCGTATGCTTGTCTACCACCATAAAAAAATACATTCATAATGTCACGTGTGTCTCCCAAAGGGGTAGGCAGAGACTATAACTTTTCAAAACACTTTAGAAACTTCTGTGCAAGTATTTGTAGTCTTTTGCGTGAAGACCTAACTATATCAATCAATCAATCATCATCAATATCAATACATATAATAAAATCACAACTGTCTGTTTGTCAGTGCTTTTTGTGCACGATAATCGCAGCAACCGCTTAACCGATTGAAATGCGGGTTTCTTTATTGCGTTGCGGTTTGCTCCACTTAACATGTCAATCGGTTCATAAATAAAAAAGGTATATCAAACTAAAGAATCACATATAAAATGCAGCCTACGAAGTGCAGACAACAGCTAGTGTATAATAAGACGTCTGTCAGTTTCAATAGTAGTAGTAGTACAAAAACTGTATAACACTATTACAGGTACGATGTCCGGTGGTGGTAAAACAACAATGCGCGGTCGAATGTCCAGTTCAGTACAGCAGGACACTAGTGAACAGGATCCTAGAGTTATACAGGCCAATGAGAACAAACTTGCTGCTTTAGAACAGAGGTAAGAGTTAAACAGGCCAATGAGAACAAACTTGCTGCTTTAGAACAGAGGTAACAATCTATCTATAAATATAAAAATGTTCTGCGCGTATGTGTACGCTTCAAAAACTCAAAATGTACTGAATCGATTTAGCTCAAAATTTGTCATGATATACAACAGGTTTATGAGATGGTTTTTGGCTACTTTTTGTATCAGTAACATTTCCTCTACAAGAATAAAACAGCTTTATAAAGTGATTTTACCAATAGATGACGCTTTCGCTTTTTTAATTATATTGCACCAGCTACAGAACAAAAGCAATATACCTAATGCAGATTTATATTTATTTTTGAAAAAGAGAATATCGATGACTTTCTCCTTGTTTTCAGATAAATAGAGCTTATTTCACGTCAATCAGTTTATAAATAAAAAAAAAATAGCACTTTAAAGAATCATACGTAGACATAAAAATCTAAAAATGGGTAAATCTAAACTGGCGTATTGGCTTAATCATAGCAAACAGGGCAGTTTCACATGCTGCATGATGAGTCTCATGAAGAAATACCTCTCCTTTCATACATTTATGTGACGTAAACGAAGTTGCGGGGTCAGCTAGTATGTTTTGTAATCATCTGACCGAAAATCACCTGGTACTTTCAGGCTAAACCAGCTTCGCTCAGAACAATCGGAGTTAGACGAGTCATCCGTATCGTTGCAACAAAGTACCCGCGAAGGACGTACCACTTTGAACAAACTTAACATCGAACTCAAGAGTTTGGTCGAACAAGTTCCTGTTATGAAGGTAAGTGTTTAAAATAAATCTATTGATGATGGGTTTTAACCGATTTAAAAAAAAGTGGAGGTTCTCAATTCGTCTGTATGTCTTTTTTATCATTTTTATCCTAACGTCCGCGTCGTATTGGGGCCCTTATTATAACGACAAGTCTATATTAAGTCAATGGGTCGTCTACTTTGTGACATTTATTTGAGCGTTTCCTTGTTTCGGAAGGCATGTTAAGCCGTTGGTCCCGGTTGCCAGTAAAATGGCAGTCGTTAAACCAAGTTGAAGGCCTTAGTGGGCTTGAAAAATTTCAACAGCAGGCAGTCACAACCTGCGCCTGTCCATCTCAACACGGCAATACGGCTCGCCACCTATTACGTGGGACAAATACTGAAAAGGTGAAATGTGGGCATATAATATGCCTCTGTCTATCCCTTCGGGGATAAAGGTGTGGCCATATGTATGTATTAAACAATTAAATTCTATTTATTGTTATTGTATGTATAGCTGTATCGCTGTATGCGTACCTATGTCTATTATGAAAAGTATTCATCTTCTCACAGAATCAAATAAAACAACAAGAAGCAAAAGCGGCCAAGAGTAAAGTTGATTCAAAGAAGAAAGCTGAACTTGAAGCTGTTCTGAAGAAGGCTGAAGAAAAACTTGATACTGCCAAACAGAATGCTGCTGAGGTAAGATATCGAAAATACTAAATTAATGCTACATTTTATTATTCAGGCCAATATCAAAAGGAATTCTGGTGATCAAAGTTGCTCAAAAGGAATTCTGGTGATCAAAATTACTAAGGTGATGGAAGTTGACGTTTACGATTTTAGCGCTCGCTGCGACCCTGCCAAATCTTCTAAGAACTTCGTAAATACTGTTGTGTTCAGGGAAAACTAAGTGGAGAACTTATCTATACATATAATAAAATGGTAGAAAAGGCAAAACTGTACATTGGAGATATAAAAAAAAAAATACTCGCTGGGTGTTCAACATAAGATACCGAAGCCGAAAATATAGTTAGAATTTTTTTGTCTGTTTGCTTTGTTTTGTGCGGAAGGATCTCGAAAAGTACTCAATAGATGTGATTCAAATTTTGCACAAATATTAACTAGGGGTAGGGTCTTCAAATAGACTATATATTATCACGCTAAATATCCTAAGGGCTATGCAGAGAGCAATCAAATTGTCATTATAAGATAATTTTCACGCGTACGAAGTCGAAGGCAACAGTTAGTTCCAGAATATAAGTGTACTCAAAGGAAAATCCTTCTCAGATCTTTCATATACGAGCACTTTGGTTGCTAAGTAAATACTGTTTACCTTTGCAACCTAGTTGGTTGTGTCCAAATATTACAAAATTAGGTGATTTTTTTCAGCATTTTTGGAAGCGATTGACCTTATTGCCTTAGATCTCGTACGGCACTTGCGCAAATAGTAAGTTGTATAGTTTATCATAGTATAAAGTAATAAACGTTTCCTTTGAAAAGAAACGCTGTTTTCCCCGAAATACTGCAATCAGCACTAGTTCGTTCACAATACTACCCGTTCGCTCTAAGTTTGCCGCTGGCGTAGAGGAGTAGTAGGGAAGGCAATCGGCAAACTTAGTGCAAACGGGCAGTACGTTAGCAGGCCTCCGTCACTCGCTCAAAATCGCGCGCTACGTACCTACCGCTCGGCATCTCCCTGGGGATACAACTGGCAGAGGGCTGCCGGACGCCCGACTGAGCGCTCGCATCGCACCGCACCGCACGTTTCCCGCGCTTACGCTTCGAAATACCGAAACCACGTAATTATTGTGCAGTGGATAGTACAAAAACCAAAGAAAATTTGTCGTTTTTTAAATTGCCGAGAGACGAAGAAAGCTGAGTAATATTTTAAATCTTATCAATTTGAATGTTTTTACCATTTATTTGTTTGAACATAAGTAGGTAGGTGATAAGTATGTAAATCTTAAATTAAGGAGTTATTTGAGTCAGGTATTATAAAATTGTTGTTTTTTATAGGCAATTCAATGTTTTATAGAATTTGTAGGTAAATAGGTTTTATAGGTAGTCGAAGCGCTCGTGGCCCCGGGGACTCAGTGTTCTGTAATCGATCACTGCAGTAAGCAACTTTTACTATGGCCAGTTCTTGGATGGGTGACCATTAATGTGACCACTTTGTGACCTTTATTTGAGCGTTTCCGTGCTTCGGAAGGCACGTTAGGCCGTTAGTCCCGGTTGCCAATAAAATAGCAGTCAGCCAAGTTGAAGGCCTTTTAAAAAAAAATTAAACAGCAGAGGGTCACAACCTGTACTTGGTACAAACTATAAAAAAATGAAATGTGGGCATCTAATATGCCTCTGCCTTCCCCTTAGGAGATCTACGTGTGACCATATGTATGTGTGTGTAACATAGTGGTACTTACGCTAGAGATAGGTGAATAGCCGGTACTTACGCTAAAGGTAATGTCAGTTAAATTTAGATTTCTTTGATATTTAAGTTATGGGTAGGAATAAGATAAACAATATAAATATATAGGTATACCTACCTACTGTGATTCATAATTTATTTTTGGTTTTTACGTGCATTTATAAAAGCGTGCTTTTCTAGGGTTTTTTTAAACCATTCATAATTTTTTTCCTTACATTCCATTACATTGTTAGTTACATACACGTCGACCTACTAAAAGCGTATTAAAACATGGTTGATTCGTAACATTTGTTTTGGTACAACAATCAGTATAGGTTCAACCCTAACGCAGTCTTACGATGACGTCACTCGCGCAGCGGGCAACACAGTCTCGACGCTATGAGCGCGTGTTTAAGGTACAATTCTTCTCGTTCTGAGCAGCAGGTATTATTATTAAAATTTTGTAGGCTAATATAGCGTAGGTATTGTCGCATTTGTATGGGAGTGATGTATCTGTTACGTAGTAACTATTTAGTAATCTGTGACGTTAGTTAGTTATTTGAGCCCAGGTACCGTAGAAATGTCATTTTCAATTTCATCCCCAGGAAGGATGTCCTAGCCGGCCGGTGTTAGACGAATAAGTAGGGACCGTGGCCGTTTTAAAAAAAATCGCTTATCTCATGTTTTCTTAACATATTTACAGGTTGAAAAAGAGGTGCACGGCGTAGACGCTCAAATATCAGTAGTAGCCGGCGGCAAAGTGAAGGATTTGAACAAAAACGTCGATGACCTCACTAAAAAGATCGACAAAGTGTCTTCTGAGATCACCAAACTGCGAGTTGCTATCAATACTAGCATAAGGTACGTCTATTTATACACGGCATCTATCAAAAACAATAAAATGAAATGTGGGTATAAAATAAATGGGTTCGATTCCCAGGTAGGATTATTGATTTTTCAAAAATCTAATGATGAGGTTTTAAGTTTTATCAAAATCGGGCTCGTGACTCCTTTGAGCATTTTTCACTATTCCTAATAGTTTCTGATTTGGCCATCCAAGCGCTTTTTTTTTAAATTCACCTGTATACTTGCCACTGCCTGCTCCTTCGGTGATGAAGGCGTGACTATATGTATGTATCAATACAGAAGCGCTCGTGACCCCGCGGACTCAGTATTCTATAGACGATCACTGCAGAAAGCAACATTTACTGTGGCCGGTCATGGAAGGGTGACCGCCCCTATTTGTGAGCATTTCCGTGCTTCGGAAGGCACGTCAATCCGTTAGTCCCGGTTGCCAGTAAAATGGCAGTTTTTAAGTCAAATTGAAGGCTTTATGGACAACTTGAAATAATCAACATAATAGTGGGTCGTTATAACCTGCGCCTGTTTATTTCTACACGACAAATCAAGTTTTACGTGGCCCAACAAACAATAAGGTGAAATGTGGATGTATTTTACGCCTCTGCCTACCCTTTCGGCCATAATGGCGTGCCTATATGTATATATCAATTTATATGAACCATCTCTTACCACAATTTAATTGTTATAGAAACGCAAAAAAATCAAAAGACAAGATCAATCAGATGGAATCAGATCAAAAGGAGACGGAGAAAAATATAGAAACTTTGAACAACCAGAAGAAACAGCTCACTTTGGACAACCAACAACTGCAAAAGGAGCTGGAGGAGGTGAATTATGTTTCTATATTTTGTGTAGAACTATCTCAAAGGGAATACGAATTAAAAGCAGATCCATTAACTAAGTAATGAGATAAAGTGGAAAATAGATTTGCTTGTAATCATCAACAAGAAACCGTGAGACGGTCTCACCCGACTGCCCCTCTAACGTTTATTGTGAAAGAGAAAGTTCAATCCGATTGACGTTGTCATTTTTGTTTTATTTCAAACTTTGAACAGATGATCCACGTGACCTAGTGACGTAATTTAATGCAACAGAGTCACAGACTACAGACACAAGTCTCGCCATAAGCCCCTCTGCAATCTATTTTATAGAGAGGTACTAAAATGAAACTACTGAACCGATAAAAAAAATCTTTTGCCATTCAAATGCCAAATTATTCCAAAGTAACTGTGGCACTATCATCGCGCTATTAGGCACTAAAAGGACCAGTAATAACACAATACATATGTCCAAAAATATGACGTATTTATCTTTGTTGTGTGTGACGTCACGTTCACCCGCGTAGTTCTCATTCCCGTGGTAATACGGGAATAAACCTATGTCACCCGGCGATAGTGTAGTTTCCCGAAAGTGAAACAATTTTTCAAATTGTTTCAGTAGTTCCGTGTTATTCAAACACATAGAAAATCAAATCTTTCCGCTTTATAATAATTACTAGCGGACGTCACGCGGTTTCACCCGCGTAGTTCCCATTCCCGTCGGAATACGGGAATAAAATATAGCATATGTTCACCGCAAGAGTGTAGCTTCCCAACAGTGAAAGAATTTTTTAAATCGGTCCAGTAGTTTCAGAGCCTATTCCTTACTTTGACTGCCTCTGTGTCGCGGTCGGTAGTGATACCGCCTGCGGCGCTGGAGGTCGTGGGTTCGATTCCCACCGGAGACAAATATTTGTGTAACCCATAAATGTTTGTTTCAAGAGTCTGGGTGTTTCTATGTATAATATGTATGTATTTAAAAGTATATAAGTATTCATATCCGTGGTCTGATACCCATATTACAAGCAGGTTATTCCTAGCTTACTTTGGGATCAGATAGCGTTGTGTGAAATGTCCGTGAATATTTATTTATTTATTTAATTATTTAATACGAATTAATCCATTTAAAAAAATAATTTGCTGAAAATTAAGGTACTGAACTAAGTTTCCATAGCTAGTGTCCGTAGTGTACTCACACACACATTCAAGCAGTCACGTTACGTTAATATTAGTGTGGGTGAAAATGAACATTTTGTATAGAGTTTCCGCCCTGTGGTAGTATGTGACCATAAGGCATTATAAGAAATAAAATAAATATTCACGAACATTTCACACAACGCTATCTGATCCCAAAGTAAGCTAGGAATAACCTGCTTGTAATATGGGTATCAGACCACGGATATTGATACATATACACTTGAAATACATTCTTATCATACATAGAAACACCCAGACATTACACGTATGGTGTAATAATATAGGGTGCGTTTTTTTTTCAAAATCAATGGGTTCGATTCCCAGCTAAAATTATTGGTTTTTTAAAAATCTAATGATGAGGTTTTAAGTTTCATCAAAATCGGGCTCGTGACTCCTTTGAGCATTTTTCGCTATTCCTTATAGTTTCGGATTTGGCCATCCAATCCTTTTTGAAAAATTCATCCTGTATATATACTTAAATACTAGTCAGTCTATATTCTGAATCTAATACCCACAGCTCGACGAACAAATATCGGAAGGTTCCGGCGAATTCACAGAACTTAAAAAGGAGATATCCAAGCTACAAACTAAAGAGAATAAGATCAAAAGCGAGCGGCTCGAAGCTAACAATGCTGTGACGAAAATGGAGAAAATGATTCATGATTGTAAGAGCAAGACTCCTTTGTGGGAGAAAGAGGTAAGAATGTTTGTGTGTAGTTTTTACGAAGAGTGTATGTATGTTTGTATGTCTGTCTCATTGTTTTTGGATGTGTGACGTCATTGGATTTTGTATTGCAACGGAAATAAGTTTAGGAGGAAATAAGACCGAAGAGATTTTTGTAAATAAGGATTCGGAGAATCTACAGATGTCTCTGAAAAAGTTTGGTTTTAAATTTGTGTGATTATATAAGACAGCAGTAGTTCGAAAATTAAGTAAGGGTGGATTTACCATGGATTTACCAAAATCGGAGTATAACTATGCCAGAGAATAACTTGTAGAAGTAGGTAGGAAATAGTGTAAAAAGTTATAATACGGACAATTTTCTTAAAAGTTATAGAGCTTATAAAGATATTGTATCAAAAAGAAAACATAGATAATATATTCACGCCTTTATCCCCGTAAGGGTAGGCAGTGGCACACTTCACCAATTGTTTTTGCCCCATATTTTAGGTAATGAGCGCATTGCAGTGTTAAATTGCATAGGCGCAATGATATATTTTCATACCAGTCGTAACGAAAGATAATGGAGTGATCTTTCACAGAAAACTGAGCCAGGGGGCTACGAGTGCTTCGTTGTATATCTACATTCAAGCTAGGTAGTTCATATTTATTTAACTCTACAAAATTGCTTTACATAATATCTATTTATTTCCTTTCCAGCTAGCCTCCTTAAAACTAGAAGACCCAGGTCTAGAAGGTGTTCCGGGAATCGAACCTATAGTACCTCTAGTGAAACACACGCCCGAAGAATTGGAAGAAGCGGTCGTTGACGAGTTACGAAACCGATTGACGGCGCAAAAGGCTAGAATTGGAGAGGCTAAACCTAATATACAGGCTATACAGGTAAGATGGTATAGGAATTTGTACCTTATTGTGATGGAATAGAGTTGAAAATAGGATATTGAAATACATTAGCTGCTCTACATTAATTTACATATATGTAGATATTGTCACAGGGAAGTTACAGTAGCAGGTAGAAGCATATTATGTGCCCACATTTCACCTTTTTAGAATTTGTCCCACGTAATAGGTGGTGAGCCGTATTGCCGTGTTGAGATGGAAAGGCGCAGGTTGTGACTGACTGTTGTTGAAAAATTTCAAGCTGCTTATAAAGGCAACAACAACAACAGCCATTTTACTAGCAACCGGGACCTATGGCTTTACGTGCTTTCCGAACACGGAAACGCTTAAATAAATGCCACAAAGTGGTCACATGGATGTAGATGCCCAGATGGTCACCCATCCAAGGACCGTCCATAGTGAAAGTTTGTTAATGCAGTGATCGTTTACAAACCACTATGTCCGCGGGGCCACGAGCACTTTTTAGCTTGATTAATATAATATTAGAAAGCTTGATAAGACCTGAGCATTCTTAATTTAATTTTATTAGGTACAGTCAACTACAATTAAATGTACTGGTGTAATCGTACAAAATGATATATCCCTGCGAGTGCCATAATGAACTAACCAAAGTTTGAGACAAACATGGTATCCACAGAAGTAACATGTATTGATTGCTATGTATGTTATATGCATGCTATTTTTTTTAAAGTTGACATTCTCAATTGACTTTAAAATATAAAATACATGTATTGGGGTGCATAATTATTGCTCTTTACACGCATACATGTTACTGTCAAGTTCGGTGGATACTATGTTTGGTTAGTTCATTATGGCACTCGCAGGGATACATCATTTTGTAAGATTAAACTAGTACATTTCATTGTAGTTGACTGTACATAACAAATAGTCTCTATCCCTACTAATATTATAAATGCGAAAGTAACTCTGTCTGTCTGTCTGTTACGCTTTTACGCCTAAACGGCTGGAGCTATTGAGATGAAATTTGGTATAGTTAGAGGCCCTGGGAAGGACATAGGCTACTTTTAAACCGACTGCGCAAAAGGAGGGTTATGATTTCACGCGATAACCGACTTCTACGCGGTCGAAGCTGCGGGGAACAGCTAGTTTATTTAAAAGTGAGGAGTTTGACCCTTTGAATGACGCTAAAGTATGTAAAATCGTACATAAAATCGATTAACACATTGCAGGATTACAAAGTAAAAGAGCAACTATACCTGCGGCGGGCTGCAGAGTTGGACGAAATAACTCAGCAACGGAACGAGGTGAGGGACGTTCTCGACAAACTCGGCAAAAGGAGGAGTAGTGATTTC
Organism: Miltochrista miniata; assembly: GCA_933228765.1. NCBI lineage: Eukaryota > Metazoa > Arthropoda > Insecta > Lepidoptera > Erebidae > Miltochrista > Miltochrista miniata. Next base: position 9,940,410 of record OW121773.1, on the reverse strand, counting down.
CTTGAAGGTAAGACTTTTATATTATTATATAACGCTTGTCCCCGCTTCCCGTGGGAACTTATTCCCGGTATAAAGAACGGGGTAAAAAGCCAGGTCAAGAGTGCCCTTAACTGGCGAGCGTCACACTTATGAAAGTAGAAGAATCGAAAGTGGTATGTCAGGATCGTAGCAAGTGGAAAGCCATAGTCTATGCCTACCTCGTTGGGAGATAGGCGTGATTATATGTATGTATAAAGACCAGAATCTATCCGTGTACGATCAAGCAGATCCGTTTAGCCGTTATAGAGTATAGTAAACAAACATTCTAACATCTTCACAAACTATAATATTTGTACAAAGTTCCATTATTAGATGACGCCTTTGGAATTTTATTTTCGTACCGGCTTCCCGTGGGATTGTTTTATTTGGGATAACAGCGTGGCCTATGGATTATTCTAGCTAGACTGTAATCTATCCCTGTACTAAATTTCAGCCATATGGGTTCAGCCGTTAGAGCGTGGTGTAATTACGTGGGAAGCGGAAAGGGGACGAAAATTCCACGCGAGTGAAGCCGTGGGCATCATCTACACATGCATACATACATATGGTCACGCCTTTATCCCCAAAGGGGTAGGCAGAGGCATAGTATAAGCCCACATTTCACCTTTTTAGAATTGGTCCCACGTAATAGGTGGTGAGCTGTATTGTCGTGTTGAGATGGACGCAGGATGTGACTGCCTGCTGTTGAAATTTTTCAAGCCGCCCTATATAAGGCCTTCAACTTGACTTAACGATTGTCATTTTACTGACGACCGGATTTTCATTTCGAGTTTTCCTTCTATACGCAATGGATCTTTTTGCGAAAGTGTTCCCTTAGTCGCCTCTTACGATACCCGGCATGTATTGGAGTGGCGACATTTTGTACTCTTATGTCGCTACCAGCGGCGAAGACTGATTTTTTTCAAAAGGAAAGCCGGTGAAAAAAATAATATCCAGTTGGTCACACCTGTAGTGTAGGTATTTTGCGTATTTATTAAAGTGTGGCGCGCGGCGGTGTAATGCCTTTTTGTGTTTTGTTTGCCACCTGTACTATACTCGTAAGATCCATGTATTTAATTCAAAACAATGTCTTACGTGCATGATAAATTGGCTTATAAAAAAGTATCATAAATTATCTACTGATGACTAAAAAGATATTCAAATTTACACTAACTGAAAAGGTCTTAACCGACCTTAGGTGTAAATATTAGACTGTATATCCTTGTACTAAATTTTTTTTTATTAAAACAATATTCACAGCTATATATGTCTGCTCAGGTAACGAAACCATACCGCGATCTAGATACTATATACAAAAAAGTAATGCCATCTAGTTACATATTTTGAACTAAAACCTGACTTGAACACTAACCATGTTTTGAAATTATTCTACTACTCTCTGCAAGCTCATACCTACCTATTTCAAATTGTCTCGATTGAAGTTAATTGAAAATAATTCATAAATTTGGGACTTAGACGCGAAATAGGTATAGGTACTTCTAATGTTTTTAATAATATGCATGTACTAGCTAATGCCCGCAGTTTCACCCGCGTAAAATTAGTTCCCGTGGGAAGTTACTCCCGGGATAAACATTAGCCTATGTGTTATTCCAGACTATAATGGATATCTGTATCAAATTTCAGCCCGATCCGTTCAGCCGTTCGAGCCTGAAAGAGTAACAAACATCCACATTCACACTCACAAACTTTCACATTTATAATATTAGTAAGATTTCAAGTACCTATAGAGTATTAAAAACCGCGATATTTTACAATACAAAATTGAAATAAAAACATACTTCTTATCTATTTTTTCAAAAATATCTGACAAAGTGATTCTATGTAACAACACTGCTTTATTATGTTATAAACTATTAATGAAACATTCAGCCAAAATAAAGATTATTAGGTATCCCAAGCCATTGAACTAATATCACTAGCGTATTCTGAGATACCTACTTGATAAATATAAAAAAACACTGACCTTCATTTTTTATCGAACCCGTAATACCGAAGGCCTACGTCCATCAGTGAGCATTATGTGACTCCAAAACAATAATCATGTGTACCTACAGAAATCACAACAAAATACAGAACACAAAACACAATTTTACACACTTTCACGATGTATTTAGTACTTGAAGTAGATAATTATTTATAATTAACTAATAAACAGCACAATACTTTATAAAGTCAATTGAAACTATGTTATGTTTTATTATTATTCACGGGAAACGCATGTGAAATGAAGTAATAACAACACATCAAATTAAAAACACACTTCGATGCAAAACGTTTCGACGTGCGTTAGGTGCATTTAAATTGGTCGAGTTTTCAAGTCAAATACGTTGTCCTTTTCTATTAATATGACTGTCTCAGGTGTAAGCCACGAACTCATGGCTTACTTTAGGCGAAAATCCACGAATCAAATCTTGAAAAAATGTGAGAGAATAGGACGCATATATACATTTGCGTAGTACTAACGAAGCAGACGCAAAATGATCAGGAAGCCGGGCTTACCGCGTGGTGTCAGAGATAGGGTCTTTGAACTTTGACTCGAAAATTTATTGCTATGACTTTTGTAGCAGGGGTTGAGACGAAAATGCCGACTTACCATGTAAATTTGCAAATATTTTTATATTTGAATGAGTGTTCGAGAATATATAATTGTGTTTATTAGTTATGAGTAAATATTACATGTCACTGCCCGATCTGAAAAGGGAAGCCACAAGGAATGGGCTTCTATGGACAATTCGCCACTGGTCGCTACACTGGACCCCGTCGCTACCCGGGGTTATTGCAGCTAGACAATACGCGGGTGGAGCCGTGGGCGTCATCTAGTACATTATAAAAGTAAAATCAGTTGTACTGTTCCACATCTCTGACCGGTTTTGTCTTACGGCATTATTAAAGGTTCCTTTGATTTCGTTTTAGGCACTAACTAACTTATTATGCACTGAATGTTTCGTTGCAGGTTTCAGTATAATAACGAACAAACTGAAAGAAATGTACCAGATGATTACATTGGGAGGCGACGCCGAGTTGGAGCTTGTCGACTCATTGGACGCCTTTTTAGAAGGCGTCACCTTCAGGTAATTTCTATAATATTATATATTTAACTCGTTAAAATGACTACCTCTGTGGCGTAGTCGGTAGTGTAAGGAGGTCCTGGGTTCGATTCCTGGGTCGGTCCAAATATTTGTGTGATACATAATGTTTGTTTCGGAGTTTGGGTGTTTTCATATATATATATATCAGTCTTCTAGATCCCATAGCACAAGCTTAGCTTATTAGCTTAATTTGGGCTAGATGATGTTGTGTGTGATTCTCCACAATATTTTAATTTTATTAAAATGACGCCGCCTGCCTTATGGAAAGCCACTCTTACAGACAAAACTATATACAGTGGTCCTCAAGTAGATGCCCAATGATTTGCACCTTCACGCTTCGCTTGAAAGAACTCGGACTCTGTATTGTAAGGCTACGTTCACACGGCGCACGTTTTTCTCGTACACGATTTTCCCGTGCACGATGCGATCGTTCACAGGGCGATCATTCAACGCGTTTTTAACGTTACGTTAAAATTGCATGAATGGGTAGTTAGAACGATCAATGTGTACATAAGCGCCACTAATATGCGTATTCGAGAAAATCGTGCCGACGCCCGGCGATCCTAGTGGCAACTCCGCACGGTATACGGGAAAAACGTGTCTCGTACACACGATTTTCTCGTATGGACTCCATGTGAACAGTTTCATATATTCTTTCACCTCATTACGTCTTGGGGCGACGTAAGGTGTCTGGTCCGGCAAACCAGAAGACGCGGGATCAAATCCTGCTCGAGACCAAAAATATTTTCACATTAAAAATTTGTGATTGAGTCAGCATACTAATTGCTTTTCAAAATTATCTCTAGTTTCATATATTGTCTACTGCCACTACGATTTCATCGTGCACGAGAAAATCGTGTACGAGAAAAACGTGCGCCGTATTAACGCAGCCTAACAGTCTGTAGTACGACAGAGAAACGATCTTTTGAATACCTGGATTTGGCACAGGACGGGAACTTCATACAAATGATTCGTTTTCAACTCTGTTACCCACACTAGAAAATCACGTTATGTTTGTACAGAGCTTGAATGTGTGTGTGTGACCACTAAGACTAAGCAAACGTTCCCTCAAAATACCTTCCAACTATAATGACAGCTGGTGATAATTCAGGACGTTTTACAAGTGCATCTGTATATGACTAAGAATGAATTCCACCAAAATTGGAGTAAGACTATTACTAGAGAATAGTTCATACGTATACTAAAAGTAAAGTGAAAGTCGACAACCTCTGTGGCGCAGTCGGTAGTGATACCGCCTGGAGCACTGGAGGTCGTGGGTTCGATTCCCGCCGAAGACAAATATTTGTGTGACCCATAAATGTTTGTCTCAAGAGTCTGGGTGTTTCTATGTATAATGTGTGTGTATTTAAAAAGTATATAAGTATTAATATCCGTGGTCTACCCATATCACAAGCAGGTTATTCCTAGCTTACTTTGGGATCAGATAGCGTTGTGTGAAATGTCCGTCAAAAAAAAATGAAGTTACCACCAACAACTAACAAGCACAACGTAACTATGGTAACCCATGTCCCATACTGCTCGTTCGCTCTAACTTTGCCGCTCGGCTCCATACTAAAGTCGAATTTTTAATTAGACGAAGTAAATTGACAGCAACTAATGTCACTTCTTCATACAATGTTGCTTATTTTCTATGACGAAGTGACATTAGCTACTGTCAATTTACTTCGTCTAATTAACAATTCGGGTATACGCCTCTACGCCAGCGGCAAAGTTAGAGCGAACGGGTAGTACTGAAGTACTCCGCTCCAGTATGGTTACCATAGTTATGTTATGCTAATTAGTTGTTGTTAAAATGGAAAATCACTTAGCTTTTAGAAGAGTTACAAGTAATTCTGTAGTATAGTCTTACTCCGATTTTGATCGAATCCAGTCTAAATAAAATAAACATATTTTTGTTTGTTTTGTTTATTTCTTTGCTTGCACAGTGAGAGGCAGGGAGTTCAAGTTCTGTATGTATAACTATGTATAACTATTACTATTATATATTTATAGCCAGTGCCTGCAGTTTCGCCTGTGTAAAATTTTTTCCCGTTCTGACTTCCAGTGGGAACTTATTCCCGGGATAAAAAGTAGCCTATGTGTTATTCCAGACTATAAGCTATCTCTGTACTAAATTTCAGCTCGATCCATTCAGCCGTTAGCGCTTAATTGAGTAACAAACATCCAGACATCTTCACAAACTTTCACATTTATAATATTAGTAAGATAAGATAAGATAGTAAGATGTTTGGCTTTTTAAAGATTCTCTCTAAAGTATGAGATTGACTTTCGAATCGGCACGCGTTGTTCGGGATCGAAATGGAGAGGGTGAGATTAGGTTGAAGAGCTCTTCAGAACACGCTTCGCCCTGAATCCAGACACAAATTAGAGATAGTACAGATGGAAACCTACATACTAAATTCGCTGAAGCTACGCACACATAGACAACTCATTCACAGACACTACGCACACATAGACAACTCATCCACAGACACGAGGTCAGGCGGTCCTCAACTGAATTTTCGATACTGATTTATGCGCGAGTGTGTAGCAGAGGGTAGGTGTGAAAAAATGTAAATACATGAGTTTTCCATCTGTACTATCTCTAATTTGTGATCCAGAGGTGTCTGATTGCATTCTACATAATCTCTCCATCTCCAATTCAAACTTTGAGCCGTTGTTGCAACGTAAAGCAATAGCGTTAAGATGGAAACGCATAATTAAAAAGTGTGTGCGTGCAACCTTTACGCGCGATTGAAGTAAAACTTCTTTGCCATTGATGGCATCAAATGTTATATTAATATCATTCATTCGAATTTTGAATAGCGGCGCTATTCAAAATTCAAATATTCCGTCAGAAAAAAAATCTCGAGTTACTCCCTAGTCGCGCCTAAATAAGTTTTACTTCAAAACGCGACGCGACGCTACGTGTAGACTGTACTGCGCATGGTGGCGCATCGGATGTGTGACTCTGGTCATAGAAAACAATACAAATTGATTCTACTCAACACGCGTTGCCTTCCATCGGATCGCGTCGCGTTTTAACAATGTGTTTCTGCCTTTATTGCTTAACGTTGCACCTCAACGATTCAAAATATTACCTATTTAGTCGATTCGTGACTTTAAATAGCCAGACCAATATTTTTTTCGCCCATCGACAGTGTCAATAGAAAAGTTACGTTTTTACAAGCTTTTATTTAACCTGCTTTGTATGTCTACATAATATTGAAAATCTTCACTTGTACTGTTCCACAACATTTATTATTAATCGGTTTCGCTTAGGCATTCTCAAAGGCTATTTACTTATTTAGATCAAAATTACTTCGAACACATAAACAAGTGAAGTTTATAAATATGTGTAGCAAGTTTCATCAAGTGCCTTCAATCGACAGTATCAATAATGCTTTATATGTATGTAGTCCTGGGGATCCTTCCAAGGGCTTACCCGGGGCTCCCAACCGTAGACTGTTGCCCAGGATACGTGAGGTTTTTAGTCGGTAGGAGTCCGGCATAACATCCATGAGGATTTTCCCTCACATTAAAAAATAATGTATATTTTGCAAGTAACATACTTCTCATGCTCTGATTTAGCTGAAATTTGAAATACTTATATTACTTTGGTGACAATACAATATGATGGTGTCTTAGATCTGGTCTGAAGGTGGGATCTGAAGACCACCATACTAACTCCTCAATAAAACAAGATAATCCCACAGCGTGTGGGTTTTTTATTAAAAACAAACAAGCTTTTAAATGAAACAAATAAAATATAAATTAATTTTGTGAATTACAGTTTGGCAAAAGAGTCTAGAAATGGAACTAATATTTTGCAGGCTGGCTACATTGTCAAACAGCTGCCAATAACGTCACATATGTCTGTCAGTCACTGACGTTATACAATTTGATTGGTGGGTTTTATTGACGGTTGTTGGCAACTGGATACGGATTGGTGGTTCTTTTTAACGCGTTGCCATATGAACAGCACAGAGGCTCCTCCATTATAGAATAAATAAATAAATAAATTATTTTCACGACGTTTTTGCCAAGCTTGTATACATACATTTATACTTAAAATACAAATATTCACTATACAAGCGTCTTTCCTGCATCGTTACCGTATATTAAAGTTTTCCACGACACGAAACACGCTTTTATGTGAATATTTGCGTTTTAATTTAACTATAAAAATTTTTTTGTGCCTTTTTATTTTTTTACTGTTTCGTTTAAAAGCTTGTTTTTTTTACATATTTTTTATAATTTATTTAACCATACACAAATCAAATGTCATACTTATATGTAAGATGCATGACTAATCTTCCACCTTCACTAAAAATCGTATTTGAAAGATAATAAAGTATATTTTATTGTCATCCAGCGTCCGTCCACCCAACAAATCCTGGAAAAACATCTCAAATCTGTCTGGCGGTGAGAAAACTCTGTCGTCATTAGCGCTGGTATTCGCCCTCCATTACTATAAACCAACGCCTCTATACGTGATGGATGAAATAGACGCAGCGCTGGACTTTAAAAATGTGTCTATTGTGGCCAATTATATTAAGGTAAGAATTTTATATACATAACTAGCTGACCCGCGCAACTTCGTTTGCGTGATAAATGAAGAACTGCTCGACCGATTTTGTGCAAACTTCACAGAAAGCACTTCACTAAATAGTCCAAACTAAACCTAAACATTTGGTTTGGATAGGTGAGCCCGTTCTTGAGTTATAAAATGACAACGAAAAGTGGCATTGATTTTTAAATATATAGATACGTATAGTCACGCCGATATCCGTGAAGGGTAGGCAGAGGCATAAGTATACTTCCACTAATTGGTAAAATTTCAAGGATTTTCAAATACATACATATACATATGGTCACGCCTTTATACCCGAAGGGGTAGGCAGATGCATATTGTATGTAAACATTTCACCTTTTTTTAGAATTTGTCCCACGTGGTGGTGAGCCGTATTGCAGTGTTGAGATGGACAGTCGCAGGTTGTGACTGCCCGCAGTTGAAAATTTTCAAACCGCCCAAAAAAAGGCCTTCAACTTGGCTTAACGACTGCCATTTTACTAGTAACCGGGACCAACGGCTTAACGTGCCTTCCGAAGCACGGAAACGCTCAAATAAATGTCACAAAGTGGTCACATGAATGGACCCATCCAAGGACCGGAAATACCATAGTGAAAGTTGCTTACTTATCGTTTACAGAACACTGAGTCCGCGGGGCCACGAGCGCTTTTGATATTATCTTTTACAACATTAAAATTATCTTTTTTTCAGGATCGTACGAAAAACGCCCAGTTCATTATAATATCTTTGCGGTACAACATGTTCGAAGTGTCCAATCGTCTTGTAGGTATTTACAAAACAGAAGATTGCACCAAATCTGTGACTATTGAGAATAAAATACCCGAGGAAGAATCGAAAGATGTACCTGCTATTGATTTTGCGTAGCTTAAGTGTATGTAAATAGTATAAAATGAAATAACTTTATGTTAATAAATAAATAATAATTAATATTTTTTGGACTTTATCACTTAATATCGTCTAGCGTAAATTAACCTACAACACGGCGGAAATATCTGCGAACCTGGCTCGTGACGTCATGTAAACTGTACGGCATATTCTGCGCGCAACGAGCATGTGCGGAATCTTGTCAAATACCATACCATTGAATCGCGAGCGGGTTATACTAAATAGGCGAAAACAAGGTCAGGTGCGGGGAAGCGCGAGGGGAAGTCAGGTTCGCAGATTATCCGCCGTGTTGTAATATAAGGTTGTGTGCTATGGGATATAACCAACTATTTCTAGAGACATACCTACGGACACCCGAAACTCGACCCGAGAAACGAACCCACGACCTCAGCACGGCAGTCGCATGCACTTGCCAGTTGTGACTATTACTTTCTCATATCTTTTGTTCCAACCAGTCACGCAGCGGCTGGTTTAAAAAGGTTAAAATATGATTTATTAAAAATATCCCAATCAGTCTCTAGAGCTTGTTAAAACAACTCTGACTTAGTTCACAACTGACCATACTTGAAACAGTAATACCGACTGGTTGGGAGTATATTGTTCCATTACTTACACCAGGGGTCGGCAACCTTTTGAGTCGGAAGAGCCAAAAAGTTGTAATTTTAAATTTCTAGATTTATAAAGAGCCACAAAAAGTATTCGTTGTTTACACGTAGGTTAGGTGACGTAGCATTTGTGCCTTTTGATTATTTTTTATTTATTCACGGAAATCTTTAATAGATACTACACCGTACATGAGCAGAGTGATTATGTGGGACTCCCCAAAATTAGTACAATTACCCCTCGAAACTCGAAGTTAGTCGCATGGCGGGCATAAAGCTGCTGTAGCGTCGTCGACCACGCGTGCGAGGCTGGCGAGGTGGAAGTATGAGACCACCCCGCTTTTACACTCGCAGTGCTTTTCTCTTTGCTATCATGACTGTCCCGGAGAAGGAGGCGACGGCAAACCAATTTTCTACGTTGTCTAACATAGCGGAGTCTATAGTAGCGACAGCGAATCGACTAGGCCAATCAGGGTCTCTAGAGAAGCGCGTTCACCACTTCACTCCATATGAAAGGCGAGCTTGTCCAGGACTTTATGAACGGCGCTGTTCTCGCAGTGACGGCACGTCGTCTCAGGCTCAATTTCTACTACCTCACACAGATATTTAACAAGAGATCCGTACCCCGTAAGCAGCTTCGTGAAGTGGTACGGCGAGGTTCCACGGCAGACTGCCAGCAATTAGAGCAGCGCGATACGCTCGAGCCATTCTATGGGTTATGGCCAGCGGCGGAAGTTACAGTAGCATCCTATTGGGAAGACTAAGGGCGTCTGCCCAACTAGTGCAAAAAAAATTGCGCGTGCAACACACCGCCAATAAGCCTGGTTGCTTTTTTACTGCTAATAAGGCTGTTGTGGTGTTTTTAAAATGCGCAGAAGCATAATATAATGAAAGAATGACGTCGTTTATTTTTTTTTTTTGAATCGCTAGTAAAGACCATGAACTGGCAACACCAGTCCTATCAAGAACATACGATGGATTTGCACGATTTCAGACGGCATCTACATAATATTTTTACTGGGGTAATCAAGTAAAAAAAATGCACAGCTTCAACGTGGTATAGAATTTAGCTGAGGCGCTGCGCTCGAGTGCCGAAACTATTAATTTTACAAAAAAATGTAGAGAATTTAACTGCACGAAATTTTCTCTAATTTCATGTCAAGAAACTACTCTTAGACACCAATAGACAATAAGTGCTGCGCGTGCGGCAAAGATACGAAGAGGAAAAGTTAAAATTTTAAAGACCTTATCAGAATCAATCAAAATTATTTCAAAAGCTTTCTGTAAGCTTTGTATGTAGTTGTGTGTGAATGTCCACAAATATTTATTTATTTATTATTTATTTTACCTGGAAAATTTACCAGAAGTTTTGAAAATGTGATCCTAGTATGTACAGTCATTTGGTAGTTTTACCAGACGACTGTACTAAAATTCCTGGTCCAAGGTTTTCAATTAATTACTATCGATCGAGCTAACTTTCCTTTAAGTTGTCAGTTTGATGAGACGCCCACAATTTTCATACAAAAATTGAGGTAGCCAACATGGGTAGTAAGGATATTTTGATTTGTTATTTATTACTAAAATATTAGGACAAAATTGTAGTTTTTTAGAGCTAAGTTATCAGAGTAACAAAAAAAATCAGCTAGTTAATCATTTTAGATGTCCTTGTTATCGATTTATGTTAAATGGAGGACTTCTTAGATCACATTTTTTTTGATAATTGTTAATCAATAGCAATGTTTATTTTTTTTTATTATAAAGAATAATTGTGTCAGGAACTAAAGAGCCGCAGATTCAGACCCAAAAAGCCGCAAGTGGCTCGCGAGCCGCGGGTTGCCGACCCCTGACTTACACGATATTATGCTCGCAAAATTGACGCCGCCCACCTGATGAAAAACTGTGGCGCATCTAGCAATTGGGGGGCCGCTCTCAGTCTGTATTCACGGTTCCTGAGATACAACTTCGTCACGGACTAGGAATTTCAATCCGGCCGGATCCGTACCGGACTTCAGGAATCTGGCCGGGTCCGGTCCGATTGATTTAGTCGTAAAAGTTTGTTTCTACACCCCCATATGTATTTTACTTTTGGAAGCGTAGTAAATTGAACACAAGTGAAATCATTCCTCTTCTCTCTACTATTATAAAATTGAAAAAATTGCTGTGACGGTACATTCAAGATAAATTTAAAAATATAACTGTAACCGACTAATTTAGGGTTTCTGAGCTGAAATCTATGATTTTATTTTTTCGTGTCTGTTTGTCTATTTGTTCGGGGTTGGAGCAAAATTCAGCAGCTTGATCATAATTGTACTGTTAGTATTTTGTAGGTATTTATTCAACTTAAATATTGCTCTATGTTTAATCAAAATCAGTTCAGCGGAAACGATACTGCAGCTTGACCTTTGGACAGGTCAAAGTCGATTGGTTATTAGTTAAAATTACAACGTGCACGAATTTGCGGTCAATAGATAGTCTTTTAGATAAGCATAATTGTGTATTTACAAACTTACATTTGAAAGAGCTGCAACAAAACACCCATTTTTGACTCTAAATCATAACAAAACAAATTGAACTTTGAACTGAGCGAACGTGTGTCTCGTGCGCACTATATTTGCGCAACACCACTGGTTATTTGGTCAAAATATGCAATACCGGGTGCGATGCCCGGATCCGGTGTACTGGTACCGAAGCCGGAGGACGAATATTGATGCCGGATCCGCCGGATTACCGGATACGGTTTTCTGGATTGCAATCCCTATCACGGACAGCCAGATAGACAGATTAACAGTCAGTCAGTCAGACAGACAGACGGACCGGATTCAAGAAAAGGGGCCAACTTCTGACAGTGGTCCTCAAGTTGGCGGCCCTGTGAAGTGCCTCTTCACGCTCCGCTTGAAGAACCCAGGCTTATAAGAGGGAAACACGTGAGTTACTAGAGCATTCAAAGTGTTTATAAAATGCGATGTCGCTGACATCCCGAACTGCCATAATTTGACGGTTAAAGGTGCGACTATTTATACTATTTCCATTTCTTTATTTTCTCGATGACAGTTCTAATTTGATAGTTTTAGTGTTGTGACCAAATAAGTAATGATATCGATCGAATATTGTAAATTGATCGAATATCGTATCATTGCCAGTACAATTTATATAGAACTAATATGGGCACAAATCATAGGACGCTGTTCGAAACAATAACCATCCCCCTTTTACGGCAAACAAGATATTAGATTTATTAAAAAATGCATGTGCGGATGTTACTGCCGAAAACTGGGAAAAAATCGTGAGCAGAAGCTAAAACATTATAGCGTCGGATTGGGAAATTCATGTGGCATTCGATAATGTCGATGTACAGGAACTTATAATATCTAAATGTTGGAGAGAGCTCATCGAGTGACAGTGACGATTCGTCAGATTTTGATTAAAAAAAATAAATAAAGATTACCTGTCATTATAATTATTTTGTTGAATTGTCGAGTACCTACCTACCAATATCTACTTATTTTACAAACGCTTCGAAAATTTTAGAGAAGTTGGCATTATCAGTCAAAAATTAACACTCGTAACGTCTTGTACTGAAATATAATATCTACTAGTTAATAAATTTGTACAAAAGTATCCGGCAGTAGGTAAGTAGTTTAGTTTCTTACATTTTGTAAAAAAATATCGAATCTGTTATCGTGTTGTGTTTATCGATAGCTCAATCCCTATCAGTTTCTTAGAGTCAGGTATAACCTTGTACCTGCGTAAATGTCATATTTTTATAAAATAATGCATACATAATGTAAAAAAGACGCTCGTACAAGTTTTCACAGGAACTGTCATCGACCTGTCATCGAGAAAATAAAGAAATGGAAAGACTATAGTAATAAAAACAAATGTGTTACTTATGGTATTCCGATAAAAGAAATCAAAACAAATGTAACGTTGTTTAAATTTATTGAGTTTCAAATATCTCAATATACACATTTTAATTACATTAAATAAATTAAACAATTCTCTTACACAAGCAATAAATAGCTGAATTGCTTTGAATTTCATTCGTAAATACACAATCCATACTTTATTTTCTACTTGTATGTAATAGTACAATTCCTTTGAGTAATCGATTTGAAACGTTTTTTAATCGATCACTGCATCGACTACTGTGCAACGATTTTAATGCAATAAAGGAAAAAATATCATCCATTTTGGTTTATTCGCAGTTCATGTAAAATATTTTTCATTGAATTCATATTAGCTGTTCTTAAAGAAATGCTTTAGGTCTTCAACTATCAGATATTGACAATGTTCGGAATACTTCTAACGGTTCGTGTACCTATGGACAAATAAAGACGTATGCTTAGAACTATAAAAACGTATGCTTGGTGGAAAAGACGATTTATAAAACAGTCTATGCAATAATACAAGTTACAATTAAAGGGTTTATCGCATACCGTCTCATTCGCATTTCGTCACGAATTCAGAAATGGTCCCATTCGCATTCGGTCCCATTCGCATTCAGTCCCATTCGCATTAGGTTCCATTCGCATTTTGTCCCATTCGCAAAATGGTCATACTCAGATTTACCATTTCTATTCAGTCAATGACAATAACGATGATGGATAGGTTAGGTTAGAAGGCAAGTAAATCTGAGTATGACCATTTTGCGAGTGGGTCAAAATGCGAATGGGGCCTAATGCAAATGGGACCGAATGCGAATGGGACTGAATGCGAATGGGACCGAACGCGAATGGGACCATTTTTGAATTCGTGACGAAATGCGAATGGGATTGTATGCGTCAAACCCCAATAAAAGAATAAGCGCCTGTTTCAGAATCATTCAAGTTGCCAGCAAGACGGCGACTCAAAAGAGATGTAGTACATACACAACTAAAATACGTATGAAATGCTTTTGGTGCTAGCCTCGAGCAAATTCTTCAAAATTGAATATCAATTTGATTTGATTCAAGCTGAAATCAAAATCAAAAAGCGACAGAATATTTTAACATGCGAAATTTTACTCATTTCATTCAAAGACGCTATCTACAGGCCATACCATTTCCAATTCACTGAAACAGGCGCTTAAATGTACAATGAAAGTGCTTACATAATTATGAAGGAATTATCGTTTGAATATGTGTGTTTTTATCATAACTATAAGTCCGATGGCCAACATAGACATGAATATCCATTGTCGAATACGATCTTCTCTGTATGATCGCTACAACCAAGGAATATAACATTTAGGGAGTGAACTCTATATATAACGAAAGGAAAATAACGCTTACCGAACAAGAAAGAGGCCAAGAAAGCAAATTCTAAATCAAACAAGAAGCCGTGAGATCGTTCTCACCCGACTGCCCCTCTCTTACACGTTTTTTGCGAAAGTTCAATCCGATTGACATTGTCATTTTTGTTTTATTTCAAACTTTGAACAGATGATCCACGTGACCTAGTGACGCAGTTAATGCGACAAAGTCACAGACTACAGACAAAGTCTCGACATAAGCCCCTCTGCACTCTATTTTATAGAGACTTTTAAATGCAGATGTTATAGGGTAAAGTAGAATGATAAAACTATAGCGGCATGACTTAATACTTGTTTATTTTTTGGCTTACAACGGAATGAATCGATAAACATGTTCGCATTCAATTATATAAATAAATATTTTGTGGACATTCTCACACAACATCATCTAGCCTAGCCCAAACTAAGCTATAAGCTTGTGTTATGGGATCTAGACGACTGATAGACATACTTATATATTTCTAAATACATACATATTATACGTAGAAAACACCCAAACTCTGTAACTAACATTTGTGGATATGATAGATGTACAAGCCAGCTAGTTCGGCTTTACAGTGGGCGCACACTAGGCGACAGTCGCGGCGACATGTCGCGGCGACTTGTCGCGGCGACTTGTCGCGCAGTGTGCGCCTGCATCGGGCGACTGTCGCCGCGACATGTCGCCGCGACTGTCGCTGGCGTCTTCGCTACGCGCGATAAGGAACTTCGTTCCAAAAGCTGTCGCTCGGCGACTGTCGCCGTGTCGCCGCGACAATAGCGCGACAGACGCGGCGACTCCCCTTGTTTGTCGCGGAGTCGTGGCGTCATGTCGCCTAGTGTGCGGAGCTTAGAACAAAATGTATGTAATTTGGCGCCCGCAGCTTGTCGCCGCGACATGTCGCCGCGACATGTCGCCGCGACAAGACGCCTAGTGTGCGCCCACTGTTAGTCGCAAATTACGTCACTCTTTCCGTCAACTGTCAAGAGTGATCTCAGGCCTGGCGTTACACTCTAGAAATGAATCGGGAATAATGCCGTCATAATATGAGGGCATTATCCCTACTAACATAAATGCAAAGACGGCTGGAGCGATTGCGATGAAATTTGGTATAGAGATAGTTCGAGGCCCAGGTAAAGACATAGGCTACTTTTTAACCGACTGTGCAAAAGGAGGGTTATGATTTTACGCGATAAACGACTCTACGCGGTCTAAGCCGCGGGGAACAGCTAGTTAGCTCGTTACGTGTGAAACGTCAAACGCTTAGTATAGTACTGCGGCGTTATACTTTTAGATTTAGTATTTGCTATCCTACCCTCACTTTCATGTTCGGTAAGCGTCATCTGCCTTTATATAATCTGAGGGAGTGCTAATATGACGGTGACAAGTAAAATGGAATCTATCTAAAGATATGCTTTTTTTGAAAGCTGAATAACATTAGTTGTACATATTTAGCTCAATAAATAGACACATATGTTTGAAACTATGTGTAAGTCCCGCAAGTTGGTATTGCGCTGGAACATTGTCATAATGACAGCTAAGTGACGTCATCGTGACGTGGCGCAAGCGCGGGCCGCGGGGTGGCCTCGCGAAGCTGCGTACGGTATTTTTTTAGTACTGACGGCTCGACGGACATACGTCACTAAGATGGCCGCCAAGCGCAATATCAACTTGCGGGACTTATACCTATTATCACAATTATTCCCGAATATCAATCACTAGAAATTCTTGCTGATGAGGGAATGTATTCCTGACCATCATTCTCTTTTACACATAGCTCAATATAATCTGCGCGCAAAGAGTAAAATCACCAACAGATTTCAAGTTAGCCAGCCAGGTTCGAAAATCTGTCGTTTTCGATTTCTTTGACAAGTTTCCGGATTCAACTCGATGCGCGCGGATTATACGAAACTTTATCCCAACCCACCTATAGAGCAACACGAACTTCAGTAAAGGGAGACGCCTTTATATTACGTTTATCCGATACATAACTTGTCTGTTATATAACTATGTCGTGGAGGGAAATCGTATTCATATACACGATTACAAAAGCAATCGGTTGTCACTATGGAACTTCACATTAAGGCACATATATTACAAAATTTGTTCACGTCCGCTTGGACTTGTGTACATTAGGAAAAGTCTCGGTAGTGCTCTATGATCCCACCACAACAATGTTCGTTCGCAGACTAAATATGTAAATGACACGGTCTAATATGGGCTCGAGACACGGTCAAACTGCACTTGACAAGTGTCGTCAATATCATGTGTACATACACGTACGTAAACAGTCCTAAGCAACTTTCATTCATATTTATCAGAGTACTTTTGACCGTGTCGGGAGCCCGTTATTGATACAATACAATATTAGAGCAGGAGTTAAATGGTTTAGCGGACACATTCTAAACGAGTAAGGGAAAGGATTCAGAAAGAACATTTATCAAATACAATAAGGCGGAAATGATTCTAAACATATTTATATTTAGGAATGAATTTATTTTAGTTCTAGGAGGTTGATGACAAGGAAACAGAGACCTTATTATTTCATAATATTTTTGTTCATATTAATGTTCTTAAGTTATGATTGTTCATCTCCCTTTTAAATAATCTAGGGTACTTATAAAGAAGAAAAATAAGTACGCTGACCAAAGAATTACAGTAAAAAGTAATGAATTCAATAGTATAATCTGATTACAAATGCAAAAATGAACTATACCTCTTGAACTAAAACCATAATCTCTGGTTTAAGAAACACATCTTTATTCGGACTGTTATGTATTTCTTGAGCGACAGAAGCGTGCCAAGCGAAAGTGAGCACTGTTGCCGGTACTAATCGTAAGTGAATAAGGGTCTTATTAGCATCCTCTTCTAAGTTCAACTTATGACCAGTTGGCGTGTTTAGAACGAATGGTAGTCCACTGTGTTCTAGGTTTTCTTGAACGAAATCGTGGATTTCTGTATAGCGTTCGTATACTGAGAATGTTCCCTGTGGAATAAATGAAATTTTAAATAATTAATTACACCTTTCCTATATAAATACAAATAACACTTAAGCATATATACAGATGCGTATAATACATAAGTCCCCGTTTCAACATTCGTTTTTTGTCCCACATAATAGCAAGTGAGATTATTGTCGTGATGAAATGGAAAAGTAATGTGGCTTAAATTTTTTTTCTTAACGAATACCATATTACTGGCAATTGGGACTAATGGCCACACTTTTAGGAGCACGTAAACACAAATGGAAATACTAAGAAGCGGTCATCCATCTTTGGACCAGCTATATCATAAAATACTTAACACAGTGATCATTTACAGAACAATGAGGTAATATACGGATAAAACCAAGACTAGAAAATGAAAATATCTTTATTCACAAAGTAGCACTTATAAACGTCAAGATTTTTAATTTTATATTTACTGCCAGATTCGCAAAACAATACGTAGAGCCTGTGAGAAAGAACCTGGCAATAAAACTCACTGCCACTCTTTTCAAAGACGCTAACATATCAAGGCACGTTAAGCAGTTTGGCTCGGTGGTCAGTAAAGTGACAATCGTTAAGCCAAGTTGAAGGCCCTACGGTAACCAACCTTCCGGTGGGCCGTAAGCTTGTCTGCCACCTAAGTAGTATAAAAAAAAGTTCTAAACTCACTTGCAACAAAATGCCGTCCGGGAAACGCACTCTAATGATGGCGAATTTGTATTTACGCATCTCTCTTATTTCGTCCTTTTCTCTCATCGCTTTAGTTCTTAGCATTTGACTCTTTTCTATAGCTTCTGTCCTGTTGGCGAAATTTGGTGAATAATAATAGAATAAGAATTAATACATTCTTCAATAGCAGTGTAATAACGAGTTAA
Organism: Miltochrista miniata; assembly: GCA_933228765.1. Taxonomy (NCBI): domain Eukaryota; kingdom Metazoa; phylum Arthropoda; class Insecta; order Lepidoptera; family Erebidae; genus Miltochrista; species Miltochrista miniata. Next base: position 9,922,069 of record OW121773.1, on the reverse strand, counting down.
GAGCGTAAATTCGGTTTTCAAATTTCTTTACGATCGTAAGAAATCAGCCGGCGCGGCGCACATAGCCGTATAGTGCCAATTGTTGCTACTAACAAGTTTGATACTTTTGTTTTCCTTGATGTATTACCGGTGTCATATTCTTAGTCTAAGCGTTCAATCTTTTAATTTAATTTTTATGTTAGTAATATTAGTTAATAATTATTGATTATTTTATTGCAAATTGATTGATATTAAGTAGTGATAGACACTGACATCATAAAATTAATAAAGTTGACATTTATTTACCTAACTAATATCAATATTGCAATTAGAAATACCGAACCGAAGGAACCGACGTGCATACATGAAAAGAAAAATGGAAGTTGAAGAAGCAAGTGAGGTGTGTATAGAGCGTGCCGTGTGGCGCTCGGATCTTTTTGCCTACCCCGCAAGGGATTTGGCGTGAAGATAGTATAGTATATAATACACACATACATGAAAACGGTCCACAAGTTTATTTTTAAAGTATCTAAATATACGAAAATTGTAGAAAGTAATGGACAATATTCTATTTTACACTATAAATATTTAAATTTGACAATAATCATAGTTAAAAACAATAATATTAACGTAGCAATGCGCAGGCGCTTGGCATGGTACGATGTTTTGCTGCCTACTGCAGATTCAGTGCTGGCAGGAACGTTAAAATATTTTGAATAAATAACAATAAATATTGTTGGATATTCTCACACAACATCATCTAGCCCAAACTAAGCTATAAGCTTGAGCTATGGGATCTAAATCTAATCTTAATTGATAGTTGGTGTTTTTCATTTACAACAACCAAATATTTATTAAGAGGTATGTGCATAACAATGCACACCGCCAAGAAAAAGCCATTCCGTATCGGCATTGATTGATTATTAGATACCTACTAAGATGAATTTTGGGAGGGACCGAACTGAGTTTCTTGGGGTGTTCTTCTCAGTTTGTAGCATTTCCGAAAAAATGTTGACAATCCTATTTTTTTTTTAATTTCAAAGCTAATAAATTTTATTTTATTTTATTTTATCGGCTCTTTCTAGGCGCAATCATTTTGGGCAACAGACATTAGTCGTAAAAATTTAACAATTTAGGTTCCATCCTCGTAGTCCGGAACTCGTCGTCTTGCGAAATATTTACTGTGCTTATGGGCAAATTAGTGTTCAGTCTACACCGCAAATCGAGAAATGTTGGCTTGACTGAAAGTAATTTTAATACAATTCATTAAAAATATTTATTATATACACAAGATCACTAGAAGATAAAATAAACGCAGCTTCTCACTTGATTTGAAGTTGGCCTTGGATTTTAAAATACCAGTCATGCTTTGTAAACAGATCCGTTTTTCTCCATAATTTAATTTTACCATCTGCTATGGCTTGTTCCACATCCATGTATATAGGGACTGTTCTAGGTTAAATTGATTGATTGATTGGTTATTAGGTCGTCTACAACAAGGTTCTTTAGCAGTGGTGAGACCACGCCCCCTTGCGGACAACCTTTGGCCATGGCTGCGCACTGGTTTCTACTTGTCTGTAGCTTTAAAATAAGTTTGTTTAGCATGTTATCTATCCATTCACTGACTACCGTGTATACTCGGTGTTTTGCCAGTGCCGTGGTTATGCTTCTTCTGTCGAAAGCCCGCTCTATGTTTATGAAAGTGCCGAGGCACAATGATTGATTGATTCTGGATGACCTCTTCTATTTTGTGTACCACTGCATGTAGTGCTGAGTCTGTAGACCTGCCGGGGCCATTATGCGCGTTGGTTGGAATGCAGTGGCTTATTTTGAAGGGCCGTCCCTCGTTTGTCTCTGTCACACAATCTTTCCAGAGTTTTTAGCAGGAAAGACGAAGGCCTTATCGGTCTGTATAACCAGAGGTCTGAATCACAAACATAATCCCTTTACCGGGTTTTGGTATAAAGATCACTTAGACCTCTCTCCACAGTCTGGGTCACAGTCCCATTCATTGTCTGGCGTATAGATACTATGTAACTGACAATATCAACTTGTGTCCTCCCCCATTTTATCACTGCAGGGAAGACTTCATCCTGTCCTGGAGATTTGAAGGACTTGAAGCTGTTAATTACCCATTCAGTTTTTTGAAAGTTGACAGAATAGATTAGAACAGGCCTTGCGAACTCCCACTGGACTTCTTCTGTGGATACGTTTTCCACCAGCCACATGAGTGTCTGCAGCAATTGGCATTCTGGGAACTGCGTTTGTATCAAAATACTCTCGGCTTCTTTTCATGATAGTTAACCTTAGTAGAATGATGTAGTGGTAATTTATATGTTATTAATTTATTGTTTTCGAGTAATTAAGTGATTTAGTGGTCATTATATAATGTTAATTTGCCTTTGAAAATGCCGAAAGGTTCCACCAAGTGCCATCAATCAACAGTATAAATAATTCTTTTCATGTGTGGGTCAAGCCGCTGCGCCGTCAGGTTTCTTTATAGATTAGGACAGTTCTGTCCCTTGTTTGGCTAGTATTAGTCTGACTCTATCAGAGGGTTCTCCAAGACTTGGTACTTTTGTATCTCAGTCGCTACTTGTATTTTGCTTTAGCGGCTTTATAGCCGTCCCAATCCTCGTCTGGTTCCTCACAGGTGTTCCATAATTACCACTTATGAAAATGGTGTGTTATTATCAATACTACACGAATAGTGACTACCTGCCTTGCGTGTAATACCTACACCTACGCTGTTCGTGAAGAAAATAGTGCAACTGTAAAAGCTTATAACTTGGTCAGTTTTCGTTAGTTTCATTTAATTATTTTTATACAGTATTTCGAAGCGAATCTCTAGTCGGGGTGTCTGAGCTTTGCACTATACAAAATTTCACGTTGTATATCGACCATAAATATTTATAAATATTATATTATACGTCACAAAGTACTAAGATTGTTTGGTCACGCGAGAATTAGACTATTTTTGTTCATTTTTTCGTATTCAAAAATGGAACATCGAGCGACATGACCACTCTCTGAGAGCCTCTCGGCGGTACTAAATCGTATTTATTCGCGTATCTGCATTTATAGGGGTTCACAAAATACTTTGTAAAAAAAAATCTGTATTTAGTTACATAAAAAGAAATATTTTTATTGTCAAAGGAGAAGTTCTGACATAATATTACATAATTATCATAATGATTTAAACTACAGAAGCTGGTGAAAAGACAACTTTATTTTTGTGAAATTTCTCACTAATAGAGCAAACTTTACAGTCATTTTTCTCTAAAAAAAGGAACCTACCTGATATCAGGTTATTCTACAAACAGATAGCCAACCCCCTTTGCAATTGCTTCGTATACCTTGTTTATTAAATTTATGAGTAATTTGACATGAATTTAAGCATCGAAAACTATGCAAATCGTATGATTTGAAAAACCTGTTTCACTTTCATTGATAATTACCATATGTAATCCGTTGTTAGGTAAAATATGTTTTAATAAACGTTTAGAGAGCTAAATTTACTAAGTATGTTTGTGAATACCATGTTTGTACGATAAATATTTAATGACTTTAAATGCAATGAAAAGTATGGTTTCTGAGCAATATGTGGCGCGAAATATGTTAGCCCTCTTAAAACAATTCTTTTTACCGAAAGTCTAGTAGACGAGTTTTTTTAACGTGAGGAAAAATCCTCATGGATGCTATGCCGGACTCCTACCGACTAAAAAACCTTACGTAACGCCCAACAGCCTATGGTTGGGAGCCCCGGGTAAGCCCTCGGAAGGATGTCCCGGGACTCCCAACAGACCCACGGCCGCCAAAAGTAGCATGTTAGCAACATAAAAGTCTCAAAATTTAACCTTAAAAGGGACATAAAATTTTTGCATGTTACCAAAAATATTTGAAGTGGAACTCGTGATTTTCATTTTCCTTTCTAACCGTGTCACACATATTTCACTGATATAAGTTTTGAAAATAGATGTAAAAAAAAATTTGCAGAAAACATACGACATTTTCTGATGGGTTGCCACATGAACAACATTTTTTTGTAAACAGACAGCTTATTTATGTCTTGTTAGTAAAAAAAATACCATCAAATTCCCTCCTCCTTTTTTAAGTCGATTAAAAAAGAAACTAAATCGAACTACATTAATGAATTTACTTCAATATTATGAAGCGAAGTGACATATTTTACTTGAATAAAAACAGTGTAAAAAATCTTCAAACCTCAGCTGCTGTTCTCTTTTGATCTCTTCAGGCGACAGTGCGTAGAAAGACGAGGGTAGTTGCATTTTATTCGCCGCTTGAGAAGGCAGTAGTACTTGCAGGTTTCTATCCAGTTCTAGCTGTATTGGTTCCGCAGAACGTAGTGCTTCTATCAATGCCTGGATGATGAAATGTTTGTTTAAATACAAGAATGTCAGAGGGGCTAAAAGTTACCATAGCGCGTTTCATTCATAATCTGATTCATTTTCAGATTCGTACAAGAAATGCTTTAGAGAAAATGGTAACATTATTAAATGAATGTGTGCAATTCATTGAAATTGATGTTGCTCTGAAAACTATACAGAGACGCATCGAAATAAAATGAAACATTAACAAACACAGTGAATCGAAACATTTTATGATCAGGTGAGGCCCGCAGGTTGTGGTTTAGAAGAGGTCGAGTCGAGTTTCTACAAGGCTATTAATATTTAAGGTTTTCGGTCAAATAATTTATCGCTTCAACAGTTCTACTATTTTAGAGGTTATGCAAATTTTTATTCCCGGTACATAGACCATATTTTATTCCCGTATTCCCACGGGAACGGGACTAACGCAGGTGAAACCGCGTGACGTCCGCTAGTAAATAATATTCTTACCGTCAAACTTTCAATAGAAGGCACATTCTCGATATGAAACACTAAGAAATCTTCTTCCACACCGCTAGCATTCGTTACTTTCTCTTGAACAAAGCCGGCCGCTGTGAGCAACTCCATTGCACCTTCGATTGGCTGGACACGTTCGCTAAATGCTCTGAAATATTGTTATAATTATGACTTGCATACGCATGGTAGGCAGGCATATTATTATATGCCCACATTTCACCTTTTTAGAATTTGTCCCACGTATAGGTGGTGAGCTGTATTGCCGTGTTGAGATGGACAGGCGCAGGTTGTGAGTGCCCGCTGTTGAAAAATTTTAAGCCACCTAAAAGGCCTTCATCTTGGCTTGACGACTGCAATTTTACTGGCAACCGGGACCAACAGCTTATCGTGCCTTCGGAAGCAAGGAAACGCTTAAAAAAATGCCACAAAGTGGTCACCCATCCAAGGACTGGTCAAAGTGAAAGTTGCTTAATGCAGTGATCGTTTACAGACAACTGAGTCCACGAGCGCTTCGCTTATATGACTTGATTGATTGGGCCGTAAGCTTGTCTGCCACCGTAGTACAAAAAGTACTACATACTATCGGAGATAAAGATGTGAATAATGTACCTACGTATTTGCAATTCCTTTATACTTTTGATTGTTGGCACTTGATGGAACTTGTTATACATTATGAAAACTCACTCACTTGCACTATTCCACAACTTTTATTTTAATTTTAATTATACCTAACCGGTTTCGCTATTATAGCATTCTCAAAGGTGTTTACACTAACTTTTGACATTAGTAATACTACTACTACTAATGTCAAAAGTTAGTGTAAACACCTTATTTATATAGCGAAACCGGTTAGGTATTATTAAAATTAAAATAAAAGTTGTGGAATAGTGCAAGTGAGTGAGTTTTCATAATGTATTTGCAATTATTAGAAGTGGGCTGCCTTAGAGGAATAAGACAAAGTCACTTACCTATTACTCATTCTAATTTTTTGATACTTGTCATCTTCAGGATAAGTTATAATGTTTTCTAGATACTTGCAGAGCGTTTCCACGCATGTGTCCACCTGAAATATAAAAACCAATCAATCATCAATACATATAATAAAATCTTAACTGTCTGTTTGTCTGTACGTTTGTGCACGCTAATCTCAGCAACCGCTCAACCTATTGCAATGCGGTTTTCTTTATTGCGTTGAGGTTTGCTCCACTTAACATTTAGTGTTTGTTTCATGTCAATCGGTTCATAAATAAAAAAGTTATATCAATCTAAAGAATCCCTAGTACTATCTATATCTATACTTATAATAAAACTGTTGAGGGTCGAGAGTCTGTACATGCAAGATATTTTGAAAATTTTAATTGGAGGGTGTTCTCTAATCGATACAGAAGCCGAAAATGTAATTTAAAATTTTCATGTCTGTCTGTCTGTATCCCGAATAAGTATCACGCCGAAACTACTGAATCGATTTGAATGAAACTTGGTACAATCAGAGCTTATTGTTTATCCCGATATTTTGCGCGGTTCCTTCGGGAGAGGGGATGAAAGACAAAATGGTTTTTTAGTTGCAACTTCTCAATGCGTGGTCCGATTCCACAAAATTTTTCAGCGTTATAAAAAAAGTACTTTAAGGATTGTTTCACACAAGTTTCAGTGTTGAGGGTTATGTAGTTCAGGAATTAGAGACATCTCAACTTTCGCAAAACCTAGAATTCAAGCATAATTTGAATGTAAGGGTAAATCTAAACTGGCGTGTTAGCTTAATGATAAGGCTATTGTAAAATAATTCGCGCCGAAGGCGTGGACTGAATTGTTATAGAATAGACTTAATCTTTAAGCTCTTTTATGATTAAGCAAACAGGGCAGTTTCATACGCTCCCATGAGTCTGTTGAAAAAATACCTGAAGTTGCGAGGGTCAGCTAGTTATAAATGCGAAAGTAACTCTGTCAGTCTGTCTGTCTTTCTGTTACGCTTTCACGCCTAAACGGCTGAAGCGATTGAGATGAAATTTGGTATAGAGATAGTTCGAGGCCCTGGGAAGAACATAGGCTACTTTAACCGACTGCGGAAAAGGAGGATTATGATTTTACGCTATAACGAATTCTACGCGGTCGAAGCCGCGGGGAACAGCTAGTCACATATAAAATACAGCGTACTAAGTCGCAGGCAACAGCTAGTAATTAATATTAACGCCTTTTCCCCGAAGGGATTGGCAGAGGCACAAAATTCAGGACCGCATTTTCAGAGTTAGTCCCACCAGCCAATTGCCGTGTTAAAATGCGAGAGGCCGGCTGTATTTGATGCTATTGAAAAATTAAATTTTCAAGCCGCTTCCATAAGATTAACTTGGCTTAAGACTGGCAGTCAGGATCAAGGCCTTTCTAAACCGTCACACCAGTATGAAAGAGTAGTGCGAGAAGGTGAGTTTGGAATCAATAGCACAGGGCGAAAACTCCATACGTTTTCAAGCTTGAATGTGTGCGTGTGACCAATAAGGCTAAGCAAATGTTCCTTCACGACACCCACCAACTATAACGACAGCTGTGGCGAGGGGGAGTTGCCTATCTGTATGTTATACTATTATATTATCTTTGTCAATAGGTAAAAAAGGTTTTAAAAAAAGGGTGAAATGTTGGCTTATAATATACCTACTTTTGTTAACTCCTTCGGTGATAAAGGCGTGTGACCATATATGTTTGTATGTACGTATTTATGTAAAACTAGAAGATGCTCGCGGCTTCGTGAAATTCGGTACCCGTTCCCACCTACCCGTGAGAACATTTTCCCGGGATGAACAGTAGCCTATGTGTTATTCCAGACTATAAGCTATCTCTGTACCAAGTTTTAACCCGATCCGTTCAGCCGTTGAGCCGAGCGTGATTGAGTAACAAACATCTAAACATCTTCACAAACTTTCACATCTATACATATATACCTAATAAAATGATAGAAAAGTCAAAACTGTACATTGGAAATATTAAAAAAAAAATACTCGCTGGGTGTTCAACATAAGATACCGAAGCTGAAAATGTGGTTAGAAAATTTTTTGTCTGTTTGTCTGTTTGCTTTGCTTTGTCCGGAAGGATCTCGAAAAGTACTCAATAGATTTGATTCAAATTTTGCACAAATATTAACTAGGGGTAGGGTCTTCAAATAGGCTATATATTATCACGCTACATATCCTAGGGGCTAAGCAGAGAGCAATCAAATTGGCATTATAACATAATTTTCGCGCGTACGATGTCGCGGGCAACAGCTAGTTTATAATATTAGTAGGAAGTAGAATAGGATTAATGTTAATAGCTTCAAAGTGTTAAGATTGGATACATTCTGGACTACGGTAAAGTTAGCTCATACCTTTTCTCTATTGTTATTACAAGACTGTATGATAAGGCAGGCGGTCAGTCCCTTCTCCTCTTCCAATTGCTCGTACAAGAACGCTTTTATATTTCTCTTCCACTCGTCACGGGGTAGGATGTCGTTGCTTATAAGTGGGCATCTGAAACACAAGGAAATATTGATGACTAAATGAATTAGGGATTTTCAGGAGGTTATACGGCAGTCAGAACTAATAATGATGAAAATATTCGAAATGAAAAGTACTCCAGAATTCTTATCTGGACAGGGTTTAGAAGCAACTGAGAAAACACTATGAAGAAAATAAAAATAATATTAAGATGAGAGAATGAAATAAGTGGGCGTCTCTTTCATGAGCTATAAAAAGAAATCAAGAATGATGGGAAAATGCTTATCTGTTGACCAGAAAACAACAAACAAAACATTGCAGCCTCAAATTTGGTAGTTCTGAATTTATAGGGATTCGCCATTGCTATAACTTTCTATAATACAGACGTCATCATCATGACGAGCTAAAAAAATTAAGAAGGCTTTCAATTACGTTTATGCTCGGACTGCAGAGATCAATGTGTATAAGTGGGTAGTATATTTCCCGGTGATGGCATTCGTTTCACCACCTATTACGTAGAACAAAAACGAATGGTGAAACAATTATGTAAAACAAGTGAGAATAAATAGTAAAACTTACTTGAAATAAACTCCAGACGCGGCGTAGTTTTTGGGCAGATCCACGACCGCCTCTCGCTTATCCTCGGAAGAGGCAGTTGACTGAGACGCAGTCGCTCTCTCGCTGGCCCTTTCATTTTCTAGCTCTTTCTTTACTTGAGCCTAAGAAAATGAAACATTTAGGAGTTAGGAGGTATGAGTTTCGTTTTTATGAACATTTGGACAGTACTCGTATCCACAAGCAGGAGAATCGCGGAGACGATACCATTTTTTTGGTGTGGAATATCCGTCCTGGATGCTATGGTCTCTTACTGACTAAAAATCAACACGTTCCCTAACTACTGCATACGGCTGGGAGTCCTGGGTAAGCCCTCGGAAGGATTCCTAACAGACCTTGGGTACCACTGCGGCCTCAACTAGGGAATTCAGGTGCTGTCCCGGCGTCTTTGGGGGGTTGTTCGGGTGTTATCCCGCTTTTTGGGATGTGTGGCGTGCGTGTAACTATCACGTCTCGCTGTGGAGACGGCCCTATAGGATATTTGCCTATTGGAAATCTATAGCCCATTCCAATAGTGTTTTTGCTAATAGCTTTTCAGTAGATTTGCCTAATCAGTACTAAAAGCAATCAGAATTCGACCAATAGATTCGAGTTTCGTAGACATATCCATCAGAATATTTACAAGATTTGACAATACGAAACTTTGATCTATGATATTCAACGAATTTTTACAAAAATGAGTGGCAAAAGATTTAACTTACAGGGTCGAACAATTTTCAGATGTTTTTAACGTGATCGACTTTTGTAATTAAATAAATAAACAAACGATGCCGGGTTTTCACTGGTGGAACACAATACATATTTCCGCGCTGTGTAAAATATTTGCTGCGGTATTTCTACGTACTGGTATTTAAAAATATTATTAAAGCAGACTGAACATATTTTCTCACAGTAAATACCTAGAGAAATATTTGCGGATCATACAAAATATTTGTTTCGACCTGAGATTTCAGTAGTGCCAGTTATGCTCAAATTGTCCAAGTCATGGATAAAGAACATCGTAATTAATCCAGTTTTATTGTCTTTCTCTTTAAACTTTCTCACACTACACTGTTATCTATCACATACATACCTACATACATATGGTCACGTCTTTATCCCCGAAGGGGTATGTAGAGGCATATTATATGCCCACATTTCACCTTTTTAGAATTTATCCCACGTAATAGGTTGTGAGGCGTAATGCCGTGTTAAGATGGACAAGCGCAGGTTGTGGCTGCCTGCTGTTGAAAATTTTCAAGCCGCTTAAAAGGCCTTTAACTTGGCTTAACGACGGTCATTTTACTGGCAACCAGGACCAACGGCTTAACGTGCCTTCCGAAGCACAAATCCATGTGACAAAGTGGTCACATGGATGGTCATCCATCCAACTTATTTTTTAACTTGTAGAAATCCTCATGGATGCTATGCCGGACCCCTACCGACTAAAATTACTTAGTGCCCTTTTATCTGCCTACGACCAGGAGTCAGGGTTACCCTCAGGAGGGTAACCCCAGGGCTCCCACACTATACCTTAGGAATACATACATACATATAATCACGCCTTAGACCAGCCATGTAGGCAGAGGCATAATATACGCCCACATTTCACTTTATAATTTTATGTCCTACGTAATAGGTGGTGAGCCCATTGCCATGTTGAAATGGACAGGCGCAGGTCGCCGCGACCCGCAGTTAAAATTTTTCAAGCCGCCCATAAGGCTTCAACTTGGCTTAACGATTGTAATTTTACTGACTACCGGGTTTCATTTCGAGTTTTCGTTCTATACGCAATGAATCTGTTTGCGAAAGTGTTCCCTTAGTCGACTCTTACGACACCCTCGGGATGTATTGGGGTGGCGACATTTTGTGCTCATACTCGTCGCAACACGGGACCCCGTCGCCGCACAGGGCCTTAGGAGTACTAGCCAATTATACCTGACAGGTGTATTCCTTAGACGTCACTCTTGTATGAATCACAGACTGATTGTCTGAAATAGTTCCTGATCTGATATGAAATACGAATACGTAGACTACTACCACAGATACATTGATAATTAAAAACGTGATGATATAAGTTAGAGAAATCATGTCTGGTATTGTTGTTATGCGAAGCAAACTGACAAGGTTATGGAGTATATTTATATATGGTAGAATAATATAAATTATAGTCATTTCAGAATACCTCCCTATATATAAAACAAGGTGTTCAGTCCGTGTATTCATGAACTAGTCCCATTTACTCAGTGTTGCAAACAATTACTGCGTCTAATATTTTTCGTTACCGTAAGTAAGTTTCAATTTTTATTCCTATAGTCATTTCAGAATACCTCCTCATATATGAACAAGGTGTTCAGTCCGTGTATTCATGAACTAGTCCCATTTACTCAGTGTTGCAAACAATTACTGCGTCTAATATTTTTCGTTACCGTAAGTAAGTTTCAATTTTTATTCCTATAGTCATTTCAGAATACCTCCTCATATATGAACAAGGTGTTCAGTCCGTGTATTCATGAACAAGTCCCATTTACTCAGTGTTGCAAACAATCACGGCGTCAAATATTTTTCGTTACCGTAAGTAAGTTAAAATTCTTTTTTATGCCACGAAATTGACGTCTCATGGCCGGCTTAAAATATATTAACAGCAAAACGGCAAATAGTATCACCGCCTATTATGTGCGTCTAAATACAACTGGTAAAATATAAGCATATAGTAGCAGAGCCTACATCTACTGCACAACAGCGTATTTTTCGGGTTGAATAAAATTTGCTAAGCGGGTTGAACATCTTGTTATCGTTATATACAGCTATTTTGAACTGGTTGATAGATAGGTATAGACTATGAATGAAGGTTCCACTCACTTCAATATTATTAGAATTCGCCACCTTTGGTTCGTAATCGACGATTATTTTCATAGTTTATTTTGAATTTTCTTGTTCAAGCAATTCGAAATTGGCTGACAGATGTTATTGGATTTTGCTAAACAGAATATAAGAGAATGAATAAATGTAATAGCATGGAAATGAAACAGTAGGTATCTCAAGTTTACAAGCAAGCGAGATCGCGAGCAGAGCGCTGATTTTTGGTTCATAGGTACGACATGAATGCGTGGAAGATTTACGCGTGGAACGTTTCGAATCTGTCTTAGTATTTAGGAACGGCAAAACATAAGACAGCCGACGTTTTTTCACCCGTAAATTTCCGTCTACGCATTCACGTCGTTTAGTAGGGAGGCCACACGATAAAAAAAGACCTATTCATGTCGTTGTTACAAGCTGGGCGCCAATTCTCAAACAGAAACGGCGCCCAGCTTGTAAACTAGCTCAGTGTCGTCAAGCTCTTTTTCAATCTGCTTTTGACTATTCCATTGTAAATCACTGGCTAGCTTTTAAACTCGCCAACTAGCAATTTGTAAACTCACTCCGTTTAATCGAGATTTAAAGCAAGTACCTAACAGAAGATGTATGTGACATTCACATACTCATGCTCAAAAAATTCTACCCTCCTTTGACAGTATCATACAAATTATAAGCACTACTACTTTTAGCATTGAAATCGTAAGTATCTACGACTAGCGCAAACGGATGAATGTAAGCCGAATCGCGCCAGTCGCGGTGCTTCTTTTGGTAAAACGCTCTCTGTGTTCACGTTCAATTACGGTATACCGTCATAATACCAGAAATCATAATGCCTTTACTTAAAATGCCTGAGCCCAAAATACCCGAAATCAAAATATCAATATTCAAAAGGCAAATATTTCCGTACTTCCACTCCGACCAACTAAACGGATCAACTCAAACGGATCAACTATTTTTATTCCCAACGGTACAACTTTTTTAGTTGTTCCGATAGGAATAAAACGGATCAACTATTTTCTTCTCAACTGAACAACTTGCTAGTTGGTTCGATAGGAATATTTTAATTATTAAAAATTTGTTACCAACTACACAACTTTAAAAAAATCATCTTGTTTTCTTTCTTAACTGAACAAATTTTAGTAACCACGTGTCACCGGAAATTTTGCAATGAAAAACGAAGATCAGTAAAACAAATTAGAAATCGGTAAATCAAATGAAAATTGGTTAAACATAGGAAGATCGGCAAAAATATGAAGAACGGTAAAACAAATGAAGATCTAGAAAATAAATGAAGATCGAGAAAACAAATGAAGATCGAGAAAACAAATGAAGATCAATAAAACAAATGAAGATCAATAAAACAAACAAATGAAGATCGACAAAACAAATGAATATCGACATAACAAATGAAGATCGACAAAACAAATGAAGATCGACAAAGCAAGTGAAGACCGATCTTTAAAAGATCAATAAAACAAAAGACTATCGGCAAGTTGATACAGTCGAACGTTGCTTGCATTCATTTTTAACCGACTTCATAAAAAGGAGGAGGTTTTCAAATTGACGGATTTTTTTGTTTGTTACCTCATAACTTTTAAATGGGTGAACCGATTTCGTTTTTTTTTCCTTTGAATGTTGTCACTCGCCGTTTGGTCCCATTACATGGAAACCAGGATTTGATGATGGTATCCCAGAAAATTAAAATTTAAAAAATTGTGGCACTCGTGGCACTCGCGCCCAAATGACACCGTGATTCGATGAGCCAAAGGGCGCATCCGCTAAGACAGTATATCCGCGTAGTATAGGCGCGTAGTCAGCAGAAGGTCCAGCAACGAACTCTTCTCGTTCTCCCGGTCTGGCATCCTCGTGTGCGACTGGACCAGAGTTCGTGAGCAGTTCTCCCCGCAACGTCAGTTTTCCGAGAACCTAACCAGTCAGCGTGGTGATTGAAGTCCCGCACAATCACTATCTCTACGGAGAGATACTGCTCAATGACTTTGTCGGTCAATTTTTGCAGGTGGTCAAAGAGGCGGACAGTGTCCGCGTCACCGCTATGAGACCTGTAAATGCACGCGTTGATCCGGGTGTGACCCCCGTGATCCAAGCGCTCCCATAATGTTGACAGGTCCCTATCTTCCAGGCCTTTGAGACGGCGACAGCAGATATCGTCCCGTACGAACATGCATACCTCGGCTTGAGCCTTGAGGTTAGCCTCAAGCTTATAGCCGGGCGCCATCAAGTAGGATGTATCGTCCGGGCATGAAAAATCTTCGTCTCCGTCAGGAAAAACTAATTTGGCTTTTTAAGTGCTTGTGGATTTCGTTTATGTTGGAGTGCATTCCTCTGACGTTGCATAAGTCCACAAGAAGCGTGGACGTCGACGAAGCCGCTCTGGATACCTTTTATTTTCCTTGCCATGATTTTGTTAAATAAAAGGGGATATAAGAAGGTAAGGGGTGCCTAGGTACCGGTGGCGCAAGAGACTAAGCGAGACTCATGTTTTCCAAAGGCAGGTACAGGTAGTGCGGTGTATTGGCACGGCGTACGGAAGGGCCCGTGGTCCCCCCCTGATGCAATGGTCACGTCCACTCCGGTAACCTCCTCCGGCACGACCACAGGGACTTTTCACAGGCTGCTGCCTCAGATAAGCCTCCTGGGGCGGAGATTAAGTAATCCCCAGGTTCGGGTCCCGTACAGCCCATTGAGCTCTGGAACCCTGCTCACCGACGGAGAACATAACCCAGCACAGAGCCAGGTTACTATTACCGCGGTCTTCTGCAGGGCTGAGGTAGGTACTGCCCCAGGCGGGTTGCTCAAAGAACGGGATGCCGTTATACCCTTCCTCCTAATGTAGGCTCTTTTGTCCGAAGACCCCTAAGATATTGGATCTTAGGAGTCATATTGAATAAGCCAGATTCATTGTGTAATTTATTTTAAATAGGTGCCTACGTTAATTGACTTGAATATAATAATGAAGACAAATTTTTGTCTTTTACACCATGCAAATTAAATGAATTTGTGATCACCATGTGATAAAGCAAAATCACAAAATCAAAATAATGCGTGGCACCCAAGTGTCGCCATGATTGAACCGGGTTGCCACTTGCCTGTATTAACTTTGGTTGGTTTAACGTAACTAGTTGATATTAATAGATAAACTTAGTATGGAAATATATGCCTACTTATTATTAACGCATCATCTAGAAAGTGAATACCCTTCCTACTCCTACTTCCATGTACCCGCAAAAAAAAAGACAAATTTTATGTCATTAGTAGGTATTTGCACGTACTAAATATTTTTTCTACTTTCATCGTCAATATATTTCTTTAAAAAGTGAACGACGCTTACAGTTATAGATTACTAAAAGGGAGGTGTAATATTTCATAAAATGGTATTTTTTTTCAAATAAAAAAAGTAAGAGTTCTTATTTATGATTATTCTTCAATTTAAGAAATTTACGTACAAACACCGGCGCGTTACGATTTTATTACCTACATGTTTGTAGTAGACGTAACGTTTATAAATGACATCATTCAAATGTCATCAAAATGTTGAATAAAAAATGGTGAACAAAGAGTTCATAAGCTCTTTTGAAAATTCGTACTGTACCTTACAGGATCGTTATGAGGATAACTGGATAGTAAACAACCACTACAGAGCGATACGTGAACTACTGCAACTAGAGGGTTTCGTCCGCGTGTAGACGTGTTGCTCTGTGACAACTACCACATTTCTGCCCTGATAATTGCACTTGCAGTAATCGACATTTTTGAGATTTTCACTTTTTTGCAGAAATGGCATCCTAAGGACATAATCTATACGTAAAAAATATATCTGTAACTTTTTCTCTATTACAAACGTGTTTTTTAGGTACTATGGTAACGCAGTACTTGCACCTAAATGTAACTTGTGCTACAAAAATTTGAAGTATTAAGCATATGCTATAAGTCTATGCAGTACTTGCAACGATTACTGCGTGAGCTTGTAGCATATTTTTTTCTGAAACGAATGTTTACTTAGCCAATCGTAGTATTCTACAATCCTGCGTTTACGAGAAGCGAGAGTGACAGGGAGCTATGTGTGTACGAATACCGCACGGTATAGTGCCGTGTTTCATTTTAGCAAATCAGTGCGTCGACGTCACTCGCTGACGTGACAGTGTGCTCCGCGTGATTGGTGGTCAAACATTCCAGTAAGTATACCGTAACTCAAACCAACCATGTCATAGTCAAAACCGGAGTAGTTTTGACTATGAAAACGATGCATGCTAACATGTGCTGATACGTTTGAACTCGTCAAACGTATTAGCACAAATTAGTTAAATAAATAGTGAAGATGTCACAAATAATTCACTTGAAAAAAGCGCCGAAGAACTGATACAGCACCTTAGTAGCAAAATGTGTTACACATAATCCTTACTGAAGATCTACAGACTCATTTCACTCCTGAGCTGAGCCATGTCTACAAGTTGTTCTGGAGAGTAGTCATAAACCGCCTCGCTGGGAAACTCGACAAGTTCCAGACAAAGAAGTAAGCCGGGTTTCGAAAAGGCTTTAGGACAGTGGACTACATCCATTCTGTTCGGCAAATTGTATGAAGTCCAACTAACACAATCAGCCGTTGTGTATGGATTTCGTAGACTACGAGAAAGCCTTCGACTCTGTCGAAACCTGGGCAGTCCTAGAAGCTCTGCAGCGGTGTCATCTTGATTGGCGGTATATTGAGGTGTTGAGGGGCTTATATGATACCGTTACCATGACCGTCCAGTTGGAGGATAAGAAGACCAATCCGATAGCGCTGCGCTGAGGTGTGAGACAGGGAGATGTCGTGTCACCTAGCTCCTCACTAATACGCTTGGGACGTCTTAAAATCGTTGGCCTGGGATGGAAGGGGCGTGAATATTAGCCAATGACATCGTCATAGTAGCAGAAAAGCTGAAACCTTTTAGCGGGGTGCTGCACAGTTTAAGTGAAGAGTCTCGACGTGTTGGCCTCGGTATAAACTTGAACAAAACCAAGGTCATGTTCAATGAGCATGTCATGCCGGAACCAATAGCTGTCCAAGACTACACTTACCTTGGGCAGGACATTTGAAACGAGTAACCTGGATAAGGACATAGCGAGAAGGATTTGCTTGGGCTGGGCAGCATTCAGCGAACTGCATCGGGTTTTCTATTCGCCGATACCGCAATGCCTGAAGATGATAGTCTTCAGCCAGAGCATTCTACCAGTTATGACCTACGCCGCCGAGACGTGGACACTCACAATAGGGCTAGTCCACAGTAGGGGTGTCTCTGAGGGATAGGATCCGAAACGATGTTATCCGCCAGAAAACAAGAGTGGTCGACATAGCTTGCAGAGTATACGTTTCGAAGTGGCTGGCCACATTTGTAGAATAACTGATGCTCGTTGGAGCAAGCGTATTCTGGAGTGGAGACCGCGACTTGGTAAATGTCGAGTAGGACGACCCCCTGCCAGAAGGAGCGACGATCTAAAGAAGGTTGCAGGGATTGACTGGATGCGAAAAGCGCAGGACCGTGTATTGTGGCGAAATTTGGAAGACGCCTATGTTCAGCAGTGGACTGCTATAGGCTAGATTGATTGATTGGCTTTTGAAGTGCCTTTGATTTCGGAAGATTAACTTTTTTTTAGTAATTATGAACATGAAAACGAAAGATGAAAACTTTAACATTATATTTAACCTTTTGTTTTACGGTACACCTGTAGTCAGACCAATTTCAGGTAACTTATAAATAACCGAGTTTTGTATAACTCCCCCAAAAGGACTTATCACAGCTAACTCTTATATCTTAACATACGGGGCGTCGCGTATTAGGTAATGTATGGTAGGCTTGTCATGCCTATCTCTGTTATTGAGTTTATTATAGTAAATATAGCTACAATAAAAAAAATACTACTTCCCGATATCCGTCACATTAAAATATGTTACATTATTAAAAAATCTCATACTTGTTTGCATTAAATTTCTTTAAAAACGCAAATATCTGAAAAAAATCTTTAGGATGCAATTTCTCAAAACTATGATTTTTAAAATAACGTAGATAGGTCTGACACGGCAGTACAGTCTGTTTAACTAATACCAGAGGTATGTAATATATTCAATGATTAATAATTACAAACGCAGTACTAAGCACGTGCTAGGTGAGTTTGCAGTAATAAGCACTATTACTGCATGTGATCTTAGTGATACTGTAATGCTCGCAAGCCCAGAAAGTTAATGAAAACGCAGTACTAAGCATTTTATCTAAATAAGATAATAAAATAAGGAAAAAAATATATCAATAGAAAGATCGATTTTTTTACTATTTTTAAGATACATTTTAAAAGTTATAGCACCGATATTTCTTCCTTAGTTATGACGAAATATGTTTTTCGCGCTTATCTCGAAACCGCTATTTTGCAAGTACTGCGTTTGCAATAACGAGGGCAGATTTACTATTCACGGGCACGACAAACACGTTCAGCTGGAGCTAGAGATCCCGAGATAGTACGGCGAAGTAGCCTGTAAATCGTGCCGTACCTATCCCTAAACTGGGAAATGAACGCAAAGAAGGCAAGGCCGCTCCAGAATGGGGAGAGGGCGAGGAGAGCGTACCGGACAGATAACACGCAAGTATAGCGCGTAAATCAGCCAAGAGGCTGGTAAGACTATGGGTTGGTGAAGGGGACTATACCACATTTACTATGACTCAATTATTTTCGACGGGTGGTATAATGCTAAATACCATCACAAAGAACTAGCGGCGCTGCAGAGAAACTAACATAATCTACGCCCTATCTCCTCCGCAAAACGCTTCGCCTTTAAACTCCTGCAACCAGAAGTCCATCCCGAAATGCCCCACATTCTAGCAGCTTTCCACTGCCGTGCTGCTGACAAGGCCGTATGTATGACTGAGGTGCCAGCTTCCTGCCCGGTTGATGAGTCCGCACGTCCAGCATCATCTAGGTACCATAAATAGGTATACCGTAAAAGACAAAGTGCCAAATCAGGTTTACGTTATGTAAAACTATCAGTGTCAGTTATACTGACAGTCCCAAACATTGTTTGTTTATGTAGTCTTGTCTGACGATCTATGTATTAATGTAATGCATTTATTGTAAATTTCCTACAAATTAACGAAAATTGTTACATTTATTACGATGTTAGCAAACCATTTTAGATATCAGGATGAAAGATGGAAGCGGTGAATATCTCCAGGTGCTACAATGGATTTCAAGTGCTCGTGTAGTTCTTTGATCAGCACAATCGTCGTGATTTCCTTCTGCATTTGAGGTAGGTATGGCATGAAAAGCAATATTTTACGGCGTGATCTCGCGGATTCTGCTAAGACTATTATTTTTGGTCTACTATGACCTGCAGTGAGGCTCGCTTATAAAATTTTTTTCAGTTAAATTAAGTTCTGCTGCATATGCAGTTAAAACAATTAAACGGATTAATGATGTTGAAATGGCTAGAATAGACTACTTCAGTGATTTCCATAATGTTATATCATTCTTCAGAAGATACCCACAGAACATAATTATTTTTACCACAAAAGAAAGCTTCAAGAACTTTATACCATCCTGGTCCCAGAGTAAGAGCCACAACCATCAAAGTTTATTGGCCATGTCATGAATCTTCTAATTTTATAACCTAGCAATACCAAAATGTAATAACTTGTATTAGCTAATATATAGTTTTTACAAGTCACCTGAATACTATACCTACTTAAAGCGTGAAATAAAGATCAACAATTATCTTAACTTGTCCTTCTTATTTACACACTACCACCTAATTTACTAACACAGTCAAGGAATATACATCTCATCATCAGTTTACGGTTTGCAGTTTGCAGCTACAACAAAAGGACCACAATTAAATACAATTCAAGCTTGGACAGACAATATCCTTTTATTATAAACTAGCTGACGCGTACAACTACATTTGCCTTACGTGGGAGAAAGAAAGAGAGAGCTGTGTTACTCATATTTAAGTAATATAATATTTCCCGTCGAATTGACTTCCGTCGCGTTCAACTGTATCTCGAATATTATACTGGTTTTTTCGTTTGTTTGACATCTTGCATATATATTTCGATATCAACGGTAATATTTAATAATCGTAGTAATATTACGTTCTTATTTAAACATTTATTAAGTGCAGAATGGAAAGACTCTAGATTTCTAGAACATTATTCGTTCGATGGCGGAGGCGCTGCTTTTTTACCTTTTGGCGATCCCAATTTCCGCCAAAGACTCAGTGTGTATTGGTAAGTGTTTATGCGGTCCACACATAAATAGGATCAAGTGTGAGTGAGGGGACAAGGTAAAAGAGAAATAGGTAAAATCTGATGTTATTGTGAAACTTTTAAAATAAATGTCCTACAATACGCCTTAAATTTGCAATTTTTTGATCAATGCTGTCATGTTCCGGTTCCAATTGAATGTTTTGCCAACCTGCCACTATTAATTCTTTAGGTAAAAGCGTGCTCGTAGCCTCGGTGTTCTGTAACGATATCACTGCATTAAGCAACTTTCGCTATGGCCAGTCCTCGGATGGGTGACCACCCATGTGACCACTTTATGACATTTGTTGTGACGAATGTTGTGGAATAGTACAAGTGCCGTTATTCAATATGTGCAGCAGGTCCCACCAAGTGCTCTCAATCAACAGTATGAATAATTTGTGACATTTATTTGAGCGTTTTCGTGCTTCGGAAGGCACGTTAAGAACGTCCAGGTTGCCAGTAAATTGGCAGTCGTTAAGCGACGTTGAAGACTTTTAGGCGGCTTGAAAAAATTCAACAGCAAGCAGTCACAGTCCATCTCAACACGGCAATACGGGTACGCCACCTATTACGTGGGACAAATTCTAAAAAGGTGAAATATGGACATATAATATATGTATGCCTCTGCCTACCCTTTGGGAATAAAAGGCGTGACCATGTGTATGTATGTATGTAAAAGTGGTAAAGTTGCACTGACTCCCATAATTCTTATTCAAATATATACCTAATCAAATCACAATCAATTTAGGAGCCTGTTCGATGCAAACAAAAAATCAAGTGTTCTATCTAAACCACAGAGATCAGAAAAAAGATCTTTTCTGATACTCGTATCTGTGATCTAAACACTTGATTGTTTGTTTGCATCGCATAGTCTCCGAAACTAGAATCTATTCCATACAAACAATTAAGTATGTAGATATGTAGTGGGGGAGAATCTAATTCTCGCCCCTCTAGTTTTAACAGAAAGACGGACAGGGAAGTCCTCGCCATCACCACTAATGAAACAAATTGTCAGACCACAAGGAAACAGATACATTTGAATCCCACAATAACCCTCTCTTTACACGGAACCATACTTTAATGAAAAAGGTCCAATACCTACTCACGCTTTGATAGGTAGGTACATTAGGTACCAAAGTGACAACTTTGGTTGCGGATAAGAATAAAATAATAGGTCTCTACCTTATGTAATTGCCGTTTTGCAGTACTGGCCATTTCAAATCAATTTTTTTTTTGAATCAGAATTCTAATTTGAAATTAATTTTATTTTAAACAAGAAGTCACCTGACTGCCCCTCTCTAAAACGTTACTGTGAAAGTTCAATCCAATTGACGTTGTATATTTTGTTTTATTTTAAACTTTGAACAGATGATCCACTTTGAACAGTGACGTTGTTTAATGCAACAGAGTCACAGACTACAGACAAAGTCTCGCCATAAGCCCCTCTGCACTCTATTTTATAGAGAGGGGCTAAAATATGGAATTCATTTTCCAAAAGTAGACATTTGTTTATTGATTAGTGTAACGTTTTCATCGCATTTCAATCTTTACCGTCATCATGGATACGTTAAAAATTCGAATAATTATGGAATATGAGTACCTACCTATCGTCGTGGCAGCAACGCGGCACAAGCGGCACGCAACATCAACGACGACGTTTACGGTACCAACACTACAAACCAACGCACCGCCTGTAATTGGATTGGTCGCTTCCGTTCTGGAAATTTTGACCTGAAACATGAACCTCGCGGTCGTCCGAAGACTTTGGTCGACAATGACGAATTAAAGGCGATTGTGGAAGCCGATGATACACAATCTACGGTTGAATTAGCAGCAGCTTTCGAAGTTAGCGTCAAAACAATATTGGTCCATTTGCGTAAAATTGGCAAGGTAAAAAAGCTTGAAAAATGAGTGCTCCATTGCTCAACAGACACACAAATGAAGGAATTCTCAACCGCATTGTTACTTGCGATGAAAAATGGATTCTGTTTGATAACTGCAAGCGCTCAGCAAGTTGGTTAGATCCTGGTTCAGCACCTAAACAATGCCCTAAAAGAAAACTTACCCCTAGAAAAGTGATGGTCACTGTTTGGTGGTCTAGCGCCGGTGTGAGGTATCACAGCTTTTTACGAAACGGGGTGAGCATTGCTACAAATGTGTACCTACTGTGAAGAACTGAACACAATGATGGAGAAGCTGGCACATCTCCAACCAGTATTGGTCAATCGCTCGTCTCCACTGCTCCTGCACCCCTTCTTACCCACCACACTACCAAGCCACACTACCGGTAGTGTCGCTAGTGTCGGTAGTGCCGCTGTGTCGAAGGGCTCCTGCACGACAATGCGCGACCTCATACTGCACAACAGACGGTCTCCAAGTTGCAAGAACTGGGGTTGGAAGCTCTCCGTCAACCGCGATACCTGGTGAGTATCGCCGACCTTGCGCCTACAGACTACTACTTTTCCAGAATTTGTATAACTTCTTGGCGGCAAAGAAATTCAATACCCGAGAGGCAGTACAAAGTGCCTTTGAAGAATTTGTCGGCTCCCGTGCAGCTGATGTCTTTAAGAAGGGCATCAATAAACTGCCGCTGCTTTGGCAAAGATGCATTGATTGCATGGGTGATTACTTCGATTAATGCAAATAAAAAATACATGAAAAAAAATCGTTTAATTTTTTTTCATAGATAACTGTAATTTCATAGGTAAAGACCTAATATAAATCAATACAATATTCCTATCAAACAACTATAAGAAGTATGTATAGGTGAAAAAGAAAATCGTTGATCCGTTTCAGTTGGTATTGCAGTTGGTCCGAGTGGAACATTTTTTCATAAATTAACATCTGTCATCAACCAGTTGGTCCGATAGGAATAAAGTCCCTTATTGAGTTCCATTCCGAACAACGGTTGGTCGGTTTAGTTGGTCGGAGTGGAAAGACAGAAATATTTATAATATAAATAATTTAAAATGCCTTACGGTCGAATAACCGAAACCCAAAAAACAAATTTATCAAATACCTTATCCTAAAATGTTCAAACACAAAATACCTTTTTTTCACATGATTTAAATCCTACATGGATGCTATATATCTGTGAATGGTTAACACCCCGACTCAGAGTATCCCGACTCGGATAGGTTAGGTTAGAAGACTAAGGCGGGAGCGAAGCGAAGCGGAGCTCCCGCCTTAGCCTTCGTGGTTATTTTTTTTTTATTTTTCGTTAGCCCACTGTAGTACTTTTGTAACTCTGAATCAAAGTGTTTTAACATGAGGTAAATCCTACATGGATACTATGCCGGACTCCTACCGACTAAAAACCACACGTATCCTACATTACAGCCTACAGTTGGGAGCCCCGGGTAAGCCCTCAGACGGATACCCAAGGACCAACAGACCTACGGCTACAACTGCGGCTTCACTTAGGTGGGGGGGGGGGTGGGGGGGGGGGGGCTGCAAAATAAGTTAAAGTCAAATAACAAAACGTGTGAGTGGCAATAAATCTTTATTTCTTAAATCATTCATTTATTAACTATGCGCTATTATAATGAACTGGTATAGCATAATATATACCTAATAATACCCAGTAGATTATAGCGATAAACTGGGTAGGTTATGGTTTTTTTTATATTCACATTGTATTCTATTTTCGGTATTTTAAATTAAGGATATTTGAAAATTTGTATTTTGAATTCTGATATAATAATTATTTGTATTTTAAGTTTAGACATTATAAGGTAAGGTGAACTGAAATAAGGTATTTTGAATGTTAAGGTATTTCGAATTCGGGTATTTTGGTCTAATGCATTTTAAGTAAAGGCATTTTGATTTCTGGTATTTTAATATATAACCTCAATTACACATGAGCTTCCTTTAGAAACATTAGGTTCTTTCATAAAAGCTCGCTAGTTTCAGGTGGTTCTCACTTGTCCTTTTTGTAAAAAAACTGAGCATCGAGAGAAGTCGATTCTAGTAAGTTATGAATGTACTAAATTTAGACTTTCTTTGCCAGCTTCAGGTTAGGTTAAATAAACTAACTGACATACTAAAACTATCGCCATGGTGTGCCACACCACTCACATCGCTATGGACACTGGTGTACAGCCTATTATGTAAATAATACTCGAGTAGAATTTAGATAATTGAAAATTATGTATGTACATTCAATATGAGTAAATAATAGATAATAACTATAACGTTTGCAAACTTTGTGCATAGAAATTTAGAACAGCAGTATTCAATCTTTAGATATTGGTTCATAAAATTGCCAAGCACTAACTTATTTTTATTTTCCTACAATAACATGGTTGTTCCTATTGGTAAGATCATATTTATCAGATACTATTTATGCATGGTTGTTGTGTTCTGTTTTGTGAAGAACTTTTATATTTTTTACATTATTTACATAAATAATGAATGAATGTCAGTTTGCTTCGCATGACAAGTGTCAAATGAAATTTTTGGTAGGTATGTTTAGTTTTTAAATGTCTATGAATTGGTTGAGTAGTTACAATTACTTTTAAATAGTGACCGTTATTAATATTGAAGGGGGCCTCTCACACAACATTACGTGATTTTTTGCCGCTTTTCTTGTACGGAACCCTAAGTGCGCTAGTCCAATTCACTGATGTCCAGTTTTAGTTATATACTTCTAGAATGTAACCAAAACCAGCCAAGAGCTAGTGGCAGGGCACCGTGTGGTTTTAGTCGGTAGGAGTTCGCAATTGCATCTATGTGTAATTCCACACGTAAAAGAAAGAAACTCATCTTTAGAACACACACTTGAGAAGATTTATACCGTTGATTGATTGCACTTGGTGGAACTTGCTGCACCTATTGAAAAATAACCGGCCAAGTGCGAGTCGAACTCTTGCACGAAGGGGTTAAAGCGGGACCCTATTAACGAGACTTGGGGCCTAGCCGTCTTTGTGTCTATTAGTCACGAGGTTGTATCGCTGGAACCGTGCCAGATAGAGGCCTAAAATTTTCACTGTACAGTAGTCCTACCGACTAAAAACCACGCGAATTGTACCTAACAGCCTACGGTTGGGAGCCACGAGTATGCCCTCGGAATGATGCATACTGCGGCCGCGTCTTTGGGGGGTTGTTCAGTTGTGATCCTGCTTCTTGAGGGGAGCGGACATGAATCTCTCACGTCACGCTATCGTGTAATGCCTGCTTCTGTAAGGACGGTCATGGAGGCCCATAGTATGATTGTGAAACTCGGGTGGTAGAGTTCTCTCCCGCTTCTTTCCTGCCGTCTCTATCACGAGCATAACCTGCTCACAGGAAGAGGCCTGTGGCCCCGCTTCGGCGCCTCCTTGCACCATTGAAACAATGACGCAAGGGCCTATAGAAGGTCCCGGCTAGAAGACATGCCGCCCTAACTGAGATCGTGCGGTATCCCCTTATCACCCTGACAGTCGTCGCCTTCTGCGGGCTAAGCAATCTAGCCGCATTGCAGGTCATCAGGATCTACGCCCATACCGCCCCGTATAGGGCCATGCTCCGCACGATCCCAAGGTACAGTCTCCTGCAGGGAGCGTTAGGTCTCCTGATATTGGGCAACAACCATGAGAGTGCGGCTGATGCCCCCCTCCCTCTGTTATGGGACCAAACTTCGGAAATGGTATTCGAAGTTCCACCGGCTATCGAGTATGAGCCCCAGATACGTCATGGAGAGCTCGATGCCGATGCTGACTGACGCCCCCTATATGTAAGCTAGATCCCGCAGGTGGCCTTGGGGCTGCGTCTCGGTGCGTTGCTCCTCGCACTGTAATGAGGGTGTCCTCGTAACACGTTACGCACGTAACACATTACGTCGACACCTCTGAGCAACGGACCACGCAGCACCCAATCGTAACCGATGTTCCACAGAAGCGGTCCTAAGACCGATCCCTATGGAACACCGAATGACACATCTCGCCGACCCTGCCCTAGCCAGCTCGGGTAAGTTATGGCCCTCTCGGAAAGATAGGCCCCGACAATTTGACGGAGATATGGAGGCATTCCATGGTAAATAAGCGTCTCCCAAACGCAGCTCCAGGGCAAGGTGTTGAAATCGTTTGCGATGTCGAAGAGACACAGCACCCTGTTCTGTTGCCGCTATAACAAAGAATACCTACTAAAATCGGAAAAAAGCATCCACACAACAAACGTAATTTTTGTGCCCAATTTTTGTAAAGGAACCGTCTGTGCGGGGGAATCCGACTCGCCCTTGGCTGGTTTCTTTTTTTTTCAATATGAACACGTGAGTTTTGGTTTCGGTTTCGGCCGAAACTGACCCTGGACCCGAAAGTTCGGTTTCGGTTTCGGCTGGAAAAACCAGTTTCGGTCGGACACTACTTTTAAATTATGTATAACTAGATGATACTTGCGCCGCGTGAAATTCCATACTAATTCCTGGTTCTCATGGGAACACATTCCCGGAATGAAAAGTAGCCTATGTGATATTTTAGTCTATAAGTTATCTCTGTACCAAATTTCACCTCGATCAGTTTAGCCGATAGAGAGTGATTGTGTAACAAACATCACATCAAACATGTTCACAAACTTTGACATTTATAACATTTGTAGGATAATGTGCAAATAAGTAAAAGGATATACCTACTTGACATAGGTGTCAGCAGTGGGCAGCTTTGACCCCCCCGAACAACAGGCAGGAGGTTGCCATGGTTGATGACTAAGGATGGCTAGGTCAGGATATAAGGAATGTTACTTCCTAGCGATCAAATAAATAGGTCCTGCAGACACCATTGGGCTTATTTTTCAATCATCCAAAATATCACCCTAACCTTAAAATATAATTTCATTTCCCTGGCTATAGGTAAAAATGTATGTGAATTTAGTCACAACAACAACAAATTATAATACTATCAATAATCATAATTTACATTAAAGTTTATTGATAATTGAAAACTGTGCAAGTACTTAACACAAATATCAAAAAACTTAGTTACCTGTATCGCAGCAAGAGATGTATTGAACGCTGGATTCTCCCGTTTCAACGAAAGCCTAGACAAAGCCGCTTCTGCTGCCGTCTTACTGGCCTCCGATAACCCTGACCGTTTTATCTGAGGTTCTTGTCTCGACTCAACGGAACTCTGACTACTAATAGCAGGTTCGCTGAGCTTGTGGCCAGGTCCCGCTAATTTAAACTTAGCATCAACCTTCTTTTTTTGAAAGAACTTTTTTATCTTATCAGCCATGTTTTCTTTCTTTACTTCGTTAGATTCTTGGTGTATGCTCCTTAGGAAGTTTAAGTTTTGATACTGACTCTCTAAGTTGTTCAATAGTTGCCGAGGTTGCTGTCAGAATGATTTTTATATTTAGTACATCTACAACTTTATTTATAGTAGGTACCTAGTTTTGTTTGAAATTTCGAATTTGGAATGTTTTTAAACATTTTTAGAGAAAACAAAGATGACATCATTATCTGCAGTAGGTAGTCTACACAGGCTTGGAAAATTTTGACAGTAGGAAGTTACTCCAAGTCTATAATGTATAGATTTCACCACAGCAGTACATCACCAATTATGTGGTGCCAAATATCACTAGTTGAATGTGAGCCTCTGCCGGGAAAAGTTAAATGTAAAAATGAAAATAAATAAAAGAAAGTCTCATAAAGCATGACATTATCTTTTTGGATAATTAATTTTGGTCAATAAACAGGTACAAAAATGAGTAATCTTACATTTAGATGGCTTCTCCACAAAACAAAAACTGTGCAAAAACAAAAAGTTCTTATCAGAATAAGTAAGATAAGTATATCAACAAAGGGCATAGCTTTAAAAACATTATTTTACGCGAGTTTGTTACGTAAATAATGAGATATAGTTGCAATAAAAGAATGAACATCAATGACTCACCTGGCTTCATAAACCTTTCAGATATGCGTTTACCGTACACACGCCACGAAATGAAAATCAATAGTAAGGTAAATAAAAGTATAAGGCTAAACGTCTTCAGAAGAAGAAATTGAAACTCATTGAAGTATAAAACTTCAGCTAAATCGTCGTAGAATGTTAACTCTGATAAATTCACTAGAGATTTCGGTAAATTATCAATCGGCAGTGACGAGACGCACGATTCGAAAAAATCTTTCGCAAAAGACAAAGTATCCCCTATTTGAAGATACAATGCCTCGTATAGGGTAGAATTAAAAACAGCGTTGTCAAATAACGACATTACACATAAAATTCAGTAGTTTTATCTCAAATTAATGTGAAAAATAAATAATCATACTGAAAATCTGAGTCTGTGATTCTTGATTCTGAACTGCATAAACCGCACGTCACTTTTGACTTTGACAGTTTCTGGTTATTTTATATTGATCGATTCCCCCGGAACGGGCTAAGGTAACAAAGACTATGCTGCCTAATACGCAGTATATTTTTTTGTGATCAATATTAAAAGTGAAAGTCTACGTCTTTTACGTCCCTTTCAACCATAGATTTAGAATTTTTCGCTACTCTCAACTACAGATCAAGGAATTGCTATTTATGTTTCGGTCTGTGGGCACCAGTCTGGTTAAATACAACGCAGACCACAATATATGAATGAACAACGTTGTCGCGTCTGTTCGATCGGGAACTGATTTATTTTGCACATTATCTTTTAAAAATTTATCCACTTGGTAGGAAATTTGACCCACTTTCGGTTGACCTATGGCCATAGAGCAACGCGAACTGTCTAAGGGGAGAGGGCATAGAACGATTGCTCGGTACAAATTTGTCTGTCATATTTTGCGGGTGACGGGGGGAAATCTTCCTCACCCACACTTTCTTAGACTCGCACTACAATAGCAATCGACTGTCAATACGAAGCCTATATATACACTTTAAACAATACACTCATAGTTCCGCCACGGAACTACTTCAACGGAACAACTGGGAATAATCGATAAATTTTACACACACATGATACATTTTGTGTCATATCACCCCAAGTCGCTCAACCAATCCATGTATTAAACAAATCTGAATATTATCTATACGTTTAAATAGGTGTAAATAATAATAACTTGTTATAAAATTACTTACACAAGATAGTGTCATTTTTCTTCAGATTTCCTTAATCACATTTCTTTTTTGTATTATTATCTAATTATTTCATAATTTTTATAAAATGACAATTCAACCGCTCACGCTGTCAACTAGACTCACCCCCAGTTTCCGAAAGGCTGATCAACGCTAAAATTAACTAATCGACGTTTAAATCTCTAATCAAAGAGCAATTGGGTTGCAAGAAGCATTGTCAAATGGTTTGATTTGATCATCGTGTCAGTTGAAATGGCTGTCTAATTACACTCAAGAATTGTATGTCAACCTTTATTTTGGGTTTCTGAAACGTTTGTCAAGCCTTGATCATAGATTACCCGTGTGTCAAAAGCTTTGGTAACTAATCGGTGCCTATCGGCGAATTAACTTTTAATACAATTGATTTTTAACATGAATCCACATTTTCTCTTCATACATACATACAAATAGTCACGCGTAAGACAGTTCGTAATATTTTTTTATCCGTTTTGAAACCAGCCTGAATGGCATTTTTGACTGATATGAATGAACTAATGAAGAAAAATGAGCAGTGTGTCCAGAATAAAAAACAAAGCACATGACACATCAACATAATCAACATTTAGTTAATTTTGGCCTGATCAACGTTTCGGAAACCCGAATTGATTTAATATCCATGTTAAGTTAACAGGAGTGATAGTTGATCAATGATTTGATATGCCTTTCAGAAACCGGCCGTTAGTCTAGTGAAAGAAACTTCAAAAAACAGTTTTTATGTAACTGGGCACTTTTAGTCGTCAAAATGTCAAATTATTGCCAGAGGGGGTTTGCCAGCTTTGGCCTCTCCCTCTGTAAAGGCGCGCGATGCTCTGTGCCTATGGCCAACGTTGCACCTCTGCTAATTGACATGCAATACGTCGCGTCGCCATTACAAGTTCTCTAGTTAAAACCTTTTTGGAGCTACGGCGACACGAATGTAGGTAACAACCACAAAACCTAACCTACGAACCCACTTTCGGTTGAACCATGGAGTAAATGCTCCATGAGTTGAACTATTGGAGCCGGAAGTACAATAATTCTTTTTCTTTTTCATTTCTAATCTATATTTCCTAAAATTTATGTAGATACTCCAGTGGCGTCACTACACTACGGCAAGGGTGGCAAAATGCCACGGGCCCCGGCCCGAGAGCAAATTAAAAGAAGTAAAAAAAACCTACTGTTTGGATGTTAGGGATCGGGCACACCAATATCCAGGAGTTCAAGCTGCGCACCTGTATCAACAGACTAGGCTCCGACGCATTGAAGTACCCACGGTGTTGATGTTGGGCCTGTGTAGTACAAGTAACAGCTACAGAGCCGGGCCCGGGGCGATGATCGGCGCAGCAGGTGGGGACTATTAATGTACGTCTTACGTCTACCATGGAGACCTCTACCAATACTGTGACCGGTGCCGTCACTTGGATAAGCTAGAGAAAACAAATCTATGTATTGTGGATCACTTCTAACGCATCCCTTCATCAAACACAATGGCAGTACGCACAAAAAAGAAGATCACAATGCCGTCTTCCACTACCTAAAGACGGCACGGTCATCTGTGATTTTCGTGACGAAAACATAATATATAAATGCGCCGCACTGACGATACATCTTACCTGTGTTACCCCGACTAATATAATCAAGGAGAAATTATGAGATATAAGGCCAGTGTGGGCGCATCGGATTCATCAGGGTCGATGTTTGCTTGCGCCGGTTGCTTTGCATGGAGAACCCTTCCTTTACCATCATTTGGCTCTACGTGTACCTATCATGGCGCCATTAGCCATGATTACGTGTGAATCTACTTTTACCTTGCCGTACACAGTTTCGCTTTTCAGCTTCTCTAGTAGCTGAAAAAACGAGACTGTTTTAGAACCTCAGCGAGAGGGTAGATGAATCACAGTTGGGGTTTCGGAACGCTGAGCTGGTGTTTCTGGGGAACTTCAATGGCTACTACACTGGGAGGCTGAGCTTCCTCTCGAAAGATCTTGTGGGTCCAAGTCCACGCGTTCGCTCTCTCCCACCTAGATGGTATGCTAACCACGCGAATAACGTGCAGGTCAGATCATGCACCCACTCTGCTGGAGCTGGACATATTGCTGACGAGTTGTCCAGCTCAAATATAAAATGTCGGTGCTGTGGGTGCCCCTCTGGGTACTTACAACCACTGAATAGTGCAGGCTCGCATGCAGGTGAGATCTCCTGCACGTGCAGTAGGGTTGACAGTGCGATTATAGCACTATTCGTAAGCCGACTGATCCCAGTCTGCTCACGAATAGTTTGACGATCCCGTGATAATCAGCTCTGCTTCGCGGATAGTTTTGTCGGATAGCTCATCTGCGAATGTTTGCGTGGCGAGTACACTTTAGGTACAATAGTATTGTGCTTAGGTGTGAAGAAGGCAAAAGTCCAACCGATTCCCAAGAACGTGGCTCAGGAGTTCATGTTTTCCCATTCTAGGGATCGATGGGACTTCTTACAATTCATTCATAATGGTGTTCTATATCCATACCCATTTTTAGCTCTGTGTGAATATAGGGTAGACTTGGCCTTATTTTAGAATAAATTGACCGAACTATTATCTCGTATGCGAAAAATTCTAAATATATGTCTATGACTAATGTAGACACTATAACTTAAAAAAATTTCACTGAGGGGGCCCCGACCAACGAATTTACCACGGGCCCCAGATGGTGTAGTTACGCCACTGAGATACTCGTTTAAAATGTATATTTACGAGTATCCACTTGGTAGAGAATTGGACCTACTTCCGGTTATATTAATAGCCAGTCAGAAGTGTCGTTGCACTTCTTCTAACTAACCGGAAGAATATGCTGAACCTATAAAGTTCCCGGATCGGAATAACCATTTGGAAGCTATTCGGAACAAAAGGCAATCACGTTGGTACCTACGGACTTCACAAGGATAGAAGAGTATTATTGTTATTTTTTTTGTATGGGACGCCGGCTATGCCGAGCGCACGATCCGACCGCCTGTTCTGCTGCCCATTTCGTCCATTTCCCCAGCCACCTCTCTGGGATGAGATTGGGTATACCAGCAATCTTCACGGCGCCCCGTCAAATCTTCGAGTATCCTTGCAGAATCGGACTATCTGATCCAGTTCCAGATCCTCTATATTTAATCTATCCGTGCCCATAGTCTCCCATCTGCTTGGAGAGTACATAGGGCAAAGCTAGAAGAGTATGAATGGGGAACCATACAACAAAGAAACTTAAACCTTTTTAAAGATAGTAGATATAGTATGAACTTCGTTGCCACCATTAAAATTGTAAAGGTTGAGTGCTCAATTACATGGCGTTAAAGCAAAATATTTATCGCCCTGAAACGGTCCATTTCCTTTAAACCGTCCAACAAACAAACTAAAATTATTCTCATTATGGAAAGTTTACAAGCTGCAATTTCATAGTGGCAAGTTTTAAGTTGTTCGAGACATTAAATTAATCGCTAATAAACGGTTCAAATACAGCTCTTGGTAAAACGTATCCTATGATAGTTTGGAGTCGTTTATTGTGTCATGAAGTTTTCAATGTTTCTTTTTAAATCGTCGTTATTCTAACATTTTTAAAGTTCAATACTTACCGTTTTTACTCTTAAAGAGTAAAAACGGTAAGGGTACTTACTGCTTTTACTCTTTGAGTAGGTACTGTGCACCTGTGAGTATTAGGTACGACCTATATACTAAATTAGCTGAGGCTACGCACACATAGACAACTCATTCACAGACACGACAGCACACATAGACAACTCATTCACAGACACGACAGCACACATAGACAACTCATTCACAGACACGAGGTCAGGCGGTCTGAGGCCGCAGTGGCGGCCGTGGGTCTGTTCGGAGCCCTGGGACATCCTCCCGAGGGCTTACCCGGGACTTCCAACCATGGCGTAACGTGAGGATTTTTAGTCGGTAGGAGTCCGGCATAGCATCCATGAGGATATTCCCTCAATAATTTCTTTCAAGTACGGAACCCCCTGTGCGCGAATACGACTCGCACTTGGCCGGTCTTTTGTTGACGCCGTGGACCCATTTTACACGCAACATATCCGTAAAGGGGCAAACTGGGCGTTTTGTATGTACTACCAGTTCGCGCTAAGTTTGTAGCTGGTGTAGAGGCTGATGTAGAGGCGTTGCAGGGGAGGCGACCGGCAAACTTAGCGCGAACGGGCAGTACACTTGTTAATGGGTGCCACTTGCCAGGGTGTTCGTTGCTTGTCAAAACAGTGGGGCCTACCGTATCTACAAGTAAAAGTCGTATCTACAAGGTCACTCGCTAAGAGATCTACCTATCACAATAAAATAGTTTAGGTACATGCATAGATTCACTTAAATACCTACTAGTACTTCTGCGAAGGTTTCCCAAACGCCAACAGTATGGGGTTCTTCAAAAGGGGTCTTAGAAGGTTTTTACAGGGTTTGTACAGCGCGAGTGTAGCGCCTCTGGTGTTGCAAACATCCATAGGCTATCTATAACCGGTACATCTGGTGGGTCGTATGCTTGTCTGCCACCTTAGTGCAGGAAAAAAACCTGTGAGGAATCATATACTTTATGTTTCAGCCAAAAATCATCAAGATCCATAAATAACGCGACAAAAATATTCACGCCTTTTCTCCCCCATTTTCCCCCTCCATCAAAAATAGCTCTAGACAAAAGTTGTATTAGCCCCGCTCTATAAAATAGATTGCAGAGGGGCTTATGGCGAGACTTGTGTCTGTAGTCTGTGACTCTGTTGCATTATATTACGTCACTAGGTCACGTGGATAAACGATCACTGCAGTAAGCTACTCTCACTATGGCCGGTCCATGCATGGGTGACCATCCATGTGATCACTTTGTGACATTTATTTGAGCGTTTCCGTGCTTCGGAAGGCACGTTAAGCCGTTGGTCCCGGTTGCCAGTAAAATGGCAGTCGTTAAGTCAAGTTGAAGACTTTATTTCGACAGCAGGCAGTCACAACCTGCGCCTGTCCATTTAAACACGGCAATACGGCTCACTACCTATTACGTGGGACAAATTAATAAAAAAGGTAAAATGTGGGCATATAATATGCCTCTGCCTACCCCTTCGGGGATAAAAGGCCTGACCATATGTATGTATGTATGTCAATTGGATTGAACTTTCACTTTCACAGAGGGGCAGTCGGGTGAGACCGTCTCACGGCTTCTTGTTTTCAATCAAAGAACGTGTGCCAAGTTTGGTGACAATCGGTTCAGAAATGCGTCCTCTACTGAACCGGAACTGACATACACACACACAGACATACAGACAAAAGGAAAATCGTCCAAAATGTCGGATCGGAGACTCTCGCTCGGCTTCGCTCGCTCTTTCAATCAAGCCTTTGCCAGAGGCATCTTATTTTACTTTAATATTTTAAATAAGTAAAGGAAGTTTGCGAGTTTTGACACAAATAATAGATGTGTTACTTTTTTTTTAACGCGCGGAAAATGTTATGCCGGACTCCTACCGACTAAAAAACCTCACGTAACGCCCAACAGCCTACGGTTGGGAGCCCCGGGTAAGCCCTCGGAAGGTTGTTCCAGGACACAGAATGATATGTGGTGCTTGTTAATCTTTCACGGTCTAACGACTGAAGGGGTCTAGCAGACATTTAATTTAGCTATAGATTATATTGTAGTCTGGAATGACACACTAGGTTACTTTTTATTGCTGAAATGAGTTCCTATGGATAAAAGAATTAAGATAGCATAAGAAAAATATTGTATTCTTGTAATATGTTTATGGTGTAGCATAATGTATTGTATTGTATTGTGAGAACGCGGACAGGATTTTATGGGCCTAGCCGCGGGTGCCATTTACATACATACGTACATATGGTCACGCCTTTATCCCCAAAGGGGAAGGCAGAGGCATATTATATGCCCACATTTCACCTTTTTAGAATTTGTCCCACGTAATAGGTGGTGAGCCGTATTGCCGTGTTGAGATGGACAGGCGCAGGTTGTGACTGCCTGCTGTTGAAATTTTTCAAGTCGCCTAAAAAGGCCTTCAGCTATGCTTAACGACTGCCATTTTACTGGCAACCGAGACCAAAGGCTTAAGGTGCCTTCCGAAGCACGGAATCAAATAACTGTTACTAAGTGGTCACATGGACGGTCACCCATCCAAGGACTGGCCATAGTGAAAGTTGCTTACTACAGTGATCGTTAACAGAACACTGAGTCCGCGGGGCCACGGGTGCCATTTAGAAAACTATAATATCTTCAGCTGTGGTAGAAGATGCTAGCTTTCATCAGTTTCATCATTAGTAATACTTTTTTTGAAGCGCTCGTGGCCCCGCGGACTCAGTGTTCTGTAAACGATCACTGCAGTAAGCAACTTTCACTATTACTCAACCGCCTGATGCCTATAGTTGATAGTGCACTCATTCCTGAACAAGCTGGGTTCCGCCCGGGTAAGTCCTGCTCCGGCCAAATTTTAAATCTCACTCAGTATATTGAGGATGGATTCGAGCTCGGTCGAATTACTGGCGTCTGTATGGTCGATCTCTCAGCGGCATATGACACCGTAAACATCAAACGGCTGCTTACAAAAGTGGAAGCCATGACTGAAGACACTAAGCTGGTTAGGGTGCTGGGACAGTTACTGTACAACCGCCGGTTCCAGGTCTACCTATCTACAGACAAAAGCCGGTGGCGTTGTCAGAAAAACGGGCTTCCCCAGGGAAGTGTTCTCGCACCCATCTTATTCAATATTTTTACCAATGACCAGCCTTGTGCTCCGAATACAAGGAGTTTTCTGTATGCGGACGATTTGGCTCTGGCGACTCAGACCCAAACATTTGAGGAAGCTGAAGAACATCTCAGTTTAGCTTTGATCGGGTTGGAAGGTTATTATAGAACAAACGGACTAAAACCCAACCCATCAAAAACTCAAGTATGCGCGTTTCACCTGCGCAATCGGGATGCCAAACGTCAGCTCAAGGTTACCTGGTCGGGATCTGAGTTAAATCACTGTTTTCACCCAAAGTATCTCGGTATCACCTTGGATAGGACTTTGAGTTTCAAAACTCACTGTCTGAACACTAAGGCCAAAGTGGGGGCACGAAACAACCTACTCCGCCGCCTAACTAGTACGGCCTGGGGAGCGGAGCCCAGCGTCCTCCGTACGACTGCTTTGGCTTTATGTTTCACTGCGGGTGAATTTGCGTGCCCCGTGTGGCACCGATCAGCTCACGCCAGGCAGGTGGATGTAGCCCTAAATGATACCTGTCGAATCATCACCGGTTGTTTAAAGCCCACTCCCCTCACCATGCTCCACCCACTAGCCGGCATCGCCCCACCAGCAACAAGACGAATCGCCGCATGCAGACTGGAGAAGGCGAAACAAGAGACGGTCTCCCAACACTGCCTATTCGGACACCAACCACCTAGAGCTCGCCTAAAGAGCCGTAAAAGCTTTATCCAAAAAACCATAGCCTCAAATGAACACCCTGTTGCGCTGAGAGTCTCGCTTTGGAAGGCGAAACTACCTCCACCTTCCGACTTTCTGCCTCCTCAGGAAAAGCTACCTCCTGGATGCGACCTCCGATGGCCGGTGTGGAGATCTCTCAACCGCTTACGAACTATGGTCGGCCGGTCCAGACAAAACCTGTGCAGGTGGGGAATGCGAGATCCGGGCTTAGCCGCATGTGACTGCGGCGCCTCCGTGCAGTCCATGTCGCACTTACTCGCATGTCCCCTTTGTCCTACATCTTGCTCTAAGGCCGACCTTATTAACGCCACCGACAGAGCAGTTGCGATGGCGGAGTTTTATGCCAAAATTGTTTAAAAAAAAAGAGGAATCATTGACACGATAGAAGAAGAAGCAACTTTCACTATGGCCGGTCCATGGATGGGTGACCATCCATGTGATCACTTTGTGACATTTATTTGAGCGTTTCCGTGCTTCGGAAGGCACGTTAAGCCGTTGGTCCCGGTTGCCAGTAAAATGGCAGTCGTTAAGCCAAGTTGAAGGCTTTATTTCAACAGCAGGCAGTCACAACCTGCGCCTGTCCATTTAAACACGGCAATACGGCTCACAACGTATTACGTGGGACAAATTATAAAAAGGTGAAATGTGGGTATATAATATGCCTCTGCCTACCCCTTCGGGGATAGAGGCGTGATGATGAATGAATATTTACCCCTATAAACACCAAGTCCCGTATCGCAACTGAAACGTATAATGAAAATAATAGAGAACATTTGCCACGTCGTAGCACCTAAGCTCAAGCATATTATAGAATATTTTATCTCTTACTATATCCATAAACGTTTTGCATTTTATGACTACGTAAAAAGCTAGGGATAGATACGATAACCTACAGTCTGCGTTTGCAAACATTAGGTAGATAGGTAACATAACACCCTGTATGTGTTAGCTGGGGGAGATAGTGGTTTAATGTTATGGAGATATGAAGCCGTAATGTGGTGCTAGTTTATGACTTGACTATGAATATGAAGACAAAAAGAATATTTTGCTTGATAAACTCTGCTGAAGACTAAATAATGACTAAATTAGTATATTTTGGTATCTTTTTATAGTTTAAAATAACCTTATGAATATGAGTACTATGAGTAGGGAGTCGGATTGCACTGAGTCGGGGTGTTAACGATAATTTATTTCGACCTTACAATATTATGCATTATTTTCATAATTATATCAAATTTTGATTATGTCAAGAGTCGATTATGACATGTGTTACTTATGGAAACTAAATGATAGGAGTTTGCGTGGGATGGCTTACCTACTTATGGTTTGAAAATGTTCCCGATAGATAGGTAATTGTTTTGTTGGAAATTTTATATGGATGCTATAGTGGACTCCACCAACTAAAAACATACGATAGGTACCTTACAAATTGTCTGTGGACAAGAGTCCCGGGTAAGCACTCGGAATAATGTATCACGGTTACTGATACAGTGCACCGCACGGTATCTAACTTCGCTAGGTTTTGGAGTGAACGGAGCACTTTTTGGAGCGAGTGGAGCACTTTTTGGAGTGAGTGGAGCACTTTTTGGAGTGAGTGGAGCACTTTTTGGAGTGAGTGGAGCACTTTTTTGTGCCTCTAAGTGTACGATGCGCGAACTTACCAGCACTACTCCAAATACTTGCCAAGTTAGATGCCGTGTATGAACTGTTGGATCTCTATTGGTACTATACGGTTGGGATGACAATGGGAAACATACCACTGCAGTCTGCAGTATTCCAGCTTTTCTCTGGTTCATCATCACGCCTTTATCCCCGAAGGGGTAGGCAGAGGCATATTATATACCCACATTGCACCTTTTTATAATTTGTCCCACGTAATACGTTGTGAGCCGTATTGCCGTGTTTAAATGGAGAGGCGCAGGTTGTGACTGCCTGCTGTTGAAATAAAGCCTTCAACTTGGCTTAACGACTGCCATTTTACTGGCAACCGGGACCAACGGCTTAACGTGCCTTCCGAAGCACGGAACTTTTCTCTGCATTTTACAGTTTACACTGCGTGTAAAAATACAAAGACTGAGCCCATGTAGGCACAGTATAAATATATGTTGTTTAACCAGTATTGTAGCTCCCTACAAACGGACGAAGCGCAAGCTATACCTACGATTCTCGTTTTCGGCAGGCCTTTCAGCACGCTAGCAGGCGATTGTGCCGAGTAGACGAATGGACGGTGTGTCGTTTTTTAGATAGTAACCGCGCGTGTTTTATTTACTAAAAATATTTAATATGACAACTAGAGTCTATTGTGCTTGTTTTGGTTGCATGAATTCGTCAATAACGCACCCAGAGATAACGTTTTTTAGATTACCTGGAAACTCCGAAAGGTAAGACTATAAATTGATTTTACTTAAGTACTAATTGGTACTATATTACTAGTTGACTAAAGTTAAACAAAGTGATTGACACGAGTGAACTAGGTAGTAACATGAAGTAGGTGTGTTTGTGTTTAAAACTAGAGTTGTGCTTGCTCAGTCAGTGAACGTTGCGATCCAATATAGTACAATATCCAAAAAAAAACTAGTTCAGAACTCTATTACGTGTAGGTAGTACATTTAGTTCCGTTGTCAGTTCGTAGTTATTTAATTGAGAGCAATGATTTAGGTATGTTTCAAGAGTATTCATTCCTTTGTGGATGACCGATGTTACAGTACACTTAGCACCGTATGACTGCCTCTGTGGCGCGGTCGGTATTGATACCGCCTGCGGCGCTGGAGGTCGTGGGTTCGATTCCCACCCGAGACAAATATTTGTGTGACCCATAAATGTTTGTCTCAAGAGTCTGGTTGTTTCTATGTATAATATGTATGTATTTAAAAAGTATATTAGTATTAATATCTGTGGTCTGATACCCATAACACAAGCAGGTTATTCCTAGCTTACTTTGGGATCAGATAGCGTTGTGTGAAATGTCCGTGAATAAAAAAATATTGACAGCATTTTTTTGTTAAGTACCTTTGATTTTTATTACACGAATAGAGACAAATGTGAACTTCCAAAGTTTAACACAACTTGACAATGTACGAAAAGTACAAGTGTACTAGAGACTGACTAGTACTTTCAAATCGAAAAATAGTTTTAATTTTGTAAATCAAAAATTTAACTCAATGATTATAAAGACTAGAATTTCGTGATTCTATCACTGACGAAACATGTGATTAGCCGATTATTATTGTCTACGCCGCTTACTCGTTTTCAAATTTCTACACCCGTCAATCGTTAGTAGATAACGGGCGCTGCGCCGCCACGCCGCCACCCCGCGCCGCCAGCCGTTGCGGGGGTATTATATTATTACTCACAAAATATTTTTTTGTTTAAATAAAAAAGGTTTAATATTACTCGAAATGAAAGCCGGTTGTCAGTAAAACAACAATCCTTAATACTAATTGATGGCCTTGTGGGCGGATTGAAAAAAATCAACTGCATTAGGCTCACTATCTATTACGCGTACCTACGTAAAACTATAAGGTAAAATGTGGGCGTATACTATGCCTCTGCCTACACCTACAGGGATAAAGGCGTGACTATATGAATGTATGTATGTACATATTTACAATCGCAATACTAAATCGAAAGTCAAAGTAGGCACATATTATTAAAATGCTGTAGGTGGGCAGCCCTATCGCATGCTTACGTACCGCGCGGCTGTAGGCATTTATTTCTAAAATCCGGCCGAGTCAAACTACAGTCACAGTATAAAGAGTACTACTAACCAGTATTGTAGCTCCCTACAAACGGACGAAGCGCAAGCTATACCTACGATTCTCGTTTTCGGCACGCCTTTCAGCACGTTAGCAGGCGATTGTGCCGAGTAGTCGAATGGACGGTGTGTCGTTTTTTAGATAGTAACCGCGCGTGTTTTATTTACTAAAAATATTTAATATGACAACTAGAGTCTATTGTGCTTGTTTTGGTTGCATGAATTCGTCAATACCCAGAGATAACGTTTTTTAGATTACCTGGAAACTCCGAAAGGTAAGACTATAAATTGATTTTACTTAAGTACTAATTGGTACTATACTACTAGTTGACTAAAGTTAAACAAAGTGATTGACAAGAGTGACCTGGGTAGTTACATGAAGTAGGTATGTTTGTGTTTAAAACTAGACTTGTGCTTGCTCAGTCAGTGAACGGTGCGATCCAATATAGTACAATATCCAAAAAAAAAAACTAGTTCAGAACTCTAGTACGTGTAGGTAGTACATTTAGTTCCGTTGTCAGTTCGTAGTTATTTAATTGAGAGCAATGATTTAGGTATGTTTCAAGAGTATTCATTTCTTTTCCTACCGGGCTGTGCCACTACAACTACCGTGGGTACCGGTGGTTTGCTCGGAAGAATATTCCAGGACTTTGTTCTGATCACGACTTAGAAATCTTATTTGGGAGGAGGAGGTATTCTGTTTCATAACATATTTTATTCTCTCGTGATAGCTTTGAGTCGAATGAGGTCTTTGAACTGATCTGAGAGATAGTATGGAATTATGATAAAATATTTCAAGTAGGTACTTAGGTAAAAGAAACATCAGCCGTTTCCTCGGCATATTTATATGTATACTAGGTACTACCCGTTCGCTCTAAGTATGCTGGTCGCTTCCCATACAACGCCTCTATATCAGCCTCTCGCCAGCGGAAAACTTAGTGCGAACGGGCTATAGGTACAATATCGTGTAGTGTGACATAGGCCTGCTCTATATCTAAATAAGATGTCTTATCTTCGACGTGAACAAGTTTATCTGAAATCTTATTTATTTATCGGAAATAATTTATGTTACACTTGACAGTAAAACCGTGTTCAACGGTCAAGGTGAATCTTGCTATCAGCGTCTCACAGCAACGAGCTGAACTGCATCGATACTTAGGTACTCGTAAAATCCTGCATCGCGTTATAAAAGTTCTCACTCATAATCCTGTACATTCGCTCTCACGCTGAAGAGTGATTTTATAACAGACCACGACCCGCCAAAAGACGTAACCTGGGTGTTTGTGTCAGAAGAACTTCTCCCTTCCTACCTTCACTGTAACTGGAAGATAAATCTACAACTGCAACTTGAGAAGATTATTACATATTGAAGTATTTGGTAGACTCTGCTGGCAGTCATAGTTTTATGGGTTCAGAAAACCGAGACCAGGGATAGGTTGTTGAGAAAGGCGAGAGACAAAGTTCTACAGCGTTACGTTGGGTGTAGCGATAATTTATTTATTTAGTACTCGTAACAATATTACGCCTTCAACTCTTGTAAATTACAATTTCCACAGAGGTCATAGTTTGATAGTTCTTACTTGAATAGTTGTACCTACTAAATTCTTCTTCTTATAAAAATCATTTGCATCTAAATATCATTGAATACACAGTTTAAACTGAACGAATTTATTGAACGAATATTATTATTGAAGGAATATTTCGAAATGGGACATTAAATAAGTGAGCCAAGACACACAACTAATGTATTAATTAAGTGCGCCTTCACACTAGCGTAGGCGTTGGATGGACGTATGCGCGGCGTAGA
Source organism: Miltochrista miniata (assembly GCA_933228765.1). NCBI lineage: Eukaryota > Metazoa > Arthropoda > Insecta > Lepidoptera > Erebidae > Miltochrista > Miltochrista miniata. The sequence continues at coordinate 9,879,954 of OW121773.1, read as the reverse complement.
CGTGACGTATACGCGACGTATACGCCGCGCTAGAGTCACACAATTTCGTTGGCGTTATGGTATCATCGTTAACAAAATAGATTCTGACCAGGAAACACTATTGATGGCTTTACTTTTAAAAAAGAAGATTAGTGCGAACTGCGAATCAAATTTTGTTCGTGGTTCGGGAAAAACTACCCGGGCAGGTCCCGGGCACCCGACCGTATGCTATTATTTTTATATCGTTTTTTTTCATTAATTACACAATAATTAAAACGATGCATACGAAAATACATGTTAATTTGCAATCCAACATGGCCGCCGCGCGCCGTATTTACAAAATTTCATGATAGTATGCTGAGTACGAATTACATGATAATTTTGCAATCCAACATGGCCACTTCACCGTTATCACAAAATTTTACCGTGGCCATATTTTATTGCCAAATTATTATGTAATTTGTACTCAGAATACTCAAACCACTTAAACGATACCCATCGTGAAATTTTGTAAATACGGCGCGGCGGCCATATTGTATAGCAAAATTATCTGTTAATTACCTGCCCGCACACGTGTTTCCCTCATCTTACAATCACGGGTTCTTCAAGAGGAGCGTGAAGGGCACATCACAGGGCTGCCAACTTAAGGACTACTGTCAGCAGTGGCCCCCAATCGCTAGATGCACCACGGTTTTCCATCAGGCTGGTGGCGACGTCAATTTGGCGAGCTAGATATTAAAAATAAAATCGTACTCAGCATACTCAAAAACCCCTTAACTAAGCGATACCACTCATGTAATTTTGTAATTCCGGCGCGGCGGCCATATTGGATTGCAAAATTATCATGTAATTCCCACTCAGCATATAAAATATTCAGGATCCTGCCGTTTGGCAGAATTTGTTTCGTCAATTTTCACTCCCCAAAAAACTTATCGCATAGTTTCATTTCCTAAAAGAATCTTTAGCAAATTTATATTTCGCATTTTAATTGCTTCGTCAAATAACAGCTTGCTCAATTTTCATTAAGTCAAATATACTCTTAAGATAATTATTTTCTAGTAACAATCATTTCCATGCCGAGGATAAGTCGCTTGTGAACAGGATTGTACACGATCCCCTAGTAACGCCAATGATATAAAAACTATAGATACGTTATAGACACTTGAAAATGGCAACACGTAAAGTAGGTAATTACCTGAAAATCTGTGACGCGGCTGTAGGGTTAGAGAAAGTTCTATTCGCACTGTTTTAAATTTTGTTTGTAACGAAAACTCGAAAAAAACATGCCTTCATGTATCTTCAGATGATGCACAAGCTACACAGCAACTGTTCAATATAAAAACGTGTCATTTCATGCGTAAGTACAATAGAATCAATATCAATACATATAATAAAATCGTAACAGGTCGCTGTCTGTACATGGAAGATAAATAAGAAAAAATATTATAGGGGGGCTTTATGAACGCAATAGAACCCAAAACAATGATTTTTAGAATTTTTGTCTGTTTGTCTGTATGTCTGTATGTCTGTATGTCTGTATATCTGTTTGTCTGTACGGTTGTGCACGCTAATCTCAGTAACCGCTCAACCGATTGCAATGCGGTTTTTTTTATTGTGTTGAGGTTTGCTCCAGTTAACATTTAGCGTTTGTTTTATGTAAATCGGTTTAGAAATAAAAGAGTTATAACACTTTTAAGAATCAGATATTTTGAATATTTTAATTGTAGGGGTTTCTTTGAATGTGAGTGAACCTAAACTGGCGTGTTGGCTTAATCATAAAAGAGCTTAATGATTAAGACTATTTTTAAACAATTCAGTCCGCGCCGAAGGCGTGGACTGAATTGTTTTAAAATAGACTTAATCATTAAGCTCTTTTATGATTAAGTAAACAGGGCAGTTTCAGACGCTGCTTGATGACTCTGATGAAGAAATACCTTTCCTTTCATACACCTTATGTGACGTAAACGAAGTTGCGGGCTCAGCTAGTTAATAATATTATTTCATTTTCTCGGATCGATAAAATGGCGGCAAGCATAATGAATGCCCAAGTAAAATGTACTCTATAGTCTGTGGTTTGGCGCCCGCGACCCGTAAGGGGATGTCGGGGAGATTTTGTACTAATGTTTTATTTTGCTATTTGAATATTTTTTTTATTTAGGTAATTATATTTCTTTAAAAAATAATGAAACATAATAGTATATTAAGATTATTAAAATGATTTAAATTACAAATATTTGGATTACTTACTAGGTACTAAATTCTTACTTATTTAAATGAATGTTTCTGTATGATATTGTTATATTTTTATTTTATGACTTAAATACCGTTAATAATTACTAATCTGATAAACATTTACATTTTATAAATTTAAATATTACGTACCTACTTTACCTACCCGTAAAAACATTAACCATAATTATTATGTCTCAGTAAGTGAAATTCAAGTTTCCCTTTTTCCCCACATTCCTCTGATATTGACTTCATGCATGCTACCACAGATAATTTAAATAATTCTTTTTTCAAATTTATAAAAGTTTAGCTGTTTTTGAAAGCCGCAATGTTCGTGTATAACGTGTCTATATTATGATACGTCTTTGAGTAACGCGGCGTATGCGTCATACGTCCATCGTACGCCTACGCTGGAAAAACGCTAGTGTGAAGGCGCACTAAGCCGTTTGAAATAAGTTAGGAACACTGACAACTACAAACGTACAAACTAAGTTATTCATACCTTTTGATCCCCTCATTATAGTTCTCTTTGCATTACACATGTCTGTAGACATTATACTATTGATGAGAAATAATACTCCAATATCCTTTACATAGCTATTTATTCTTCTGTTCTTCGTATAATAATAGATACTACTCCTACATTCCACTTAATGGTATTACGAAATAATAATCCTATGATTGTAGATTCTTTACATTTTTATTTTCACAATCTAACTAATACTTGCACAACTAAGTACTAACTATTAATTAATACAAATATTCTACTTTAACTAATTAGCACTTTACTGAACTCGATCAGGAAACAGAATGTGTTCTTTTTCCAGAATATTCACTTTTTATCGCCTCTCAACAACTCCCACCTCATAGTGAACATTTTTATGTCAAATCAACTACCCACTATTTTCGAATAATCAATTAATGTTTTATGTACAGGCTAATCATTCTACTATGAGGCGGTGTTGACATCACAAAAATAACTTATTACTACTTAAAACTGAATGGTTTTAGAAAAATCACAACACTATCATGCGGGTATAATGATACATACGTAAATATATTGTGTGTACAGATATCTTAAATTATTAAAATGAACATTTGTCATACGCAGCCTCTCAGTCGCGTACGAAGTTCGCGTGGGCACAGATGCTCTACGTTATCACCAATCACACCATTATAGACTAATTTTCCAATAGAAATAAATAATACACAGTAGCGGAACGGTCAAAATAACTACCACTTAACTGTTTCCGTAGTGGCAGTGCGGCCATTTTAGTCATCTGACAGACGCATGTACTGTAATATTTTTGAATTTTGCCGCGAAATCAATCGAATGGTTTCATCGATTGGCGCGGGTCGCGGTACATTCAACCAGTGATTTTTTTAAAATACAAATTTAAAACTGGATTTTTTTGGGACTTTCAAAGTGGATCCGTTTGTGAAAAGAAAAATGAAAGTTTTCAAGAAAAAAATGCGTTTTTCAATAGCTTCCAGCTATTTGTAGACTTTCTCAATTTGTAGATACTGAGAATTGGTTATAGTTTATTTTTTTTTTTACTTTTGTGACATTGTTTTGAAAATTGGAGTTCAAATATTAAGGGTAAGTAATATTTAATATTGTAATATTCATATACTTACGTATAAATGCAATTCTATGGTTTTGGTGAAAACCTGCAAAAGTTTTCACCAAAAGATAAAACTGCAGTTTTAGCTGTAAAATGGAGTACAGACGGGCTTAAGGCGAGACTTAGTCTGTAGCCTGTGACTCTGTTGCATTGAACTACGTCACTAGGTCACGTGGATCGTCTGTTCAAAGTTTGATTTGAAACAAAAATGACAACGTCAATCGGATTGAGCTTTCACTTTCACAATAAACGTGTTAGAGAGGGGCAGTCTGGTGAGAACGATCTCACGGCTTTTTTTTTGTTAAAATTGACTTATTTTTAAACAAGTTCAACACATAAGTTCACAGATGTCGACAAAGTTTTATGTTAACCTATCTATCATGCTGCAAAGAGACAACCAGTGGGCACTAGCAGGATATAGGCACTATCAGTTGTTACAACTGCCAGCCTGAAAATATAATATAATAATAAAAATAATAATAACCTGCTCTACCAATCCATGACAGGGAAACATTTAATTTCTCTACATAGCCAAAACGAAAACTGAAATGCATTTAGATTTTAACTGCTAAAGGAAATACCCACCTACGCCAACAAAATCTTCTAGGTTGCTTTTTATGAAATCTACTACAAAGAGTATTTTAAAGAGTTCTTCCATTTTATCCCATCCTCTGCTTTTCGATCGAGAGCACAATGCTGTCATAAAATTGCCACATGTAGTGCAAATATTTTCACCAAATATATTTGTCACCAAATATAAAAGATCCATTCTCTATCTTACAGCGAAAACTTGGAACTTGCTGGGAGGACCTCGTTTTCCTTTTCGGTAATTGGTAAAATTTACAATTTTCTTATCAAGCTCGTAATGAAATTGGTGTTAAGAGGCAGTGAAGGGTAGATCATAGATACGAGCCTGAAGCTTCCGCTGCGTTGTCTTGTGCCTTCGATTTTTGCCCATTAATGAGACCAAGAAGGAGAACAGTTATTCCTCGAAGACTTCGTTTCGTTCGAGATTGGTGGGATAAATCACGGGACCACGAATGAACAGAATCCGGGACGAAACCCTAAGGGAAGAGACGTAGGTACATAAGCATTCTGTCTTATTCATTCTCTGCGTAAAGAAAGGAGGGAGACCTGAAGGTTTAGTTGCGTGTTCCTTCCCAGTACCCTTAATCGTCGACTATTATTCTCCATTGTACATACATCATATATGGTCACGCCTTTATCCCCAAAGCGGTAGGCAGAGGCATATTATATGGTCACATTTCACCTTTTGCATTATTTGTCCCACGTAATAAGTGGTCAGCCGTATTGCCGCGTTGAGATGGACAGGCACAGAATGACTGCCTGCTATTGAAATTTTTTAAGTCGCCTGAAAGTCCTGTAACTTAATATAACGACTGCCATTTTACTGGCAACCGGGACCAACGGCTTAACGTGCCTTCCGAGGCACGGAAACGCTCAAATAAATGTCACAAAGTGACCACATGGACGGTCACCCATCCAAGGACTGGTCATAGTAAAAGTTGCTTACTACAGTGATCGTTTACAGAACACTGAGTCCGCGGTGCCTCGGGTTCTTCATTGTGCAATACAAATCTCGGTAATAATAGATGCCTATTTTAAACTGATAGTGAAGACACGAGCTATATCCGCAGGAAGCGATGAACAGGCGTGAGTTATTGCTAAATGTCTCACGCATGAGATATAGGAGCAGTCAAGATTTACTGAGCTCAATGCTCAACTTAATATTGTGATTATTATAGTCTAGATTTTTCTTCCTGCAGTAAAATTAAGTTTTCTTTATAGATGGGTTTCTTTAGCAGAATCGTTACAATATACTCGAATTTGCCTACGATTTAGAACTTACTACTTAGGTATACACCTTTTTCAAAAACTCGTACTAAACTGGTTCATAAGGAACTATGAACACAATTATTACCTATGTAGAGTTTCCATATCAGTACCATAGGCTAATAGGTATCTATGGATTGTCTTACTTTAAGAATGTTTCGATTCTATAGCGCTCGATACCTTTTTAGGGTTTCGTAGCCAAAGGGCAAAAACGGAACCCTTATAGATTCGTCATGTCTGTCTGTCTGTCTGTCCGTCAGTGTGTCACAGCCACTTTTCTCCGAAACTATAAAGCCTATGCTGTTGAAACTTGGTAAGTAGATGTATTCTGTAAACCGCGTCAAGATTTTTATATAAAACTAGAAAAAAAAAGCAGCTAATTTTGGGGGTCCCCATACTCATAACTGAAACTCAAAATGGTTTTTCATCAAACCCATACGTATGGGGGGGGGGGGTACCTATAGATAGGTCTTCAAACCTGCTATTGAGGTTTCTAACATTTTTTTTTTCTAAAGTGAATAGTTTGCGCAAGAGACACTTCCAAAGTGGAAAAATGTGCCCCCCCCCCCTCTAACTTCTAAACTAAGAGAATAATAAATCAAAAACAATATATAATATATGATGTACATTGCCATAAAATCTACCAACGAAAATTGGTTTGAACGAGATCGAGTTCGTAGTTTTTTTTAATACGTCACAAACCGCAATTTATGCCTAGAATAATCACTACCACTGCGAACGTATTAAAACATCAAAGAACTAAAAAATCTTTTATATTATGTTACTTGCTGCTACGGAACCCTTCATGGGCGAGTCCAACTCGCACTTGGCCGGTTTTTTCTTAAGGATTCATGGCTGGTGCAATCTAGTCGAAACCTTAGGCAGCAGATAGAAATAAAATCTCATTAAAATATAACTGGAACTGTTTTTTTTTCCATAAAGTACTTAAAGTACCGAACAACCTTGCAGTTCTATTGTAACAAACAAAGGCACTATTTAATAGTAGGAATCTGTAGGCAAGGTATTTTGTGCGTAGTATCCATCCATGGTAGGTACTGGTCGGTGAATTGTTAGGTGTATCAGGCACGGGAGCTTCGGTAAGTATCTGTGGCGAATACACCGGGAAACCACGGCCGAGTGCTAGCACTGCGAGGAGCGGACACAGCGCTCCACACGTTGGTGGAGTGCACGGCGTGGGGGCAACAGCGTCAGGTCCTCGTGACAGATCTGGACGGGCACACTCTCTCGTTCGAGACCATGTTGCGAGCCATGATCTCCAGCAGGAGTAATTGGGACTCCGCTGCCTCTTTCTGCGAGCAGGTCATGCTCGTTAAGGAGACTGCGGGGAGGGAGCGGGAGAGAACTCTCCCACCCGAGTTCTGCAGTCAGCGGCTTGGGCGCCGCCGACGTGTCTTCGCCCAGGACTATCGGCCTCCATGACCAGGGGTCTGAGGACGGTGAAAGGGCTGCCCCGCGTCCTTTCGGAAGCAGGCCCTAGACGTGCCTGAGGGATGTGAGGGATCCCACGCATGCCCCCTCTAATTATTTTTACAAAAAGAGTCCTCTTCAAAACATTCACGTCCTAAAAGGGAAATAAAATAATTTAAGTTTACGTCTAAACTAAATGTCATACATATTAAAGTAGACCGACGGCCTAGAAAAGGCATAAATAAAACAACATCGTGTGTTGACGGCGCAAAATGGCTCAACACTTTTTACGTGGAACAAAAAACTATAGGTGAAATGTGGGTGTTACTGTACACCCACATTTCACCTCACGTCGTCCTCGTCCTCTACCTACCCCTTCATGGATAAAGGCGTGACCATAATATGTTTGTTTGTTATGAAAGAGTATCTTTGTCCAGCTGTGGATTACAAAAGGCTGAAAGATTGAGGCCAGAATTAATTAAAATAGGAGTAAGAATGTAAACACAGCTTGTACATATACACATATAGTCACGCCATTATCCCCGAAGGAGTAGACAGAGGCATAGTATATGCCCACATTTCACCTAACAGTTTTATGTCCCACGAAATAGGTGGTGAGCCTATTGCCGCGTCGAAATGGACGGGCGCAGGTTCCGCGACCCGAAGTCGAAATTTTTCAAGCTGCCCATAAGGCCTTCAACTTGGACTAGCGATTGTCATTTTACTGTCAACCGGAACTTATACTAAAAGTAAAGTAATTTTCCATTTGGCCAACTACTAACAAGTACAACGTAACTATGGTAACCATACTGAAGATGACTCATTCAGTATGGTTACCATAGTTATAGTGTGCTTGTTAGTAATTGGTCAAATGGAAAATCACTTTACTTTCAGTAACAATTTTTGGTGGTAACTTCACCCCTTTTGAGCGAAGTACCTAAATTGCACGATGCCTATGAAGATGCCAGGCCAGTCACAACCTGCCCCTGTCTATATCTACACGGCAATACGGCTCACCACCTATCACGTGGGAAAATTCTAAAAAGGTGAAATGTGGGCATATAGTAGGTATGCCCACATTTCACTTTGTCTTCCCCTTCGGGGATAAAGGCGTGATCATATGTACCTGTATGCCCCGTATCTTGTATTGTGCTGGCAATCTTCATTTTAGGCATTTCCATTCTTAGGCATCAAACATTGTTGTCTAAGTATATTGTAGGCAAAATAAGTTTTTAGGCATCGTGCAATTTAGGTACTTAGAGTTTCAGGTATTTCGCGTTTTAGGTAGACATGCAGCATGGCATCGTGCAATTTAGGTACTTCGCTCAAAAGGGAACTTCACTTTCACAGTCCCAGTTATTCTCTGGTATAGTCTTACTCCGATTTTGGTCGACTCCTGAAACAATTTACAAAGTGCACATTGAGTCATTCCGCAGTAGATACAATAAACTACATCAATCGCAGAGCTCTAGTCCAATGTTTTGTCAGCAAATTTATGGTAATTTTGTCAGTGTTTTATTTTAACCCATCAGTCCTGCCTCGTGCACAAAAAAGGTAATTGGGTTTAGCCACAAGCTCTGGCAAGATAAATGGCGATTGCTGGTAATTACTTCGAAAATAGAGCTATGTATAGAAACACTGCTGTGTTATGTATTCATTTAGTTAGAAAGCAGTTTTAGAGATAATGGTAAATGAAGGTAAAACAGGAAAATCTGAAACAAGCTTAAAACAGAGAAGTCGACCCTAATTTTTAATGATTAAAGGTTCCTATGGGCGGCTTGAAAATGTTCAAAGGCAGGCAATCAAAGATTGCGCTTGTTTATTTCAATACAGCAAGACCTATTAATGTAGGACAAATTCTAAAAAGGTGAAAAGTGGGTTTATAATGCCCTTTCTGAGAAAAAGACGTGACCGTATGCTTGTACGTATGTATAAGAAAACCTAGTTTTTTTTGGTTGGTTGGTTTTATGGTCGATCTTTTAAGTCGATCGGTTCTGTACAGAATTCTCCCCAGTGCAGTGTGGGAGTGGTATGTCTGACCAGCACGAATTGTTTGGGATCAGAATCCCTATCGTTGAATGATGACAATAGCTGAATCACACGTTTCTTTTCTGCATCCTTAGACAAGTGGTACAAGCGTAAATCGCAATCGAAAGGATATAATACCACCCAAGCTCGTTTAAGGGGGCTGATCTCGCTCTTTGTGCACTGATTTAGCTCACGTAGCACGTGTATCTGTCTGGATTAATATCTCCGACATTTTCGAATATGACATCTCTAATTTATTAGATATCTCAGAGATTAGATTCTATGTTTCTTGTAGAGATTTTACCTGAAATTGTCTCTTTTTGATACGTCAGTGATGTGATGTTCCCAAGAGCTCTCTTCATAGTAATATATACATTCATAACGTACATATCGTCACGTCTTTATCCTCGAAGGGATAGTCCCCTCCACTGACCCATGGTCTTACCAGCCTCTTGCCTTTGAAGATTGAATAATCGGGAGTTATTTGCAGTACTTGCGTGTGCTCTTTCTTCGCGTTTCCCAATCCCCGAAGGGGTAGGCTGTGGCATTTCACCTTATAGTTTTATACCCACCTAAAGTTTGACACGCTTCTGGGAAGTCCGTAGTGTTCCCCAGGAGTTCCCAGGCGGTTCAGTAGTTTAGGTAAGGTAATTTGTCCTGGAGTCAATAATGCACGAACTCAGAGTATTAATATTTTTATTACAACTTCACCAGTAATAAACTTAAATCTAACTTATAACTATGTACTCATCCGGATTCTGGGATGGGACTTCCTTCCTCCAGGATATGTAAAATAAGTAATATGGCTCTACGCCTATATTTTCAGCAAAGATATATTACGGGTATAAGCAGGGGTTTTTTAATCATAAACTTGGAAGCTCATTCTGAAAAGAACAAACAATATATTTTATATACACCCTCTTCAACCATAGATATCCCTAAACTTTCCCTTATTACTAATTTTTACTCCCCATTTTAAAACATTTAATATACCAAAGAACATTACCCCTTTTCTAAATTTCACAAACGCCTGCCTGATAAAATAAATTTACTTAAAATATACTTTTTTTTACATGAAAATTACCCACAATTAATTTACTTAATAAAATTTATGAAGTTGATGCTTACCAGAGCTTCCGTTTTCAATGTATAATTTTATTAAAATACTTGGGCTACGTACGCCCTCACTGGTATTTCAATGAAATATATTTTATAGAATAATTTACTTTGATGTAAATTTTCTTCGACAGTATGAAGTAAAATAAATTAATTTTAGTTAGTTCCTGATTTCCTCTTCTACTATTGCGCACGCTTATATATAGCTTACATCCCACCATATCTCCTTCCATCAACTACCCCTACTTTGACACTATTAAGGACACACCCATTATACCGACCTAAGTACCTGAACTAACTGAATTAGTAGATAATATTTCCATTTAAATATCTCCATAGAGTAATTCTGATGGTGTTCACAAGATAGATAGAAAAAAGACGTATTTAAGGCTTAATATTAAGAGATTCAGGTAATACGAACCGCCTGAATGTAATATAGAATATGGCTTGAATTGAAGACTGAGATTTCTATAACCGTCTCAGAGAAGAAAATTTATATAACAACATATACAACGGTGTAATAACATTGTATATGTCTATAATGCAATATATTTGCATATAATAAGCAAGCCTTTAAGAGCTTCCTATTAGGTACTACGTAAATCTACGAGGGCAAGCTTACAGCTTCCGAGTGGCAGAATTTACTACTAAAACCAAGAAACAGAAATATAGCACTGAATACACCTACAGAATCATCCTACCAGAATTCTAACCAAAAATATACAAACAACAGAAAAAAAAATATCATATGTACCAACCTTAACCTCTCACTGATAACCAATATCCAATAATATATGTATTAACGTTTTCAAAACGTATGCATCACTATTAACATACTGCATGTGCATAAAACTTTCATAAATTCGTAATTCTTAATACTTTGTAATTTTATAAACTCACGGCACGTACACAACTTTCACTTATCATGACAATGAATTCACAATGTGACCTCAAGCTTAACAATATTTTGAGGTACCCTCATAAATTTTCACAATTATTCATAAGGTCTCTTACACACTGACTCAAATTTATCGTGTATGTTTGACTGTCCGCGACAACATCCAAAAGAAAATCAACACTCATTTTTAAATCATTTACCTGATATTGCTACTTTTGTCTTACTTACTTTAATTTAAGTTGATAAAATCTAAAAAAAATGACGCTAATTTTGTTTTAGAATAGGGTAGAGAATTTTTTTTTATATATATGCAAAGTACCTACTGACTATTTCAAAATTTCATAATTCACCGGACTCACCCATTCCTTTGAATAATGTGCCTTTCATACTCTCATATTCATACCTTTCATACATTCATACGTCTCATACATTTCACGCTCATAAAATACTCATGCACACTTGTGTCATCAATACAATCACATGATGACGCAATTCTTACATACAAGAGAATTTAGCTTCAATTTAACACTAAATCTCAACATTATTCATTAAAACTGTATCCTGTCCTTACGCTTATGGACTTATGATAGCGTGATGAAATGCAGTCTGTAAGAACCCTAACGATATTCACATGATATTCACAACTACCCATACTTATGAGAGAAAAATAAAATGACACTACGATTTACTTTGACTATTTTTAGCTACAAGGTTGAATTATTGACTTACTTTATGAAGATTATAATTATTTATTCTTTGTAATTATTTAGTATACATATTAACTACTATACAGCATTATTGTAATGATTTTATGATGAACATTTGTTACCTACCCCAAAAAAAATTATATTACTAAGGTGGCTATCGATATAGAAAAGATAACTTTATGAAGGTGGCAGACAACATACGGCCCACCAGAAGGACTGGCGGTTACCGCAGCCTATGAACATTTGCCTCACCATAGGCGACAAACTCATGCTGCCGACCCTGTAAAACCCTTTTACGGCCCTTTTTAAAGAACCCCATACTATTACTGTAGAAGCCGGCTCATAACCGCGAATAACTACTTCACAAGTTAATTGATTTTTACAGAGCAAGAAATATCTAATTTTATTACTATCCATATTAAACGGTTCTGGTAAGCACCGAATCACTCACAATTTTTAAGACACAAATCACTTGCTCTATTCACATAGAACTACAATAACATTCAGATTTTCCTGAAACAATACACAAATTATATAAAACAAAACCTACCGTGAATGGTTTGCATTCATAAATCTTTAAAACATTAACAAATTTTATTTCTAATAAGAAGGTTCGTAACATTTTTACTAATGTGGGTATATTTTTTGCGTTAAAGTTACTACAATTAATTATCAAAAAACAATGAGGGTAGAATTTTTTCCTTACGATGAACAATACAAAACATGAATATGACTATAAGCCAACAATTATATAATGAAAGATATTTTACTATTAAAAGTACTTGACCGTAATTCGAAGCTTATATAATGAGATAGGCATATCCGTTACCCGTAGGCTTATCTTACTCATGTTTGATGACGTATTTCCGTCGACTCACCAGCAGGGGGCGCCACCTGTGAACTTATAAATGCAGATGGCCGCCATCTTGTCCTCATTGGCGTTTTGATTCCCGTAGCAAAAGGTTATAGCAGGAACACCTGCTAGTGCATTTATTTTTTCTAGTTACTAGTTATATACCTAGTAAAGTTATAAAAAGTGACTTGGGATTAAAATAGTGAAATTACAGAAATAATTATTTAACGGCTTTGCCGTTCGTTTGAATATACAGTGAATCTAAAACAAGTGACTTGTGATTGAAGTAAGTGAACCTACAGACATATTTAACGGTTTGACCGTTCGTTTAAGTCTCAGGTATGTTTTTACTTCATATTTTTACGATCACATATGAGTGTGATACGTCATAATAACCTATTATTTTAAAATAGCACGTAAACCTTTCGAGGTTGCAGTTTCTTTTATTTAATATCTTTAGTTACAGCTAATATCAAACTGTTTTATAGATTGTATTCATAGGTACTAATACTTTTTTTTTAGATATTATTTGCTTCGTGTATGTACAGCGTCAGTACCGCCGAATATAGAAAATATTTTCAAAATATTTGTATACCTACCCACATAAAGGCACATTAATTATTAGATGTTCCTATACATGTAAAAATATGGCCTATTATGGGTAAAATCGTAATCATCCCAAGTTTCTGAATACGTACGAGTGTGTCAAAGTAATAACTAAATGTTCACCATGAAAGTAGTACTTAAATTTTAGGTACCTAACATAATACTATTTCTTTTAGTTTGGTTTCTTGATAGAAATGAATCCTACATCCTTAGAAAGAGAGCTTATTCCAAGTGGAGTATTTCAGAAGCGCGCTCTGAGCTCCAGTTACTGTATTAGGTGCGTCAAATAGCTACAGTTCCAGCTCATTTAGCTCGAACTTCAAATAAGGGCGATCGTGACGCCACGTGCATTGTCGTAAGTGAAGTAAAAGAAGCCGACTTCCACTAAACCAGATAAGGGTGATGGAAATAGGTGAGTTATTTCTCATTTACCTAACACTGGTCCTGACCAAGTGTAAATTTATTCACAGATCAGAAGTTAATTTACGAGGATGATAGAAACAGCCAATCATCCTTGCTTCGTATTTTATATAGGGACAGCATTAAAAGAGATTTCGGTTACCCAAGATCCTAAGACACAGTATAACCTAAGAGGTTGATAGACACGTTTTGACTACAAATTGCCTAAATAAGATAATATGCTGATACCCACTATTGTAAAATCATAGTCTTGGGTTCGTCAACCTAGACAAAAACGGGGACATCCGACAATTCGAATCCCTGCTACATTTTGAAAAAGCTGACAAGGTTCTTTCTGCCAAAAGGCTTTTGCTGCCAAAACCTGTTGTATTTTTAAACAAAGAGAATCTTTTGAAAAACTTAAGTTTCTTCGAAAATATTTATGACAAACTTGAAGACCTACTATAATAATAGGATTTCCATAAATCTTTTATCAATTTATTACAAATGGCCTGCGGCCATAGATCTGATTTCATATATTATTCTCAGAATTGTCAAAGACCCAATTCTTAAAAATGAACCTTGATAAAATATCGCCTTCAAACACATACATTTTCGAGGCTGAAGCCTTTTCAACGGCACTCGGGAAGGCATGCATTTTGGTCTTCGATCTCCAAAAAGGATGACCCCGAAAAAAGTTCATCCAAATCATTACGCCAGCCTTCTAGAGGATCAGGCGTCAAGATCAGATCTCCATCGAATGGAGTCCAGATTCCATTGTACCAAGAGCCTTTTTAGGCCTGTATTACAGTTACCACTCTCGAGGGGTGTGTACAATATCTATAATAATTGGGCATACGACAGTAAATGTCCCTTCAATTAAGAAATTTCTGAGCTTTAGGCTCTCAAAGAGACTGAGAAGTTTAACATCCTCTGCCCATACCAGCAAAGGAAACACTAACCAGTTACCACCCTCGAGGGGTATGTACAATATCTATAATAATTGGGTATACGATAGCAACCAGGCGTACGATAACATACTAAGTAACCATGCAAGGATGTCCCTTCAATTACGAAATTTCCAAACTCGAGGCTCTCAAAGAGACGAGGAGAGGTCTAACATCCTCTGCCCACACCAGCAAAGGAAACACTAAATGATATGACCCTTTCATTCTATGTCGGTCAGTTAACTCTGTACAAAATATGTTGGTAAGAAACGAGAGTACCAAAAAGTTTTAAATTTATAAAAGGGTACCGCATTCCCTTTATCCAGAAACTCCAATCCGTCCTGCACGGTATTCGAGAGGACGCAGGTTCGAATCCTGCTCAAAACTGATAACCTTCCCACATTTAAATTTACACGGAACTCTGTTCAAGTCCCGTCCTGACAAAATTGTAAAATTTTCACTTTATGTTAAAATGCTATGGAAAACTTGACTAAGGTGGAATACTAATTGCTTTAAATACTTAACATCCATACAACGAACTCTTTTTAAAAAGGTTTCCTTTTTAACTGAAATGACCACATTGTGCAATGGTTCAAAAGATGAATGCTCAAGGCACTCTAAAACTAGTTCCTTTGTCACCAAGTTTGATTTCTCCACTTTTCCTAACTTCAAATAGCGATGGGTCATCCGCCCAGAATTCAGTTTTAGGACATTGTACGCCTTTGTGAAGCCAGAATAATTCTATCTTTCAGCATGTTCCGTTTACCAGATTTCCTCCAACCACGAGATTGAATGTGCAAAATACATCTCAGTCAAGCTTATTTTCATGGTAAAGCTGATGTAGTGTACATTATTCTTTCTCAGAGCACATTCTTGTCTTCCGCTCGGGTAAGCCGCACCCAAAACATTTTCGTTTCTCACCATCCGGGTGCCTCGATTTCTATAGAATAAGAGTATTCAAATTCTCGTCTACCTACACAAAATCTAATTTTGCGCATCAAAATCCTGTTACTCTTCACAAACACGTACAAATAGCCTTGAAAACTCTTCAAACCCAGGGATGGTTAGACAATTGAGAGAAAACAATAATAGGTTCCCGAAGAAACCTCTCATATCGTTATGCGATAGACATAGAACTACCTGAAAGTCCAATACCAAAAGAAAAGATATTAGACATAAAAGGAAGATTTATTTAATTCCAAATCAAAGAAACTTATTTCTTTTAAAGAAAATTCAAACTTGGTGGGTCTTTTGAAATTTTACCACTTTCGCAGTGCCTAGAGGTAGCTTTACCTCAGCGTCACATTCGGTCAATCCTCTAACCGACAACCCACTGAAGAAAATAGTAGTGCACGGAGTGGTACAAGTGGAACTCCCAATAGTGGGTCCGCAATTACCGGCTCTCGACAATTTTACAAGCTTTCCATCCGAAATGCTTTCTTACCACGGACGCGTCAGATTTCGCTTGGGAGCCTAGCTAGAAAACATTTCTCTAACAGGCTCGAGGGCCCAGAATAACAAAGATTGCACTGCTTCAAAGAGAGATGTTGACAATCTTACACATGATTCGAAATCATATACCAGTACTGTGTTACAGTCTGTACTCATTCAAAGCAGTTGTAGTCCACCCCCCAGAGGGACAAGACCAAATCAATTGCCTTGACGAACCTAACTCGTCAGCTTGCGTGTAATGGTCCGACATCATATTGACTTCACCATACACTGCATTCCAAGCCGATACCATATGTATCAGCTCCTCCGAATATTTTTTGTGAGCATCCTTGCTTCAAACACCACTAAGGCAAGATTGCCTACAAAAAATATTCCTATTATGAAATGGAGAACACTACATGATAGGCCTGTTTGTATTGTGTGGATATTACTTCCACCACCATTTTTAATAACCAAGATACTGTCACACCTTAATCGGTCAACAGGATTGTTTGTGTTTGTGGTGCCGCGATGGCACAAGGTATTAATAGAGGGCAGATCTCAAAGCGAGAGCTCTGTAAGTTCCATTCTTTCTGCAGAACCTGCAAAAGAACCTAATAAACATTATTTCTTTCCTTCTAATAAACACCTCGACAGGTCTCCCACCACCTCACATAGAGAATCTGTGGAGTAGTGAAATGTGGGGGGGGGGGGGGGGTGAAGAGGTAAATAACAGATATATATAAAAAAAAAAAAAAAAAAAAAAAAAAAAAAAAAAAAAAAAAAAAAAAAAAAAAAAAAAAAATATATATATATAATCAAAAGCTTCTACTATTGAGCTCCTGGAGACCTACCTTTTAACATACTTATAAATTTTAGAGTTTTAACCGACTTGCATTTTATTCATGATTATTATATAATACGATTCTGTTACATAAATCTGTTGTTGCTGTACTTGATAATACAGAAACCGCTAGTCAACCTTACATAGTTCGCATGTTTTGGTTAAACATATCTTGGTCGATCTCTTTGAAAAATCTAAAGAAAATTAAGTCACATATTGATTGATATTGGGATTGATGACTTAGTTAAATATTACCAAGTATTGATACACAGAGAACATTTTTCAAGTATCTCGTCATAGTGAATTTATGCTTAGGTCGCCGCATCCACGATCTAACTTTGCTCGATTGTTTTAACTCACGTCATAGGTACTACTTTAGGCCCGAATCAGAGTCCGAAACTGATCATTTTCATTTCAGACAATCTGGTTGGAAAACTATTGTAAACAAAGATAATACCTACGACTAATCAATTGAATCCTTTATTCTAGATAGAAATTAGGTTAATCAGAGTAACCGATATGAGACTACACAGTCAAATAGTTTACTTATGACTGTGAGAGGTACTCCAACAATTCTAGCCCCGGCACTACCCGGTCAGCAGCAGCTTCTAAGAATTGGTGGTGGTGGTAAGATTAAATTAATCCTAACACGAAGAAATTGACGATGGGTTGGTAATAATGTCAGCAACTACCACCAATCAAATATAATAATAATACGCAATTATTTAATCCTGTCAATAGAAGGAAACTTACTACTCCTTATATAAGATTCCTTATTTAGTCTATTTAAGATAACATATTAAGTTGTTTAATGTGGTAAAGATTATAAATTTAGATACCATACATACAACATTCTGTAATATTATTTTCCTAAAAATAAATTAGAATCACATTGGCGTTTCCGTCACTCACCAGGCGAAAACAAACATTTCTCATTATATAAGCTTCGAATTACGGTCAAGTACTTTTAATAGCGGCGTTTTCCCTGAAAGAAAACGCATATTAAAATACTTACCTAATTCGAAGCTTACTTTTTAAATCTGCCTGGTGAATAAAAGCCAATGAGGACAAGATGGCGGCCATCTGCATTTATAAGTTCACAGGTGGCGCCCCCTGCTGGTGAGTCGACGGAAATACGTCATCAAACATGAGTAAGATAAGCCTACGGGTAACGGATATGCCTATCTCATTATATAAGCTTCGAATTAGGTAAGTATTTTAATATGCGTTTTCTTTCAGGGAAAACGCCGCTATTACAGTTTCAAGTAATAAATAACTGTAATTAAATTTGGGGACAAGCTACGTTAATAAAATAATGTTGTGTAAGAAAATTTTAAAATACCCGTTTAGCCAAAAAAAATTATGTTAATGCAAAAAATGTTCAAATTTCGGGCATCCAGACTAGCATAGGCCAAGGGCGTCTAATCCTTGAAGTAGCACGAATTTTGGGGGAGGCTACCTGCTAGCGGGAAACACCTTACAATAAAAATTATTATTTATCTAGGAGTCACTAGACCCAGCAAATCTGTAATACCACAAATACGCTATCAACTACCAGGACAATTAATTGTGTTCGGGCGCCATGACACGCTTCTGGGAAGTCCGTAGTGTTCCCCAGGAGTTCCCAGGCGGTTCAGTAGTTTAGGTAAGGTAATTTGTCCTGGAGTCAATAATGCACGAACTCAGAGTATTAATATTTTTATTACAACTTCACCAGTAATAAACTTAAATCTAACTTATAACTATGTACTCATCCGGATTCTGGGATGGGACTTCCTTCCTCCAGGATATGTAAAATAAGTAATATGGCTCTACGCCTTACGCCATTTTCAGCAAAGATATATTACGGGTATAAGCAGGGGTTTTTTAATCATAAACTTGGAAGCTCATTCTGAAAAGAACAAACAATATATTTTATATACACCCTCTTCAACCATAGATATCCCTAAACTTTCCCTTATTACTAATTTTTACTCCCCATTTTAAAACATTTAATATACCAAAGAACATTACCCCTTTTCTAAATTTCACAAACGCCTGCCTGATAAAATAAATTTACTTAAAATATACTTTTTTTTACATGAAAATTACCCACAATTAATTTACTTAATAAAATTTATGAAGTTGATGCTTACCAGAGCTTCCGTTTTCAATGTATAATTTTATTAAAATACTTGGGCTACGTACGCCCTCACTGGTATTTCAATGAAATATATTTTATAGAATAATTTACTTTGATGTAAATTTTCTTCGACAGTATGAAGTAAAATAAATTAATTTTAGTTAGTTCCTGATTTCCTCTTCTACTATTGCGCACGCTTATATATAGCTTACATCCCACCATATCTCCTTCCATCAACTACCCCTACTTTGACACTATTAAGGACACACCCATTATACCGACCTAAGTATACCCAGATATACCTACGCTTAATAGCGCCTAATAAACCAATATAGCAAATCTATGTTTTACGCCACACGTTGGCTAGTGGGTCAGATTGCCTACCCACCAGCCGCCAGTGGGCCTATAGAGTGAGTGGATGCAAGTTGTGACAACCTGCTGTTGAAATTTTCAACTGTTTAACGTGCTTCCAAAGCACAGAAATGCTCGCAAATGAAATGTACACAAAGTAGTCACGTGATGGTCACCCATCCAAGAAAAGAACCTATAGCAATAGTTGCTTTCTTCAGGGATCGTTTACAGAACAGAAAGTCAACGGAGCTACGAGCTCATTTTATTAAAGGTACTTGTACCTACTCCTAATACAAATACTTGGTAACAAAATACGTATCTCTGAGTTATATGATGATTACTGTTATAAAAATAAACTGCTGATACTACCAGACTTAAGTACTATCTTCAAACTGATAGCACAAACTAAACAGATAAAAGTCATCTCGCTTTATTGTAGAAATTTTCAGCACATCTTGAAAGTTTACAAACACAATTTTTCAATAAGATTCACTGTGTTGTTCATATGCGACCGTTAGAAAGAATTTTTATGTACCTTACACTTATTTATTAACTGAAATATGTGACGTTTTTAATATTATATTAGTTCCGTTTCTAGACTTTTTGCCAAGCTAAAGATACATAAATAAAGGATAACGTAATAGCACAGATGGAATTTAAAGACCGTGGTTAAAGGCCCTTTGTCCACTAAATCGGTTAAGTACCCCTTAATATTGATAATGGCAAGTTTTGCTGAAAGGAAACATTCCTTTATTTTCAAAAGTAAGAAAAACTGCATTTAAAGATTTTTGAAAAATCACCTGCTTGAGCCGAGAATCGAACCTGGGAGATGTGAAAAAAAACATCCTTTATTTTATGATACCAACCGAAAGAGTCAGTTATGGAACAATTTCTTTTAAACAACATAATATTATCTATACTTACTAATATTATAAAGAGAAAAGATTTGTTTTTTTGTTCAGTTTTACAATAAAAACTTATTTGCCTTGGTATTCTTTTTATATATGTACCAAGGCAAATAAGTTTTTATTGTAAAACTGAAATACATCATCTGTAAAAATTTCAGCTCTCTAGCTACGAGTATCACGATTCTTGAGGTACAGCCTTGTGATGGACAGACAGACTGTCGGCAAAGTCTTATGAATACGGTTCCGTCTTTACCCTAAGCGTACGGAACCCTAAAAAAATCGGTTGTCTGTAAACTCGGTTTACGGACGATGGTTGAACGTGACAACGTCATAAGAAAACAAAAATAAAAATAAAAAGAAAAAGAAAAATAAAAATAACATTACAAAACCAAAAGAAATATAAAAACATCAATTGATAACAGTGCCATCTGTTAAAAACATTACTAAAATAAATGGAACGCCTCAGAGCGAGGCAGAGCGAGGTAACGCGAGGGAGGTAACGACATTATTGCGTCATCTTTTTTCGTTCGTGCAGCCGGCTCCATCGAATTATAAGACGTTGTCACGTCAAAATGTAAACAATAGATATAATTTGTAAAATTATTATTTCTGCTTTTGGTAACGCATGAAAGCGGATACATTATGATTCAGTGTGATCACATTAGCCGGGGACAAACGAGGGACAACCAAAGTCATTTTCGTTGAGAACATGACGAGATCGATTTGTACGTCATTGAACCGGGACACAACACAATTATCGGGCAGTTAACCTGGTTTAGGCAACGAGTTGTTTTGGAAAATTGCGGTTTAGGTAAATTTCTGACCAATTCTGGGCTTTCGACGGCCGAGAAAATGTGCAGTAGGTATATTCATAATCTTGCAGGTGAGGTTGACTTGGACTTTGTAGATCTAGGTTGAACCCTTTAACACCGTTACCATAATTTTGCTTCTGTAAAAGTTTAAATGCATAGCAAAACTCTGGTATAAGCAATAGGTACGTCGTTGGTCCTAGGTACGATTTTTTTTACCTATTTTATATACCTATAGGTATTTATACTAATGTGGGAGGCAAACATACGGCCCACCAGATGAACTGATGGTCTTTAGCCTATGGAAGCTTGCAACACTTGCGCTGCCGGCCCTTTAAAAAACCTTCAAGTTTCACAAACGCCCATAGGTTACGTTACGGTAACCACTTTTGATAAGGCAAGTCTTGGACTTATCTGCTGCATGCTGCTAACACAGAAGCAAAATAAAATATATTCTGCAAAAGTGCAAATTTATTTTGACAAGCTGAACGTTCGACAGTGTACTGAATCAATAGTGCAATCCATAAATTATAATATAATATCTACTGATTCCCAGTTTCCATACCTTGTTTTCTACGAACAAGTCCTAGGGGATTACTACAAGTATAATCAACAACATCATTGTTACCCAGCATAACGTGTAATATCACAATATCGTGTATTTGTACTCCCTCTACGTAGAACGCCTTATCTAATATTGTTACCGTTTATACCTTTAGCATCACGTAAGCAAATGACAAGGTGCTAGAGACTTAGATAATATCTTTATCGAGGTGAGATATATTCGTCTCTAGAGGAAGCGGTGGAGATTAGATACATGTTCGATATACGTGAACTAGCATCAATTGAGAATGCTCTAGCGGGCTGAGCTGAAATTGATTGTCTAGACTCTGTAGATACTTCCTCGCGTCAATCAATTTGTAAAGAGAAACAATCCAATGTTTTTGTACAGTCAACCGCAGAGAAAAGTATATGGATATAAGGATTGAATTTCCCAGAAAACATTTAATGTGATTGTCTAATGAGAGGCTTACATTTGAACGCGACTAAAACGAAAGTGATGGTATTCGAAAGAGAACAGGACAGAACGAATGTCAGGATAACTGTAAATGATGTAGTGCTGGAACAGGTGGATGAGTTTGTATATCTTGGATGTGCATTTAGCAGGGATGGACGGTACACCGCTGATGTAGAAAAGAGGGTAACTGCGGGCAATAGTGTAAATGGAGCGTTAGGCAAACTTTTAGGTACCAGTCAAAAGGCCATGCCATATTCCATGCGTTAGCGTAGGTATCAACCTACGCTAACGTATGGAAGCGAGAGTTGGGTATGGCAGGAAACGCATGAAAGTAGAATAAACGCGGTCGAGATGCGCGCGCTACGCAAAATCTGCGGAGCAACGCTCGCAGATCGCGTTCGGAATGAAGATGTAAGAAAGAGAGTTGGTCTGAAAGAGTGTCGGTGTTAAAGTAAGGAAGGGCATGCTACGATGGTTCGGGCATGTGGAACGAATGGGAGATGAAAGAATGACAAAACAGATATACAACGCGAAAGTGGATGAACGTAGGAGTCGGGGAAGGCCACGACACACCTACCACGACCAAATTAATCGTGTGTTAGTTGAAGGTGGTGTCAAGAGCCGTAGGAACCGACGTGCATGCATGAAAAGAAAAATGAAAGTTGAAGAAGCAAGTGAGGTGTGTATGGACCGTGCCGTGTGGCGCTCGGTTCTTTCTGCCTACCCCGCAAGGAATTTGGCGTGAAGATAGTTTAGTTTAGTTTAACATTTAATGTATTTTTGTGAAATTTTGTATTGTTATAGAATTACACCAATTTAATAACCATATCAAAAATTAAAATATATAAATGTTCTTTTATTTAAAATGAATTAATCCTTATAGTACACTTTTCTCTGCAGCTGACCGTTCATTAGTATACTTTGAACGTCAATGGGTGAAATATGCTTTCGAATATCGTAAAGCGCTCGTAGCCTCACTGACTCAGTGTTCTACAACTAACGACCACAGCAGTAAACAACTTTCGCTATGGGTGGCCCTTGGATGCGTGACATCTTTTTGACATTTCATTTGCAAGCTTTTCCGTGCTTTGGGGGAGTGCACGGTAAGCCGTTGATCTAATTTTGGTTGTCAGTAATACAGTAGTCGTTATGTGTAATTGAAGGCTAGAGGCGGTTTGAAAATTTTTATCAGCAGGTCATCATAACCTGTGCCTGTTCATTTCAAAGAAGTTACATTTATTACATGGGATAAAAACTATAAAAAGAAGTGTCGGCCTGCTATAATTATACTTTTTGTAATTTTTTCTATGTTTGTTGCGAAGTATTTGTGTTCCTATTATTAAGTAAACCGACCAATTGCGAGTCGGATTCATGCACAGAGAGTTCCGTACCAAAAATGGCAAGAAATCACGATTGTTGTATGGGAGACTCTTCCAGCTGAACAAGGTTGTATTTTCCATTTATCGTGGCTCATCACAGAGATCATCATTGAAGATATATTTGCGTTAAAAGATTCCCGTAGTTGTGCAAAAGTTTTTACCTAATGCTGATCTATACAATACACTGACGGGTTTGCCCCTGAAACGTGTTTGTTGCGTCATTGTGTTGGACTCATCATTAAAAACTTACCGTTTGACCTTCCTAAGTTAGATTATAGATTGGATAGCCTATAGATTTTACATATAAGTACCTACCTAGGCATTTACATTAATATGAGGATACTTTATCAGAATAATATAACAGACGAATATTCTACTAGGTATTGTTTTCTAAAAACAGGATATTTGTATTTTTAGTAGATGGTGAACGCGGCTCCGCCCGGATGAAATTCTTTTCTCGTTCATGACAACGTTTAATACCTACTAGCTGTTGCCGGCGACTTCGTACGCGTGAAAATTATGTTATAATGCCAATTTAATTGCTCTCTGCTTAGCCTCTAGGATATGTAGCTTGATAATATATAGCCTTTTTGAATCAGTTAATATTTGCGCAAAATTTGAATCAAATCTATTGAGTATTTTTCGAGATCCTTCCGGACAAAGCAAAGCAAAGAGACAAACAGACAAAAAAAAAATTCTAACTATATTTTCGGCTTCGATATCTTATGTTGAACACCCAGCGCGTATTTTTTTTTTATATTTCCAATGTACAGTTTTGACTTTTCTTATCATTTTAAAGACTTTATTATTCCAGTCTCTGAATGTATCCCCACTCCACCAAATTTCAGCTAGACCCGTAGCGATATTCAATAACGCTCTATTCTTGAATAACAAACATTCAAATATGTTCACAAACTTTTACAATTATAATGTTAGAAGCACTCATGGAAAGTGTTGCTGCATTAGTTTAAATCGACTTTTATTTCATTCTAGCAAGAAGTTTAATAAAATAATATTTGTAAAATAGTTTAAAAAACTAAAAAACACGCTTCAAACCCTTTTATTTAATACCCATATCATGGGCGTGCATTTCAAATAGCCAATCCTCCATCTTGGATGTCCGCCATGTTGGATTTAAGTCACGTGACATTTTTTTTCGTATTCCTAACAGTAAACCCTTTCATTTGATATTTATGAAGGTGCATTTCAAATAGCCTGTCCGCCATATTGGATTTAAGTCACGTGACTATTTTTTTCGTATTCCTGACAGCAAACCCTTTCATTCGATACCCATATCATGGGGGTGCATTTCAAACAGCCAGTCCGCCATTTTGGGGAGGCCGCCATATTGAATTTGTAAAGACGTTTTTTAGCTAGTCATGTATTGTCATCAGAACTCAGAGCGTGTGCAAAATTTCAGCCTGATCAAAGGACGGGAAGTGGGTCAAATTAACATTCCAAGATTTTCTTACATACATAGTTACAAGTGAAGCTAATAAAAGCGTGTTAAAAACACCTTCTTTAACTTTTGGATGCGACTGTTCTGTTTTTAAATTGCCTATTAATATACCACACATATGACAAAATAAACCGGAGGCCAATAGCTCATGTTTGTCGTAAGTTTGACAATAAAACGAGAGGATATCCGTTGCAGGGCTGTCAAAGACAGATGTACGTTCAAACTGAATCGCACTCAGAAAATGTGTAAGAATCTGTTGCATACTACAAGTACAATAATACTTATACATTCCTTTACCTAGATATTTTGTTACTAAACAAACCAAAGCTCGTACGAAAGCAACAGTTTGTTGCAAAACATTTCTTCGAAGTCTGAGACTCTTGGCAGCAATTTAGGATGCTATTTTTTAACGTGTGATAAATCCTACAGAAATGCAATGCCGGACTCCTACCGACTAAAAACCACACGTTTCCTACCTAACAGCCTACAGTTGGGAGTCCTGGGTAAGCCCTCGGAAGGACGTCCCCAGGACAACAAACTAGCGGTTTCCTGTGACTTTGTCAGCGTAGAAGTCTTTATTGCGTAAAATCATGACTGTCCTTTTGTGCAGTCAGTTAAAAAGTAGCCTATATCCTTTCCAGGGAAAAAAGGAAATTTACTCTGAATCGCTGCAGAGGTTTAGGCTTAAAAGCATAACAGACAGACAGAGTTACTTTAACATTTATAATATTACTAAGGATTTTGACGCGTTCCTTTAAAAAACTCATCAATATCAATACATATAATAAAATCGTAACAGGTCGCTGTCTGTACATGGAAGATAAATAAGTAAAAATATTATAGGGGGGCTTTATAAACTCAAAACAATGATTTTTAGAATTTTTGTCTGTTTGTCTGTATGTCTGTATGTCTGTATATCTGTTTGTCTGTACGTTTGTGCACGATAATCTCAGTAACCGCTTAACCGATTGCAATGCGGTATTTTTTATTGTATTGAGCTTTGCTCCACTTAACAGTTAGCGTATTTCATGTCAATCGGTTAATAAATAAAAAAGTTATAACACTTTTAAGAATCAGATATTTTGAAAATTTTAACGGGAGGGGTTTCTTTAAATGTGAGTGTAAATCTAAACTGGCGTGTTGGCTTAATCATAAAAGAGCTTAATGACTATTTTAAAACAATTCAGTCGTGGACTGAATTGTTTTAAAATAGACTTAATCTTTAAGCTCTTTTATGATTTTTTTTTGTTTAACGTGAGGGAAAATCCTCATGGATGTTATGCCGGACTCCTAGCGACTAAAAAACCTCACGTCACGCCCAACAGCCTGTGGTTAGGAGCCCCGGGTAAGCCCTCGGTAGGATCGGGCAGTTTCACACGCTGCTTGATGAGTCTGATGAAGAAATACCTCTCCTTTCATACACCTTATGTGACGTAAACGAAGTTGCGGGGTCAGCTAGTTCTAAATAAAAATGCAAAACTTATATCTCTACGATCGACACTAATCAAGATAAAAAAAGTTTTCCTTGTTCTGTACAAACACGTTGCCACACACATTTACAACAAACAACCACACCCTTACCATAGAAAGTATTTTTTACTGACTCATTCTTTCACATATTTTACAAAATTTTAAAAAAAACCAGCCAAGTGCGAGTCAGATTGACTGAGGGCTCCGTACCAAAAAACGGCAAAAAGTCACGTTTGTTATTACCCAATAACAAACGTGATTTTTTGCCTCAATTTTTTTTCGGATTTCGTGCCAAAAATTGGCAAAAAATCACGTTTGTTGTACGGGTGGCTTAATTATTATTTAGGACTTTAGTATTTGTTGTTACAGAGCGGCAACAGAATAATACTGTATTTCAATAGCTTTGCGCAAAAATGTAAACAAACACATTTGATCCTACATAGTTACTTGCAATTGAATATTTACCCTGATTATATTCCAGTATCCAGGAGTCATACAGTGTTCTTACAATCATTTCGACACCAAATAACTTCTTTATGACAATTTATTTTCATTTAAAATAAATTGTCATAAAGAAGTTATTTTTAAGTTACTCAGGATAGTAAAAAAATTAATGATTTGTCAGACTATATTTTTCTACTCATCTGTCTTAGACAACGATTGTCAAAACATGACATGTTTACATTATTGCCAGATCGGGCAGGATTGGACTATACATCATCTGTGAAAATGTCATCTCTCTAGCTATCACTGTTCTTGAGATACATCCCCGTGACAGGCGGACAACGAAGTCTCAGTAAATAGGATCCCGTTTTTAACCTTTCGTAACGGAACCCTAAAACTGACTTCATTTTGTTATGACTTTGTGAGTCGTCTATACTCTATAGGTATTTTATTTAATTTGTGCTGAAAGTTTTGTCTTCGAATGTATGTATTTGTATACAACTCATGTATTTCTATACGTATTGTACAGTTTTGTATCAAATTAGTTGAAAAAGCTAACGAGCAAGCAATGCTAATTAGTGTGGCGGATTTGTGTTTTCAACTTATGAGTTAAGGGGGAGGCTCAGGTCACACAAACAGCCTACATTTTTTTTCCATATTATAAAAGGCCTACATCTACATGCTACATGCTTTTTAATTTTAAAAGAAGAATACATATGATAGCATTGTGTTCTGTATGTGGCTGTATGTTATATACGAATACAAGCTGACCCGCGCAATTTCGTTTGCGTGATAAATGAAGAACCGCTCGACCGATTTTGTGCAAATTTCACAAACCATCTACTAAATAGTCCGAACAAAGGCTAAACATTTGGTTTGGATAGATGTATTGTAACTATTGTACCGCACCGTCGACTTAGTATTCTGTAAACGATCACTGAGTTAAACTCCGTTCACTGTGGCTGGTTCTCGGATGGGTGATCAATAATGTGACCACTTGCAAGTGTTTCCGTGCTTCGGAAGACACGTTAACCCAGTTTCCGGTTGTCACTAACATGGCAGTCATTAAGTCAATTTGAAGGCCTTTTGGATCGTTTAACTAATTTCAACAGCGGGGTAGTCGCAATCTCCTCCTGTCTATTTCAACACAGCAATACGTGTGGCGACGGGGTTCCGTGAGAGTGCAAACTGTTGCCACCCCAATATATTTATTTTTATTTATTTAATTTATTTATTTAATTTAAGGCATGGAGGACTTACAGCTTATATAACCAGAGTGACACACATTCATAGAATCAGAAAGCCAATTACATGTCCTCACTCATAGCAACACATTTAACTACAAAAAGTGAGCAAAGGTATTAAAAAAAACAGAAAAGTAACCCTAACAGAAACAAAGCACAGTTAAAAGTGTAAATACTACGAAGACGAACTAATTTGTAATTTTACAATACTAATTTATGCCCTTGAAAAAGTCTAGGCTCAACATCCTTCTCACCTGTTTCTTTGAAGAAACAGAATATTCCGAGGGTGTCGTAAGAGACGACTAAGGGAACACTTTCGCAAAAAGATCTAATGCGTAGAGAAGGAAAACTCGAAAGGAAACCCGGTTGTCAGTAAAATTACAGTGGTTAAGCCAAGTGCCAAGCCAAAGCTTGAAAATTTCAACTGCGGGTCGCGGGGACCTGTCCATTTCAACACGGCAATAGGCTCACCACCTTTTACGTGGGACATAAAACTATAAAGTAAAATGTGGGCGTATACGTTGCCTCTGCCTACCCCTTCAGGGATAAAGACGTGAAATATGCTCACACTTACTTTGGAGAAACAGACTGACGGACGAACGGCGAGGTCTCATGAATAGGGTCCAGTTTTTATTATTTGGTTACGGAACCCTAAAATGGTTAAATGAGGTCATACATGTAATAATATGTCTCTGCCAACCTTATCAGGTATAGTGGCGTGACTATATATGTATATAGGTTGGTATATGTTATTCGTCGTGCTATCATGCTTTTATAGCAATTTATTGTCTTTAGAAAATAAATAAATGTTAAATTATACAGCTCTTATAAAGATAAATGTTTCCATCTAAGTATGTATTTTATGAATAAACAAGTTTCTCGCAGCTTCGCTCGCGTAAAATATGTTCCCGTTCCCGCTTCCCATAGGAATTATTCCTGGGATAAAAAGTAGCCTATGTGTTATTCCAGACTATAATGTATCCCTGTACCAAATTTCAGCCAGATCCGTTCAGCCATTCGAGCGTGAAAGAGTAACAAACATTCAAACATCAACAGTCACTTACTTTCGCATTTATAATATTAGTAAGATTAATGTTTTTCAAATATATATATACTGCACAATGTAAATTATGTGTATATTATTGAAGTCCAAGTAAAATAGTAAAAATCATTATTTTGTAATCTATGTAGCGATATTTTAAACTGTTAGGTACTACTGTGGCTGACCTGTGCAACTTCATTTGCGTCACATAAGAGAGAGAGAGAGAGAGAGGTGTGGTATTAACATTTTAAAATCATGTTTCCCGACGCATCTACTCATGTCGCGTTGCTAATATTGATTATTTTAGCACTATTATGGAAGTTTCCAATACAATAAACCTAAATATATCAATTTAAAGATAAAAATACATTAATACTGGTAAATAAAAATTTGAATACCTTAAAAAATTATGAATTCGTGAAAGTTTTCATAATTAGTTTTTAACGCCCAACACCCAGCGACCTACGCGCAACGTCCCATGCCTAACGCCAACGCCTAACGTCCAACGTCCAAAGCCCAACGCACAGCGCCCAATGCCCAATGCCCAATGCTCCACGCGCAGCGTCCAACGCCCTGCATCCACCACCCATCGTCCTACGCCAAACACATAACGTCCCCAACCCAACGTTCCCCAGCCGACGACCTACACCCCACGCCTCACGCACCACGCCACATGCTCTACTCACAACGTCCCACACCCCACAAACTATGTCCCTACACTCCACGCCTAAAACCCGACGCCCAGTGTACAATGCTCGACGTCCAACGCCCGATGCCCAACGCCCAACTTCGCCGAACGCCCGATGTACAACGCCCAACGTCCAGCGCCGAACGCCCAACGCCCCACGCTCAACGCCCAACGCCTAGCCCCCAACGCACAACGTTCACGGTGACTTACAACTGCCTACGGCCGCGAGTCCCGGGTGAGCACTCGTTAGGATGTCCCGGGATCATTGGCACAACATTGTCTTGGCAGATGATGAGTAGCATAAATATGCTGAGATGGTGATCCATTTAGGACTCGTACAGACAATTTTATTTTCTTTTCATTCAACATATTGTGTTATGTGCGTCTTATGAATAAATGTTTTTTTCTTTCTTCCTTCTTGTTTTCTTCTAGAGGTCTTAAAATTGTCTATTAATAGCATATTCGATGCTACTAGTTTGTAGGTACTACGTTAGACTCTACTACGTAGATAGACATTGACAATACGAGTACCTCAACTGGAAATGATTTGATTGACGCACAAAGCAGCCGCCGAGGTGCGCAATTGAATGATTTTGCATGTAGTGTACACCTAACCAAATATATTGCCATAGCTCTTTGGTGACGAGCCAAGTTGAAAACCTTTTTCTTGAATTTTTGTTTAAACTTGTGGAAATTCTCACACAACGTCATCTAGCCCAATTAAGCTAATATTACCTTGTACTATGGAATCTAGACGATTAATAGACATACTGCTCGTTCGCTCTAACTTTGCCGCTCGGCTCCATACTAAAGTCGAATTTTTAATTAGACGAAGTAAATTGACAGCAACTAATGTCACTTCTTCATACAATGTTGCTTATTTTCTATGACGAAGTGACATTAGCTACTGTCAATTTACTTCGTCTAATTAAAAAATCGGGTATACGCCTCTACGCCAGCGGCAAAGTTAGAGCGAACGGATAGTACCTATATATTTCTAAAAACATACATATTACAAATAGAAAACACCCAAACTCCGAAACAAACATTAGTGGCTCACATAAATATCAGGTCCGACCTGGGAATTGTACCCAGGACCTCAGAGCGCCAGTCGGTTACACTACCGAATGCGCCTCTGTTATTTCAAATGTGGGCATAATATAATGTGCCTCTGCCTTCCCCTTCGACGATAAAGGCATGACCATAATATGTATGTATGATCTGCGCGCAAAGTGTAGAATCCCGAACCTTTACAAAAAAATCTTAAAGGACAGGTTTTCGAACCTTTTTGCTAACTTTACACATAGTACATACATACATATATATGGTCACGCCTTTATCCCCGAAGGAGTAGGCAGAGGCATATTATATGCCAACATTTCACCTTTTTAGACTGCGATAGGCTCATTTGATTGATTGATTGATTGAGAATTTGTCCCGCGTAATAGGTGATGAGCCGTATTGCCGTGTTGAGATGGGCTGGCGCAGGTTGTGACTGATTGTTGTTGAAATTTTGCCGTCAAGCCGTTACTGGCAACCAGGACCAACGGCTTAACGTGCCTTCCGAAACACGGAAACGCTCAAATAAATGTCACAAAGCGGTCACATGAATGGTCACACTAGCCATAGTGAAAGTTGCTTACTTCAGTGATCGTTTACAGAACACTGAGTCCGCGGGGCCACGACTGCCACGAGCGCTTCTATAACCCTAAATCGCTAACGCCAACTAATAAAAACGCTAACCCTATATTATCTACTTGAAATCTGAAATCATTTTCCATTCTCTTTAACAAGGTTCCGGATTATAGTCGTTGGGCGCAGATTAGACTCACTGCTAGTATAAATGTGATCAATGCTCACTGCCTATGACAGGGGCAAAGATTAGTGAAATTCCTACGTGATACGATACTTTTTTTCGGAAAGTCTTGTTTTTTCTGTTATATGAAAGTATCACTTTCCCCAGTGAATGCTTGTGCTCAGATTGAGAACCATAATAGGGTTATTACTGAGGTTTGTAGAATTTAGTCTGACCCTTGTCACTGTTGGGTAGTATTCTGTCTGGGAAACTTGTCTACAATTTTCCGCATCAATGTAGGTACTCCATATGGAGTAGATTGATGCGGAAAATTGTGTCTAATAATCATGTCTAAGTTAGGTATTAAGTAATTTACCTATGCCATGGTATTCCATATTAAGTGATTCTTTAATTTCTATTAAAAAAAAATTACTGTTACGTTTTACGTAAAAACTTTGATACTTATGGAAAATTTTCCGCATATTAATTAAAGACACAGGTATAGGTATTACAGGAACTCGTTATTTTTAAACTATCGCGGTTTTTAACACTCATACTTATAGAATTCGAGACTTCACGCGAAATACTATTTACTTACATTCACCGACGTTTCGAGCATGTTGCAGCGCCCGTGGTCGCGGTTGGACTGAATGTAAGTAAATAGAAGTCGGTGAATGTAAGTATTTCGCGTGAAGTCCCGAATTCTATAAGTATGAGGATTATAGGAACTCGTTCAAAAAGTAGCCAATTTCCTTTCCCAAGCGCTATTCTATCTCTGTATCAAATTTTACAAGATTGGAGTCAGCGTTTCAGGCGTGAAAACGCGTAAACGTAACGAACAGATAGAGTTCGCTTATCATTTTATATTAGTAAATTATCTCTTACTGGTAAAGCACACTGCACTTTGATAACATTGCAAATCGAAATTAGACTTGATACTCTAAGAAAGGTCCGATAGGGATTTCCTTCAGCGAACGTTTGTTATGGAATGATCTTCCCTGCGTCGGCGTCGGGTTTCCCAAACGCCTACAGTATGGAGTTTTTCAAAAGGTTTTTGCAGGGTCGGCAGCTCGAGTGAAGCGCCTTTGCTATTGCAATCGTTCATAGGCTACAGGTGACCACAGTCCACCAGGTGGGCCGATGAGCTCGTCTGTCACCTTAGTAGCATAAAATAAAAGACATAAGAATAATAAGTAACGAGAGCACCTAGCCTTAACAGTAAAAACATTTAAAAGTTATTACTAACTTAGCTTCAGCTCATTTATTAACATGTATGAATTGGTGTGACCATGTAACTGAGTGAAGCCGATGTTATTGTGTATTTTGTTTGGTGTGAAATTACCTGTTCTGGACTCAATGTAAGTATTTTAGTAGATAATAGCTTTGTTTTACATATTTCTTTGAATATTGTCTCAATAACGATACGAATGAAAAAGTGAAAAAAAAGGCGACTATGTTTAGACGGGACTTGAACTTGTAACATTTGCCTACGCCAGAGCAATGCTCTGTCAATTGAGCTACAGAACCGTACCGAAATAAGCTGAAATTCCATACCATAAATGAGGCCGCAGTGGGCTTACCTGGCGCTACCAACCGTAGGCTGTTAGGTAGGATACGTGTGGTTTTTAGTAGGTAGGAGTCCGGCATAGCATCCATGTAGGATTTTCTTAACGTTAAAAAAAAGCTGTAATTGCAAGTAGTCTTTCTTCACTTTAAAATTGTTTGAACAAGTTAGCATTCTATTTTTTTTATAATAATGGAGGACATCACGCGGTTTCAGCTGTGTAGATCCCGTTCCCGTGGGAATATGGGAATAAAATATACCTAGTCTATATTAGGTAGGTACTCAGGGTAAATGTATCTTTTCAATGGTGAAAGATTTTTTTAAATCGGCACGTTGTTTAAGTTTATTCATTACAAACATACACACAAAAATAGAATTTTTTCCTCTTTATATTAAATAAATAAATAATAAATAAATAAATCATTTATTTCGGGAACTTCGTATTAGTGTAGATTGACCCTGTAATAGAATTAATTTGTCTATTACACTTCATTAGACTATTACGAGTAGATTCCTTCTGCAATGTAAAATTCTGGCAACTTTTCTCTGAACAATACTTTTTAAATCACACTGATTCAATAGAAAAAATAAGATCTCCAGTAGACGTTATCAGAACATACATAAATGCAAGAAGTCACGTCTTTATCCCCGAAGGGGTAAACAGAGGCATAGTATACACCCACGTTTCACCTTATAGTTGTGAGCCTATTGCCGTTTTCAGAACGTGCAAAGTTAAGGCTTGAGGACCCAAGTGGTCTATAACTGGTAGCTTAGAAGCTAAATGTAATAACTATTTCATACGCATTGAATAATAATAAATTTTATTATTTTGCATTAATAATTTATAACAATATCATAATGTGTAAAATTTACACATTATGACAATATCTAGTAGGAGTTGTAGGTATATATGATTAATTATAAATTAATCATTAATAATAATAATTAATCATAAACAAGATACCTATTGTTATAATAATTAAGATTTTATGCTATAAAATAAATTTTATTGTTTGCAATTAAATTTATTTTATAGCATAGAATCTTAATTCATGGAATCCTATAAAATAGCGATTTTTTAAATGAGCGGAAATCCCTTATGGATGCCTTGCCGGACTCTTCACTACCACTGCCTCCGGTCGGGAGACCCGGGTTAGCCCTCGGAAGGATGTCCCAGAATAAATATTTAATGACTTTGTTGTTTATTCCTTGGCGAATTTTCTGTCTCTAGATTCATCAAAGAGTTTTGACAGTATTTAGTCTACCTTCTGGAACTTAGGTATACATATCTACCTATTTATTCATAGGCCCTTACTCTTTAGGGTTTCTTGTTTATTCTTGGGCTTTTTACGTGTGTGAATCCTCAAGGATGCTATACCGATTAAAACCATACGGGGCCCATCCATCTGCTTTTTGTTGAAAAATTCGGAAATTCGTGCGGAAAATTCTACAGGGATGGTATGCCCGACTCTTAACGACTAAAAACCACACGTTCCCTACCGGCCTCCCAGTTGGGAGCCCCGGATAAGCCCTCGGAAGGATGACCCCAGTATCCATCCATCTGCCTATGGCCGAGAACCCCGGGTACGCCCTCGGAAGAACCCCAAGACCTCAGATACAGACTTTGTCTACTTTATTGGACCCTCCCGGGGGGTTAGGGTTTTATTCCGCTTCTTGAGGGGATTGTGCTATCCCACTTTTTTGAAGAGTGTTAATCTTAAGGGGAGTTACTCTTGACCCGATCCATTCGGCCGTTTTAGATGTCAACGACATTTATACTCCAAATTTAGTCCTTATCGTTTCTTAGCCTCGCTTCAAAATACAATGTTTCCTCTACTATTCAGCATGTCCAATTCATCTCGAAATCCTTTTTTTAACCTGTCACAAACTAAACTGCATATTAAATTTCAAACATAATAAAAGACATTTGTCTATAAGTCCAACTGATGTCATACCATGGTTATATAATATCCTTAGATCATTAAATCCTTTCAGACATTTTGAATACAACTATAAAAATCTCAATAACAACGCATTAGCTCATCTTAAGATGTTATGGCCAATTTAATACCACGTGAGTCATAAGTCTTTTCAGGGTTCCGCACCCTAAGGGTAAAAACGAAACCCTATTCTGAGACTCCACTGTGGGTTTACCACTGTTGACCGAAATTCATTTGATCATTTGACGTGTGACCGAAAAAACATTAGGCCATTCTACTACTGATCGAATGAACAATTGACCAAAAGCGTTTTTATCGAACAAACATTTGGTACTTTTACTACTGATCGAATGAACGTTTGACCGAAAAACAGTTGACTAAAGAATATTTTAACAAACAAAAGCGAAATAAGTAGAATTCGGTACTGGCACTCGCCGGCCGCTGCCGCGGCACGCTCGCTTCGCTCGCTCGGCTCGTGCGTTGTGGTCGCAGTTCTAACCTAACCTAACCTAGCCATTTTGATTCAGCCCCTGTTAAAATATTCTTTAGCCAACTGTTTTTCGGCCAAACGTTCATTCGATCAGTAGTAAAAATACCAAATGTTTGTTCGATAAAAACTCTTTTGGTCAATTGTTCATTCGATCAGTAGTAGAATGGCCTAATGTTTTTTCGGTCACACGTCAAATGATCAAATGAATTTCGGTCAACAGTGGTAAACCGCTCCACTGTCTATGGGTCTGTCTGTCTATCCGTTACAAGGCTGTTACTGAGGCGTGTTAGCTACAGGGTTGAAAGTTTCACATATGATGTATTTCTGTTGACGCTTTAATTAACAAGAAAGCCGTGAGATCGTTCTCACCCGACTGCCTCTCTCAAAACGTTTATTTTGAAAGTTCAATCCGATATTACACTTCACTAACACTAACGCCGTTGCCGTGGATACGAAGCGCGGCGCCTCGGCGTCTTTATTTCAAACTTTGAACAGATGATCCACGTGACCTAGTGACGTAGTTTAATGCAACAGTGTCACAGACTACTGGCAAAGTCTCGACATAAGCCCCTCTGCACTCTATTTTATAGAGAGGAAAATCTAAAAATAATAATATTTAAGAAGGGCATCCATACAAAAAAAAAGCATAACCAGTTTGCTGTTTTTTGGTACGGTACCACAGAATAGTAGTTTTCGATACAAGTGGGGGATTTCTGTTATTACAACGAGTTACGACAGATGTTGACCCGAGCCGAAGGCGAGGGTAGACAGTCGGAACGAGTTTAAATAACAGTCCCACACGTTGTATTGAACAACAATTTTTAATACAGTTGCGAAAAAATTAAGCAATTTTATAAAATAATAAAAACACAATAAACCTGAATATCCAAAATGGCGCCAACCGTAAAAGAATATACAGAGTGAATTTTTGAAAAGGGCTTGGATGGCCAAATCCGAAACTATAAGGAATATCTAAAAATGCTCAAAGGAGTCACGAGCCCGATTTTGATAAAACTTAAAACCTCATCATTAGATTTTTGAAAAACCAATTGTCTTAGCCGGGAATCGAATCCATTGATTTTGAAAAAAAAAGACACATCCTTTATTATTACACCATACGATAGTGTCGCTGATAAGGATCAAATTCTGCGAAGTAATGATATACGGCAAATTTAAGGAAAGTTTAGAATTTTGATAGAATTCATATTTCATGTACGTAAATTTTGTAT
Organism: Miltochrista miniata; assembly: GCA_933228765.1. Classification (NCBI taxonomy): domain Eukaryota; kingdom Metazoa; phylum Arthropoda; class Insecta; order Lepidoptera; family Erebidae; genus Miltochrista; species Miltochrista miniata. The sequence continues at coordinate 9,843,058 of OW121773.1, read as the reverse complement.
CATAATTTATTTCGTTCGAAATCCCAGAATAGATCGTAACTATTCCGTGTTTTCAATCATGCTCAGAATGATTCTTTGGAGAATATTCTAAACGGAATCAATAATATTGAATGCAGTACGATCCCTGAGGTCTCAAATCCAGCTATGTATTGAAAACAATGGTCTACATTTTGAACAGTTAATCAGTTAACGTAAGACAAATAAATAGTATTTTGTTAAAGATGAGCACTTTCCACCGTGGACGCGATCATGCGCATTAGAGGCCTGACGGAGGAAGCAGTCTCACAGGGTGAGGTGGTGGTGGCGGTGTCTCTCGACATCGCCAACGCATTCAACACCTTGCCCTGGAGCTGCGTCAGGGAGGCGCTTATCTATCATGGAGTGCCTCCCTACCTCCGTCGAATTGTCGGGGCTTATCTCTCCGAGAGAGCCATAACTTACCCGAGCTGGCTAGGGCCGGGTCGGCGAGATGTGTCGTGCGGTGTTCCACAGGGATCGGTTTTAGGGCCGCTCCTGTGGAACATCGGTTACGACTGGGTGCTGCGTGGTCCGTTGCTCAGAGGGGTCGGCGTAACGTGTTACGCCGACGACACCCTCGTTACGGCGCGGGGAGCAACGCACCGTGCCGCAGCACTTAAGGCCACGGCAGGGGTTGCTCAGGTCGTGGGTCGGATTCGGCGGCTGGGTCTTGAGGTCGCCCTTCACAAATCCGAGGCTCTGTGCTTCCACGGACCTCGGATGGGGCCACCTGCGGGATCCAGCCTACAGGTGGGGGGCGTCAGCATCGGCATCGAGCCCTCGATGAAGTATCTGGGGCTCGTACTCGATGGCCGGTGGAACTTCGGACATCATTTCCGAAGTTTGGTCCCAAAACTGAGGGGAGCATCGGCCGCACTCGCGCGGCTGATGCCCAACATCAGGGGACCCAACGCTCCCTACAGGAGGCTGTACCTTGGGATCGTGCGAAGCATGGCCCTGTACGGGGCTCCCGTATGGGCGGAGACCCTGACGGCCAGCAATGAGGCTAGACTGATGAGCCCGCAGAGAGTGATGGCCGTCAGGGTGATAAGAGGATACCGCACGATCTCCGGTGAGGCGACATGTCTCCTAGCCGGGACCCCTCCATGGGACCTGGAAGCGAGAGCCCTTGCGTCACTGTTCAGATGGCGCAAGGAGGCGCTGGAGCGGGGCCAAAGGCCTGCGTCTCGAGAAATCGAGGCCCAGCGGACCCTGCTCCACCAGGAAACCCTGGAGACATGGAAGATGCGACTTGAGCAACCAAAGGGGGGATTCGCCACAATCGCGGCCGTCAGACCGGTCATGGACGAGTGGCTGGAGAGAAGACACGGTGCTCTCTCCTACCGGTTGACACAGATGCTTGCCGGGCACGGTAGCTTCGGTAGGTATCTGTGGCGAAAACACCGGGAAACCACGGCCGAATGTCAGCACTGCGAGGACCGCAGCGATGACACGGCGCTCCACACGCTGGTGGAGTGCACGGCGTGGGCACAACAGCGACAGGTCCTCGTAGTGGGTCTGGGCGTGGACACTCTCTCGCTTGAGGCCATGGTGCGAGCCATGCTCTCCAGCGGGAGTAAGTGGGACTGCGCCGCCTCTTTCTGCGAGCAGGTCATGCTCGCGAAGGAGGCGGCGGGCCGGGTGCGGGAGAGAACTCTCCCACCCGAGTTCCGCAGTCGGCGGCCTGGGCGCCGCCGACGTGTCTTCGCCGAGGACTATCGGCCTCCATGACCGGGGGTCTGAGGACGGTGAGAGGGCCGCTCACCGTCCTTACAGAAGCAGGCCCATGACGGCAGCGTGACGTGAGCACTCACGCACGCCCCCCCCTTAGAAGCGAGGTCACACCCGAAATCCCCCATAGACGCGGGATTGCACCCGAACCACCCCCTGGGCGAGGCCGCATTGGCGGCCGTAAGTCTGTTGGGAGTCACGGGACATCCTTCCTGAGGGCTTACCCGGGGCTCTCAACCATAGGCTGTTGGGCGTTACGTGAGGTTTTTTTAGTCGGTAAGAGTCCGGCATAGCATCCTACGAGGATTTTCCCTCACGTTAAAAAAAAAAAAAAAAAAAAAGATGAGCACTTTCCTTTAGTTTGCCGTATATCATTACTTCACAGAATAAGATCCTTAATAGCAACACTATCGTATAGTGTATTAATATAGGGTGTGTTTTGTTTTTCAAAATCAATGGGTTCGATTCCCAGCTAGGATAATTGGTTTTTCAAAAATCTAATGATAATGTTTTAAGTTTCATCAAAATCGGGCTCGTGACTCCTTTGAGCATTTTTCGCTATTCCTTATAGTTTCGGATTTGGCCATCCAATCCCTTTTGAAAAATTCATCCTGTATACCTTCATAAGCAGAAACTACGGCAGTGCACTTCATACAGCCAAATTTTTTTATATTTATAAATTTTATTTGGCCGATACTTATATTAATTTATGCTTAAATTTTAATTAAAATTACTTTTAATCTGATATTGAAACAAGTTAGTATCTTTTTATAGAAATACTAGCTGATGCCCGCAGCTTCGCCCGCGATGGCGCTGTATGTGAAATTTTGCTGAATTTTCTTTGCTATAAACCTCACGGAGCCCGAGACCTTTCCAACGAATGCAAAACCGTGGAAATCGGTTCGTGCGTTCTACAGTTATAGCGTCAGGAAGGAAAACCCGACTTATTTTTATATAATAGATTTGCATGAATCACAGACATTATTTTGACAATTGGAAAAGAAAACGCACGAGTGCGGGAATGGTAAAGAAAAAGCACGAGTGTGTAATAGCCCACATCCCGAACGCTATACGTCCCTGTAATACGCCACTTTTTGAGCAACTGTATTAAAAATCATTAAACAGTGTAAGAAACCTTCCGTTTCCGAATGCGATTCTCACTTGGCCAGTTATTTTCCTTCTCTATAACCATTTTTGCATAAATACAATTACCTATGCTTTTTATTAAAATTTTAAATATTGTTTTGGCAACATCTTCGGATCGCATAATTTTTAATCGAATGTTATGTATTTGCATGACTAACGACCTAGAATAATATAAAAGCTCGGCCGTGAATGACAGGTATTTTAGAAATACTTTTATAGGCATCTAGTGTTAAGAAGGCTGGTGGGCGTGCCTCACGGGACATCCTTCCTGAGGGCTTACCCGGGGCTCACAACCATAGGCTGTTGGGCGTAACGTGAGGTTTTTCAGTCGGTAAGAGTCCGGCATAGCATCCTACGAGGATTTTTCCTCACATCAAAAAAAAAAAAAAAGGCTGTTGGGCGTTACGTGAGGTTTTTTATTCGGTAAGAGTTCGGCATAGTATCCATGAAGGATTTTCCCTCACGTTAAAAAAACCTATAATGTGGAAAAAGACAAACTTTAGTAACTTTTTGTAGGTATTACTACTCCATCTAGAAATATTGGTTCAAGTCCGATTTGACACTCATGGAGATTTCTAGACTTAAATTCAAGGCATTTTGAGTTCATTACATTGATTGCGATATATAAGACCCACCTCGTCGTCACAGTTCCTACAGAAGCAGGCCTAGATGACGGAGGCGTGACGTGAGAGTATCACTATAGAATATATTATATAATCTGTGGTATCACGCACGCTTCACGCCCCAAGGAGGGCAAGAAGCGGGATGACACCAGAACCAACTCCCAAAAGACGCGGGATAATACCTGAATCCATAAGTGAGGCTATAGAGTCTGAAAAAAAAATTGAGATATCTTTATTCACTAAGGTTACAAAGTAACACTTAAAAAATGTCAAAATTTTTGTTTCTAAGTACATCTACATTTACTGCCAAATTCCCAATGCAATAGGTAGAGCCTGTAAGAAAGAACCTGGCAAGAAAACTCACTGCCACCACAAATTAATTAATACTGCTGCCACTCTTTTCAAATAGTCAAGCTACAGTCGTTTTGTGATACATTAAAGATTAACAATTTTATCTACACAAGCGACGTTTAAAATCGCGCCTAGTTTATTTGGGGAGCAAGCAACTCATGTTCATGACCCTGTATCAACAAAATTCATGTCATCAGTATAATATAGCCCTTTTGAAGATGTGCCATAATTTCCATTTTGAACTTATGTAAAGCTAAAGGGATTTTATTACACCAAGTCCTTCAAATGAATCTTGAAACTTATGTAATCGATAAACCTTTCCAATCAATTTAAGCTGTGTGCGCATCACTGTTCTTAAGCTACTTATAAATGTATGTTCTTTTTAACAAACAAGATGTTATCGAATATGTATTGCGATGCAATGAATGCGATCTTGACAGACAGACGGAGGGACGGAGGAACGGACTGATGTTCGGAATCCTCGGTGTGCAAGTCCGACTCGCACTTTTCCGGATTTTTACTCAATCACACTCTAGCCCGAAAGAAAGGCTGGATTACGAATTCTAGTTGGTGAAGGGCCTGATCCGGGTCAGAGGTTGCACAATATGCCCTAACTTGTTGATGTAGGTATGGGAATTATTATACGTCAAAAAAAATCCCCGGCTCTATAAAATTATTAATATCTTGCGGATGTTTATCGCCAGTAAAGTGAATCAGTCTATCGGTTCATTACCTCATCTAATGGAAAATCTTTGTTTTGACATCGACATGATTAATTTTAGGGAAAATTGGATACACACCATTACTGTGGAACTTGAGAACTTACTACTGCTTTTTTTGTATAAGTACCTACTTAGTGTCCTGGGGTATCCTTCCGAGGGCTTTCCCGGGGCTCTCAACCGTAGGCTGTTAGGTAGGATACGTGTGGTTTTTAGTCGGTAGGAGTTCGGCATTTCGGCATAGCATCCACGAAGGATTTTCCTCACGTAAAAAAAGTACCTGCTTAGATGCTTTTTAAATTTATCAATTGTAGTTTTAGTAGACTGACTGTTATGATGCCGCCCGCCTGATGGAAAGCCATGACGATATCCAGCAATAGGGGACCACTCTCACAGTCTACATCTACAAGACTATTGACAGTGATCCTTAAGGTGGCGGCCCCGTGATGTGCCTTTTCACACTCCGCTTGAAGAATCCGTTGTTGTCAGTGGAGGGATACACGTGCGTTGGCAGGTCGTTCCAGGTGTTTATGGTTCGACGGAGACACATTTTTTTAATTCCTAGGTTTTGGCGAAGATCCTCTCCGCTGTTTGAGAGCGGCACCTATCCCCAGCACGTAATGTTCGGGATGGAAAAGGAGAAGTTAGAATTAAGTTGTAGAGTTCTTCAGAACCGTCGTCGTAACGCTCGTTCCAAATTGATATTTTAATTTGTTATTTTAAACTAGCTGAGCGGTGACTGTTTTGTAAACATAGCATCATGTCAATGGCCTGAGGACGGTGAGAGGGCTGCTCACTGTCCTTCACCGTCCTCACCACCTCCACAGAAGCAGGCCCATGACGGCTGTGTGACGTGAGGGATTCACGCCCCCCCCCCCCCCTTAGAAGTGGGATCACACCCGAAACCCCCCAAAGACGCAGGATAGCACCCGAACCACCCCCTAGGTGAGGACGCAGTGGTGGCCGTGGGTCTGTTGGGAGTCCTGGGACATCCTTCCCAGGGCTCACCCGGGGCTCCCAACCATAGGCTGTTGGGCGCAACGTGAGGTTTTTTAGTCGGCAGGAGTCTGGAATAGCATCCATGACGGATTTTTTCTCAAGTTAAAAAGAAGCATCATGTCAATGGCTTCCTGTGACTACTGTTTGACATATGCTGGACTTCACATAATTGACCTGAACAATTATGCTGTAACAAGTGTTTTGAAGCGCTCGTGGCCCCGCGGACTCAGTGTTCTGTAAACGATCACTGTAGCAAGCAACGTTGACTATGGCCGGTTTCCCGGTTATGGATGGGTGAGCACCATATGACCACTTTGTGACATATTTTATTTACGAGCGTTTCCGTAATTCGGAAGGCACGTTAAGCAGTGGTATCGGTAGTCAGTAAAATGACAATCTTTAACCAAGTTGAAGGCCTTATTAGCGGATTGAAAAATTTCAACTGCGGCTCGTCACAACGTGCGCCCGGGTCGGCAGCGCGTGTGTAGCGCCTCTGGTGTTGCAAACGTACATAGGCTACGGTATCCAACCTTCCGGTGGCCAGTAAGCTTGTCTGCCACCTTAGTAGCATAATAAAAATCAGATTCCCAGGTTGGTCCAATAGTTTGACAGCTACGCGTATAACAGATAAAAAAAAAACCGGTCAAGTGCGAGTTGGACTCGCCCATGAAGGGTTTCGTAGCAGCAAGTAACATAATTAAAAGATCTTATAGTTCGTTGTAAATTTGATTGATGTTTTAACACGTTCGCAGTGGTAGTGATTTTTCTAACCGAAAATTGCGGTTTATGACGTATTAAAAAAAAACTACCAGCTCCATCTCGTTCACACTAATTTTCGTTGGTAGTTTTTATGGCAATGTACATCATATATTCTTTTTAGATTTATCATTCTCTTTGTTTAAAAGTTAGAGACACACACACACACACACACACACACACACACACACACACACACACATTTTTCCACTTTGGAAGTGTCTCTTGCGCAAATTATTCACTTTACAAATGTTAGAAACCTCAATAACATTTTTGAAGACCTATCTATAGATACCCCACACGAATGGGTTAGATGAAAAAAAAAAAAAAATTGAGTTTCAGTTCTGAGTATGGGGACCCCTAAAATATACTGCTATTTTTCTAGTTTTATATAAGAATCTTAATGCGGTTCACAGAATACATCTAGTTACCAAGTTTCAATAGCATAGGCCTTATAGTTTCGGAGAAAAGTGGCTGTGACACACGGACGGACAGACAGACGGACAGACAGACAGACAGACATGACGAATCTATAAGGGTTCCATTTTTGCCCTTTGACTACGAAACCCTAAAAACCACGCACGCATTTTAAGTACGCAGGGAATAGGACATTTAATAATACCGTTTTATCCAAGTGTTTTGTGATGCCTAGTATCATTGAAGTCATTACTTCAAATAAATTGCAGCTTGTACAAGGCCAGCCTTAAGTAAAGCACGTGGTGGTTACTCAATCGGCTATTGGCGCCAAAAATCTTCGCCTCTCACATTACAAGTAAGGTCGTATGCAATTAATGCATTGGTATTATGGTAGTATCAAAATGTAACCTAACTGCAGTTTTGTGAGTAAATAAACGCGCTGAACAACGATGATATTACGAGCACCGAAATGTTATACCTGCCTAATGTTTTGTAAAATGAGACCTTTACATAGACATTAGGTCCATGGGGTTCCAATGCGCATACATTTTTCAAGACTTTAAAAAGCGTCCGGTAGAGTCGACTGGTGATGGTGACCCAAGGGCTAGCAGTTTTCTCGCTCAGCGAATATGTATTGCTATTCAAAGGGGGAATGCTGCTAGTCTTTTGGGCACAATGCCACGGGGGCCTTATTTAGGTTTAGTTTAGATAGTAATAATGTAAATATATACCTATGTAATAATGATGTTTCTTTGTAAAATTATATTTGAACAATTATAATATTTCCGATTTCTAAGACGTTCTTTGTAAGTCCAAGAACTAAGGCAAACAAATGCCTAAAGGCCTTTATAAACGACGTTTTTTAAAAGAGCTGACACACATGACTTTGACAAGCTAGTGGTACTTCGAGCTCTTCTACTTTCTTACCTACTTGCCAGAGAACAAAACAATAAAAACCAGCCAAGTGCTTGTCGGATTGGTAGAGGGCTCAGTGCCAAAAAACGTCAAAAAATCACGTTTAATATATGGGAGGTCGCTTAATCTTTTTCCTATTTCGGTATTTGTTATTATAGTTGCAACAGAAACACATCATCTGTGAAAATTCCAGCTCTCTAGCTGTCATGGTTCCTGAGATACAGCCTCGTGATGGACAGACAGATGAACGGCGAAGTCTCATGAATAGGGTCCCGTTTTCGCCCTTTGGGTACGGAACCCTAAATACGAAAATAAATGCTTTTTCAATGAACGAATGGTAAAATTGCTGTGTTCTCTTTTAATAATAGATGTCGAGAGCGTGGTCCCGTAACGTAATGGCCTATGTATTTATAATGTAGCAGGTTTTTAAAAAGCTGTGAATAAATTATTATTTTTCGCAAAATCTTACTAAAGATTTACATGCTTAACCTCTTAACCTGTGTTAATAAATTTATATGAAAGGTAGTGTAAACAAGCAAAAGTACCTAACAGAAAAGATTTGAGTTATTGTAGAGAACAAACAGTTCTCTACAATTACTCAAATCAATGTTCTATATACGGTCTCTGTAGGTGTTGGGTGACCTTTTGCCTGTAAGGGCGAATTCGACCAAAAATCGAAGTGAGACTATACTAGAGAATAACTTGTAATTATTCTAAAAGTAAAGTGATAAGCAACTAAGGGCGAATTCGGACCAAAATCGGAGCAAGACAATACTAGAGAATTACTTGTACTTAATCTAAGTGTTAAGTGGTAAGCAATTAATAAACACGACGTAACTATTCTACTTCTTCTACTATATAATACTCAAATTAATGATCTCCAAACGGTCACTGTGGGTACCTATCGTATTGGGTGACCTTTTGCCGACTAAGGGCGGATTTGACCAAAATCGGATTAAACTATACTACAGAATTACTTGTAATTATTCAAAAAGTAAAGTGATAAACAACTAAGGGCGGATTCGACCAAAATCGGAGCAAGAGTAATATCAGAGAATTATTCAAGGAGTAGAGAATCGTACGGATTCGAAGAGAAAACTGGTAAGCAACTAATGTTGTTAGTAAAATAGAAAATCACTTTACTTTTAGAATAAGTACAAGTTATTCTGTTGTCACACAGAAATCAGAATCTCTTTTCTGATATCAAAAAGCTCTTTTCTGATATCTGTGGTTGTTTAGTCGAACTCGCTAAAATTAATCTATGTCGTTCTCTAAGTAATAGGTTATTTTCGCAGAAAAGAAATAACACTTGTTTTTATTATTAAAAAAAAAAAAGACGTGTGGCACTCGGGGACTGCCGCGGTAAAGCTATTACATAGCATTTTTTACCAACTATGCTAGTATAATTATTTCTATATAAGAATACTAGCTGATGCCCGCAGCTTCGCCTGCGTAAAATTTGTTACCGCGGGAAGCTATTCCCGGGATAAAAGGTAGCCTATGTGTTATTCCAGACTATAATGTATCTCCGTACCAAATTTCAGCCCGATCCGTTCAGCGGTTTGAGCGTGAAAGAGTAACAAACATCCACACTCACAAACTTTCGCATTTATAATATTAGTAAGAAGTAAGATTTTAAGGCCTATGTTCAATAAAGTAAAGTACCAAGTGCCTACTTGACTGTGGACATTTGGGCTTTTGGAATTTTTTAAGAAGAACAATTATTTTGTAATAAATTATTTTTATGTAACTTCAACCATTTACGCAGAGGCGCAACGGATACTCTTATAACGATTAAATGTTTTCCGTTTTCGAAACATTCCTCATTGCTGCACCACTCCTATTAATCTTCGCATTATGTTATGTAGCCTATAGCCACTATCAATAAATGTACCTACTTACTATCGAACAGTTTTTGAAAGCCTACCAGTAGTTTCAGTAAGGCTTGCCTTGGTATGATGTGATTCATGGTCCCTTTGCAGCGTGTGTCCAATCCAGCGCAGCAGCTACACTTCCGACGTTTGATCTGTTGGGGTCTCACTGCAGCGTTCCAATAGTCTTACGTTCGTGATGTTCTCGGGCCCATATGTACCGAGGATCCATTGGAGGCAGCGTTTGACGAAGACTTATAGCTGGTAGCTGGTGCGAAATGTCTTTACTTTAGTGACCTTCCATGTCTCGCATCCGTATAGCAGTTAGCAGTACAGTTTTAACGTTTACTTTGTTTTGAGTTTCACTCTTCGTGTCTATTTTCGCAACTGCCTACGGGGCGCAGCTGTGTAAAGGTTATTCTGGCCTTGGCGAGACTCGAAATGATGTAGGGTACTCTTCTATTCCATCAGTTTCTGACACGACACTCCCGAGGTACGTGAATTAGTGCCTCCACCACATCTCTTGCGTCTGTCGATTTTAATTTCAGTCCAGCCATTCGCTGCCTCATCCTGCTCGTTGTCCTGCACGTTGTCCTGCAGACATGCATGACGGCGTGTGTGTGCCTCAGCAGGCACAGGACATCGGCATCATTAATATCCTCCAGGATATCAGTATAGGCCCCATTCTATGCCGCGCCGATTGTTCTTTGCGGTATTCAGCATAATACCATCTATTTTCTATGGATGGTTGTTAACTATCCTGTTATCTTCATAACGATCCTCTAAGGTAGGTACAGTATGTATTTTCAAAAGAGTTTGTGAACTCTATTTTTAATTTCTTTTTCAGAATATTGATGACATTTGATTGATGTCATTTTATACACGTTACGTCTACTACATTGATACATGTAATAAAATTCTAACACGCCGGTGTTTGTATGTAAATTGTTTATACTGAGGAAAATTCTATACTGAGGAATAGTTTTAACCATTAAGCTCTATTTTGATATAGCATACAGGGCAGATTTACACGCTACTTGATGAGTATGATTAATAAATACCTCTAATTTCATAGACCTTGTGTGACGTAAACAAAGTTGCGAGGGTCAGCTAGTTAAAAGATAAAACAATAGGTTTCTTCTTTCTACTTAAAAACTATTTTTACAAATTTTATGGTAATACTAGACATTCTTTGAAATATGCATGTATGGTATTGTTGTGACTTTTATGACACGTTTAAAGTACATAGGTATGGGATAGATGGCGCTCGCGGCTACGTCAGCGTGAAATTTTCTTCCCACTTCCCATGGGAACGTACTCCCGGGTTTGGTTATCTTTATAGCAGTATTATATATAAATTAACAAAACAAAAAATGATACTGCATTGGTGATAATAATAATAGAATGTATGTATATAGAGTACTCACTCATTTTCTTTCACTATTTTTCGTGACTTTCTACATTAATAAATGCACTTTGTTTATTTATATTTAAAACACTTTTTACACAAATTATACGAGTACAGTTCACTGTTGTACATAGATGATGAATACCTATACACCTATAGTCGAATTTTTATTTAGACGAAGTAAATTGACAGCAACTAATGTAATTGACAGCATCGAAATTGTCATTTCACATTAAGAACTCTAAATTCGACCAACACTCTTAATTCAACTTTGGTCGAGTGGTTAAGACGCGGATCGGTACGCAGAAGGCGCAAGATCGATTCTGGGTACTAGCATCAATTTTTGGATTATTTGACATAATAATAATAATATATAACGACTGCAGAGTTCATAATTGACGTAAACAAAAAAATTATGAATTGCTAGACTAGACTAGATACACGAACGTGGCCGAAGGTAGCCGAGAGTGTGACTCGTTTTCGTGACACAATTTCTGGATTCGGTCTCCACGCAAGGCCCGCGATAGAAGCTATGCAATAGCTTAAAAATTGTTTTTATTAATCAGAAAAAAAACTTGTTTTTATTATTCCGTGGTTATTTTACTTGTTACTTATATATTTTAGTTTAGCTCGCCAAAATGCCTGATGGAAAGAAATGGTAATACCTAGCGAATTGAAGTCCATTGGGCGGTTTTCCATTAGCCGGTCCGGCACCGGCACGGCACCGGCGTGACCGAATGCCGTCGCCGTCGCCGGGTTAGCTAGTAGCCGTGTGCGTGTGAGTGCGCGGGCGGGTAAAGGGACGCGGGGCGGGTAGATGAACGCGAAGCGGAGGGAGAGAGACACGTCGTATTTGGACCAAATACGACGTTTTACGACGGACGAATTTGGTTTGTGATTCCATTTCAGAGCGTACGCGTCATGGCGTTTAAATACGACATCGTGACGCTTATTGAGTTAGTGCTGAAGTCCGTGTCAGTACTGTACCACTAGCCGGGTGTATACCGGCGTTGACACCGGCGCAGTGGAAAATCGAAGCCCCGGCGCCGGTGCCGGTATTCGGTCACGCCGGTGCCATACCGGTGCCGGACCGGCTAATGGAAAACCGCCCATTCTCATAAAATGTTCAAAACTATTAGTCACTGGCTCTTAAGATGTCGACCCACGCGGTTCTTCACGCTCTGCTTGACGAACCTGGCATCACAAGTTTTTTTCGTCACGAGACTTTTGGTTTTAAAAACAATACACGTTTATTACAAGACTACATATCAGTCACACAAAAACAAATTTATTTTGTGTTGCTAATACGATTAGTGCTCATTATTTACGCAAGATTTTCTTTTGACCATTTTAGTAGCAAAAAAACCAGTGTTAAGAATTAATACGAATTGTTTCTTATTATAGGTAGTGGCAAAGCAAATTGTTTCTTAATTATTATGGCATTTTGTATACTAATAAAGTCATGAATAATATTCACACATAATACCAAACGTTTGCATATTGTATGATATTTTGGAGTTTCTTGTTTCTACACATAATACCAAACGTTTTCATATTGTACGATTTTTGGGGTCCTTTATTTCTTCTTTGTTACTTATTTAAATTTAAGATAAAAGCGTTGTCTTGTCTCATCATATCACCTACTTAATGGTGACCAGCCTTAAAGGGGTTTAAGTGGTGCTGGTTTTTTAAACATGAGGAAAATCCTACATGGATGCTATGCCGGACTCCTACCGACTAAAAACCACACGTATCCTACCTAACAGCCTACGGTTGGGAGCCCCGGGTAAGCCCTCGGAAGGATACCCCAGGAGAGGGGTGCTGGTAGCGCCTTCAAGACTATTATATACCGAATAGTCCATCCCTGAATGTGGAGAGATTTCCCTCTTTAACGTGTGGAAATCCTCATAGATGCTACGCCGGACTCCTACCGACTTAAACCATACGGTGCCCTGCCCATTCATTTGCCTACTCCCGGGAGTCCTGGGTACGCCCTTGGGAGAATAACCCCAGGACTTTGCTACTGCAGCTAGCCAGTGATAACGTACAATGATGGACTTGTTTGGTTGGGATGACCAAGTGTGGCTAACAGCTGAAAACAACATTTTACATTATCTTCTCTCTTTGAATATCGAGAGCGTTCTATAACCTGATATGGGGTCCTAGTTTATGCAGGAAAGGTTTTTTTTTCCTTTAACAAGAAGAGCTCCACTTACGAACTACCGATGTTTGCAAGGCATGGGCTCGTTTGAGGGTGATCCAGCACCTGATCATGTTGGCACTGGGAATACTCACGAAAACTCCAAGGCATCTTTCTGCCCTCAGCGTGACGTGAGAGATACAGGAATATCCCCCCAAGAAGCGAGATGACACCCGAACAACCCCCCAAAGACGTAAGATAGCACCCGAACCCTCCCCTAGGCAAGGCCGCAGTGGTAGCCGTAGGTCTGTTGGGAGTCCTGGGGACAAACTTCCCGTGGCTCCCATCCGTTGGCTGTTCAGTAGGATACGTGTGGTTTTTAGTCAGTAGGAGTTCAGCATTGCATCCCTGAAGGATTTTCCCCACGTTAAATGAAAAAGAGGCACCATGCTGCCCTAACAGAGGTGTTTTGGGACTGACGGCTAGCAATGACTGCTACACGAGAGAGTAAGAACCACACAGCTAGGTTTCATTTGAGATGGGTGATTGGCGTCATAGATGCGTTAGCTCAGGGATTAAGTTTGAGTTTTCCTTATACGATAACAGTTTTACCTTGAATTATACGAATATTTTTATTGTTTGGCTCTTTCGATGTAAAATAAAAAGAAACCAGTTTCTCTGCGTCACGTGAAAAAGAGGTTAAGATTGTATCTTGATGAATAAATTACATTCTTTCACGCTTATATCCCAAAGAGGGTAGACAGAGAGCTTTTTTTGGTGCCAAGACAAGCATGCTACGAGTACTAATATGGAGGTGAAAATCTATAACCATTCTGTAATCAAAACCAATACTCCAAAATCCACATTTCCATAAATACCTACGGTCACCGCAGCCTATATATGGACGTATGCAACAGCAGAGGCGCTGCGCTCGCGCTGCCGACCCTGTAAAAATCTTCTTAGACCCTTTTTGAAGAACCCCATTCATCCATTGATAAACACTTCATCCTCTCACGTTGCGTCCGGAGCGCTCGAGCACGGTAAGATCCGATAGGGACTTTCTTCCGAGCACGCTTATGTTGTGGAATGATCGCCCTGCCTCGGTTTTCCCAAACGCCGACAGAATGGGGTTCTTTGTGCTCCGAGGAATTGTTTGATTGAACACCCTGTCTTTAGCGAGCGGTGCGATGATAGTATGTAGGTGTAGGCATCATATCAAACAATTCCTCGGAGCATAAACCGTTGTACAGGCGGCGTTGTAAGGAGGCAAAGTATCTCCTGTCGCGAAGAGGTTCCACACCACCTGCAAGCATGGGATCATAGGAGGTTAGCCCGGCTTAGGGAATGCCCCGGCATACCTACATCAGTTAGTCAAGAAAAGTCTACCTTATGATTATACTTATATATATACAGATTGTATTAAGTATCTGCAGTTCCCTGTACATTTTAATCAGTTCGTGTCTTCCTCTCTAGTTTTTTATCAGTAAAACTATTCAATACTGTAGTACAAGTACCTACTTAGCCTGAAATATCCTTTTGAATAGCCACTTGGCTATAAGTACGCAATAACGTCTGTAAAAACAAGAACCATTTGTTTTTGTTTTTAAATTAAAATCTAAAATACCATACTAAAACTGCATGCTGACATTGTCTGAACACGGATATTCCGCAGTATACTTAATGCAGCAGTAACTTATGCCATTCCATTAAAGCAATATACCAAAGAGATCAATCGGATCTGTAGATTTTAGTGAGCTATCTTCATCACGTAGGAAGTGAAATTGTGGTCTTCAAAATTTATAGCAAAATTTAAAGCTATCTCGATCACCTCGGTTTTCGTACAAAAAATACGCATATTTTGCTATCTTCATTCTGCAAGGAATTTATGAAGCATTTTTCGTAGAGCTCCCGAGCTATGATGCCACAGATCTGATGAACAAATGTTAAACCTATAACACCCCTCGTTTTCCGTCGTGCTAAAGAAAAGGGTAAGAAAATATCTGGGAAAAAGTAGTAGTAACAAAAAAAATACAAACCGATGAACTTGACTTCTCTTTGCTAAAAACTTTTTACATAGGAACGGTACAAATCATAAAAGCAATCACAACAAAAATATTCTATAGACCCTGCAAAAAGACACCACACAAATAAGATCTGGTAGTGATTCCGCTGTTAAAAGGGGGCATGCGTGAATCCCTCACGTCACGCTGCCGTCATGGGCCTGCTTCTGTAGGGACGGTGAGCAGCCCTAGCATTTTTCACAATCCTAGCACTACGAAAAAGTAGTAGAAATTATCCTTGAAAGTTAATGATTTCTTAGTGTCCTGGGAAATCTTTCAAAAGAGTTATCATGGGTGCCCTGCGCTAGACGAATACATAGGAAGCGTTTGTTTTTAGCCAATTTGTGTCCGGCATGATATCCGTGAGAATTTTCACGAGATAAAAAACTTCTGAGCGTCATCTAATTAATTATTAAAAAATATTAATTTTTATTTAATGTAAATTAAGCAGCTAAGCTACTGGGTTATTACAAGTTAAGCATAATGTTATCTTGTGTGGTTTTGGTGTGTATAAATATATAGCCCGTTCGCTCTAAGTTTGCCGCTGGCGCATGGTGTAGAGGCGTAGCAGGAGAGGCGACCGGCTAACTTACAGCGAACGGCCAGTAATGTTATTAGAATAAAATTGTTTGGACTATTTTTTAAGTTCTTTCACAAATTACTCGGCTATTTTATATTATTATCGGTGATATATAGAATTAATGATGTTTAATAATCGGTACCTATTTGGAGAAAAATTACCTTCACGAAGAGCAACATCATTTCAGTAATTTCATAGATCATTTTGCTTTTCTATTTAAGTCTATTCTGAATCAAACGAGAAATAATGCTTGTGAAATTCAGTTAAATTCTTAGTAGATAAAGTATCTGTAAATCTTAATGATTCTCAATGAAGGAGCCTGGAGATAGCAATCTTTCTTTCCTTTACATGTGGGTTTAAAATAGCCCCATGTGGCGACGGGGTCCGGTGTTACGACGGGTAAGAGTACAAAATGTCGCCACTCCTATACATATCGAGGGTGTTGCGACAAAGGGAACACTTTCGCAAAAAGATCCATTGCGTAGAGAAAAAAAACTCAAAATGAAAACCCGGTTGTCAGTAAAATGAAGGCCTTATGGGCGGCTTGAAAAAATTCAACTGCGTGTCGCGGGGACCTGCGCCTGTCCATTTCAACACGGCAATAGGCTCACCACCTATTACGTGGGACATAAAACTATAAGGTTAAATGTGGGCGTATACTATGCCTTTACCTACCATTTTGGGGATAAAGGCGTGATGTATGGCTTAAAAAGGTTAAAAAAAACGTTAATGGAAATTTTGAATTTAACGCGACATGACTGCCTGGTCTCGAACTAGAAGTATCCTACATAGGAATGATCTTGTCCGTCCTTGACTGCTAGTATCACAGCCACGTACCTACCTAAAAAGTACCGATGACCTTGAGTTGAAAAAAAAAACTTATGAACCTTAGGGACCCTATGGAACAACACTGTAAGCATCACTACAAAAATATTCTAAAACCCCTATTTAATACGTAAGCAAAAAGAACCCACATAAATAACACGGTCTCTTGATGCGTAAAACTTATTTCATAAGACGGGAATCCCGAAATAAAAAAATAATGTTCATATTTTTCACAACCCTAGCATCAACAGGTGATATAGGACGAGTCAATGGCACTGGTCATTTACTGTCTACCACAAGTAGCGTTCGCGCGCGCATGTTTGAATTTCGAGGTGATTTGAGTGATGATAAAAAAATTGGTGATTTTTTTTATACAGTTTGTGCATTGATAAGAATAAATACTGCTTACACAGTAAAGTGTATTTGACTGGTTTTAATTCAGTGTGTGTGAATTTGTTGTCCTTGGATTTTTAATTTGCAATTTGATATGTAAGTTTTCTGTATTTGTTAAATTTATTTAATATTTTATAATAATTTGTGTCTTAGTAAGCACTAATATCTTTAATCTTAGTGTGATTCTGTTCAAGCACTGATCATTCTGTTTCAAAATTATTGCAATAATTTGGTACATCCATTGAGCGTCAATTGTTTATTTACGACATTAATTTGTAAATTATTGAAAAATCTTATCAATTTATTGTATTGCGGTTCTTCAATAAAACAAATAAAGAAAAGAAGTACCTAGAAGTTTTGGTTACATGCTTAAACTAAAATTAAAAAGTACCTATTCTTTTTCTCTTAGAAAATTTTTGTCATCCAACCGCAAAATAACACAGATACGTCAAAAGCTAATGAAAAATTGAAATTACCACTATTAATTTCTAAAGATGTATAGTTTTAGTTAAATGTTATTTTACTCGAAACTACTAAGTACTTTTTTTTCTAAGAAAAATTAAGTCATTCAACCGCAAAATAACATACGTCAAAAACTAATGAAAAAATGTTTAAAAAGAATCATAAGCTTCTACAAGCTATAAACAAAAAAACGCAAACAAACAAAAAAAAAACTTGCTCTCACTTTCAACGTAAAGCCAGTAAGTAAGTACGCGATCTAATCATCTCATTAAATATTCTAAACACTTGTTTCGTTGCTTAACATTTATCTCCTTGACCGTACATATATCTAACATAAACCAGGTTAAACGGACTGCAACAAATTGTAACCAGTTTTATGTCTTTCGAGTGTAAATAGTTCGAAATCATTGCAAAAAATTTGATAGAATACTAGCGGACGTCACGCAGTTTCACCCGCGTTGTTCACGTTCCCGTGGGAATTTGGAAATAAAATATATCCCATGTCACCCACATCTGCGGTATATATAGCATAGCTATCCAGCGGTAAAAAGATTTTTCAAATCGGTTCGGTAGTTTCGGAGCCCAATCGATGCAAACAAACAAACAATCAAATATTTCGTCTTTATAAATGAGTATAGACATGACAATCACGTCTATTATAGCCAAGGAGGTAGACAGAGGCATTATATTTGGTCTCTCGTAATTTTCTTACACAACGTCATCTAGCCCAAAAACTAATACAGGGTCATTTGTAAAACACTAGCAACCTGCCAGGAGTAGATAACTTTCATCATAAACAGCAACATTTATTCTACGACTTTAGAAAATTCATACAAAAATTTATGCTCATACAAAAAATTAAGCGCAATTATTAGGTAAACAAACTCATGTAACTCTCATAGTCATCAAAATTGGCTAAGTGGCTAAGTGGTGAGTAATGTTTTAACAGAACGGATTATTCAACGAGGCATAACCGCATAAGGCATAACTTTTGGCGGGAATCCTGGGACATTATTCCGAGAAGTTGGCCGGGGTTAACGGATGTAGGGGTCATATGGGGAAATTTCCACGGTAAACGGATTGGGCACTGTTGGACCGGGATAGTGGTCCTGTGTCGATTATTTGATAGATAAATTTTAATTTGCTGTTATCTAAATTCATTGTACAATAGTGCAATTAAGTGATTCGATACCTATTTAATAATAGGTTATGTATTTTTTTAAATTTATTAAATGATGTCTAGATAGTGTTGTTATGCAGTATGCCGTAATAGTTTATGACCATAGTATTACAGTAGAAAAAAAAATTATGGCTTAATTTTATTCTAAACCACACAAAAAATATTGAAAAGTAATTTATTTTATAATCTTATCATCTGGTTTTCGTATTTTACCTGTTTGCAAATAATAAATACCATAAAATTTTTCGAAACAGAAAAACCCATGTGTATTTGCGTAACCACCATACATATTTCATTTATTATGATGTAGAGAGAGTAAAGTACTTCCCCGCTCGAGGCGATCTCGTTTTGTTTAACACACATACACACACACATACTTACTATCATTCTTTTTGATTTAGGTGTATTTGGTTTTTCTCGCAATTGTTTTGCTGACCCTAGTGTTGCCTAGAATAAGTGGGAAATAAAATATGGCCAAGTGCGAGTCGGACTTGCGCACAGAGGGTTCCGTATCAATAACAACCAAAAAAACGTTTGTTGTGTGGGAGTCCCCCTTAATCACCCCTTTTTTTATTTTAGTATTTGTTGTTATAGTGACAACCAAAATACAAAAAATACAATGAAAATTTCAGCTCTCTAGTTATCACGGTTCTTGAGGCACAGCCTCGTGACGGGCAGGCGGACTAACCTGGGGATATCCTTCCGAGGCTTAGAGTATATTGGGTGTAACAAAATTGGCGCTCCAAATTTCGTCACGTGACGTGGCATCAGCCAAGAAACATTACAAAAATGAAGAAAAAAAATCACATGAATACTTTAACTGTAAATCCGTTTTAAAGTTCCTATAAATTTTCATTTTCACCCTTTCTATCGCTACTGAGCAGCAGTAGAAAGCGACAACAATAGCCAGACGGGTGCTCCGTGTTTGTTTTGCCACGGCGACCATTATACATCGAATTCCCGCGTGCGACAAAAAAATTTTAAAAAAATAAATAAAATTAACCCCCCCCCTTTTTTATTAAATATTTGTATTTGATTTCCGATGCCAAGTCATCTCATGAAATTTGGAGAGGTAATTTTGTTACACCCAGTATGTAGAAGGTAATCTAAGTTCCGAGGGCTTACCCGGGGACCTCAACCGTAGGCTGTTAGGTAGGATACGTGTGGTTTTTAGTCGGTAGGAGTAGTCGGAGTCCGGCATAGCATCCCTGTAGGATTGTCCTTACTCTAAAAAAAACCGGCCAAGTGCGAGTTGGACTCGCCCATGAAGGGTTCCGTAGCAGCAAGTAACATAGTAATATAAAAGTTCTTGTAGTTCGTTCGAGATTATACTAGGCGAAAATTGCGGCTTATGACGTATTAAAAAAAAACTACCAACTCGATCTCGTTCAAACCAATTTTCGTTGCTAGTTTTTATAGCAATGTACATCATATATATATCTACATACCAAGTTTCAACAGCATAGGCCTTATAGTTTCACAGAAAAGTGTCTGTGACACACGGACGGATAGACAGACAGACATGACGAATCTATAAGGGTTCCGTTTTTGCCATTCGGCTACAGAACCCTAAAAAAAGACGGACAGCGAAGTCTCATAAAAATGGACATGCAAATTTTTGACATTCGACTTTGGCCTTAGGGGACGCTTGTCCAATTTGGGTTGCACCTTCTTGCTCTAGATGAGTAGTCACTACTAAAGCATATTGATGATTTCAAGGTCAAGTTTGATAGACAAAGTCAACTAAGTAGTCTCTGACCTACATTGAGTTTAGAAAAATAATTGTACTTACGTCAGTATTGATATTGAAGCTGGTAATAATTTAACGATGCTGGTTAACCCTACAATGGTCGCGCGGAATACATTATATAATAGTAAACGTTCATAGGCTGCGGTGACCACCAGTCCTTCTGGGGGCCGTATGCTTGTCTGCCACCTTAGTGGTATAAGAAAAAAAACCTAATACAAAACCGAAAATTTCTCTAAAACATAGACTGTTTTATTAAACATTATTTAAAATAATATTCATTTATTGAAATAAGGAGCATTATTATATATGCAACTAATTTTAATAATAAAGGCGATTGCCCGTCTTTCAATGGACCGCCGTTTCATAACAAATAATTTAGTATGACAGCGAAAATCGGATATTGAATTGAATGGATATCGTACTTTCATAGGAAATAAAAAATATTCTATTATTTTGTAGGGTTTTCTATCATTCTTCGTTTTGCTGTTCAAATTAGAGGTTAGTTTTGAAGCAAATGTCCATCAATCCGTCAAATCAATTTGTCCAAAAAGTGTAATCGTTACATTGATGAACATGGATTTAATTCAAAAAAGATAAAAGTAATAGTTCCATCACACTTATAAAAAACCCTGAAAATGTATTTACTTACCACATATCAACTTATTGGGATAATGTAGTAAATAAACAAATTGGATCTCGATTGTTCCTTAATTACTTACCATTTAAATATCAATCCTGATCATAGTCACTTTGTATGGAACCGTAAATTGTTTTATATAAACATTTCACACCGATTTATATAAAATAATTTCATGAAAAATCCTTCGGTGATAAACATTTTAAACTGTCATTTTTCCTTGTTGTTGTTGTTGCTGCTTTATTCGTCCAAAGAACAGGCAAAGGTATTTAAAACCATACTGCCAATTCTTGTATTATTTAATATTCAGCTGTTTATGTCATTTTTCTCGGTCCTCGTCCTCTTAGGACACTCAAAGTCAAGTACCGAAAAGACGTTTTGTTAAAAACTTTTCAATTTTTGACAGTTCGTATTTCGTTCAAATGTCTAATATGCTCGCAACACGGTGAATAATATATCACCAGCCTAGGGCTTTTTTGGCGGGATTTGGAAGGAATCGTATCGCATCGTTTTATAAATTTGCAAAATTAGTGTTTTTTCGAGTGCTTTGTGTGTATTAATGGTGGATTCTTAAACATAAACGTTCGACAACGTGCACTAGTGTTGGGAAGTGATAAAACGCAGTGAATCGCAACTTTGCAGTTTCTGACAAAAAAATCCAAAGAAACTTTCAGAAATTTATCCACCGCTTTTCTGAAGGAAGACTGACTTTGACTTAGGGCTGTACTTGACTTTGACTGGACTTAAAGGACGAGGACTGTGACTTATTTAAGCAAAATGAAGATATAACTTTAAATAATAATAAATAAAGACATGGCTTAAAGGTCTTGTAACCAAGCCATAACTATTAAAAAAAAAAAAAAAAAAAAAATCACCAGCCTAGATTTTTACTATAGTTAGAATCATAGATTTAGGATTTTTCGCTACTCTCAAATCACATTCTAAATCTATGGTTAGAATGCTATTTTATATAAAAAATACAATAATCTGCTATTAATAGAACCTACTTCCAACTCAACCATAGATTTATAATTTATCGATACTAAATCTATGATCTCAACGACATTGTTGCATGAACCCCTAAATGTAGGCCTCACACATTGATATTTGCGATTGGCGGCCATCTTCGTCACGTCAGTACCATTCATTTGGTCAGTCCGCGGCGCGTACAAACGATACAACCACGAATTATTATCAAAGTTAAAACGCCACAAAAGATTTTGATCGATTGAATTAAAAGATTGTTAAAAAAATATTACATGATTTACCAATTTACTTAGATGGCCATACACTTTTTATTAAGGTTTTTCAAAAAGAAACGATCTCTGGGCGTTCTCCTTTGAGACCAATTTAGCGCAGATGTTAATTTTGTTTTTTAATTAGGCTCGATTATTACTTTTCGATAAGTAAAACCTTTTATACTAATATTATAAAGAGGAAAGATTTGATTGTTTGTTTGTTTGTTTGCAACGAATAGGCTCCGAAACTACTGGACTAAGTATGGTGATGAGAAAAGTCAGCGGTGGCAATATCAGCACAGTAACGTCGTTCATCTTTTAAACTTTTACCCATTTTAATCTGTTAGGGTTTTAACTATTTTACTGTTTAAAAAATGGTGGGCATTTACAGTGGTAATTTTGAAGCTATTTAGAAAAATGCAATATTAATGCTTATTAAATTAAATACAATATTTATTATAAGCACCCCGTAAAAATTGTATATTTGTCCTTAACACCATTTTTTTGACGTGAGGGAAAATTCTTCATGGATGCTATGCCGGACTCTTACCGACTAAAAAACCTCACGTAACGCCCTACAGCCTACGGTTGGGAGCCCCGGGTAAGCCATCGGAAGGATGTCCCAGGATGTCCTTAACACCATATACTGGTTTACTTAGTGGTTTAGGTGCTGTTTACACTAGGAGGTATAAATAAATAAATATTTGTGGCCATTTACACACACACAACATCATCTAGCCCGAATTAAGCTAATATAAGCTTGTGCTATGGGATCTAGACGACTGATAGACATACTTATATATTTCTAAATACATACATATTATAGGTAGGTACATAGAAAACACCCAAACCATATTAACAAAAATAATATGTAGGTATAACAAAATTTAAACTAAGCTAGCGATAGCATACTAATACCTATTTAATACGGATAGCTTTCTAAAACCATTTGAATGTAAAACATGCGATATTCTGTCTCTTATCAAGTTTTTATTTGAACAGACTATTTGACGCATCAGCTAGTTCCAGGCTACCATGTGTATTAGTGGAATTTCCTTCATCACTTCGGAAGGGCCATCAGCTTGGGAACGAAAAGAATATCGCTTGTGAAATTAAAATGTAATATTGTAAAATTGGTCTATCCGTTGGACAGCTATGATACCACAGATAAACAGAGACACAGAATAAACAGGTCTTACATAATACAGCCCTCGTTTTTTCGAAAGAAAAATAAATCGTCAATGTGTTGCTTAGCGCAAAACTCTTCAAGATCTGGCTGACATTTGGTACAGGGATAGTTTTTAATAACACCTAATGCTATTTATTATCTCTGGCATAATGTTCCAATGGCAAGCAGAAACGCCAACAAAATTCCTCGCAGGCGAAGGACTATTATAAATAATGTTATGCATAATAATTATATGAAAGTGGTCTGTTGGGAGTCTTAGGCGGGTCGCCCACACGAGCTGGAGTCGAGGCGGCGTCGAAGCACGGGCGCATAAGCGGCGCGCCGCTTCTACGTTTCCTTCAGCAATATGGCAGTGCGCCCACACACTAGAGTCGCGTCACGGGCGATGTGGAGTCGAGGCGGAGGCGGGGTGGGCTGATGCGCTCGACCGCGCCGCGACTCCGTCACCATTTTGTCATTTTGTTTCGTGCGTAGACTTTGAAACTAACGTAAACTTTATTGAAATTGTACGAACGAATCTGTGTATTTTTTATCCCCAAAGGGGAAGGCAGAGGCATATTATTATATGCCCACATTTCACGTTTTCAGAATTGGTCCCACGTAATAGGTGGTGAGCCGTATTGCCGTGTTGAGATGGACAGGCGCAGGTTGTGACTGCATGCTGTTGAAGTTTTTCAAGCCGCCTAAAAAGGCCTTTAACTTGGCTTAACTACTGTCATTTTACTGGCAACCTGGACCAACGGCTTAAGAGGACGTATGACGCCAAATAGACTATTATCTTGATCTAGATCTCAGGACTCGTGAGGTCTAATGAACTAACATTACAACACAAGCAACTTCAGTTCATGAACTAAAGATCTACTAGCCTGAAAACACGATTACTAAAAAAAACCTCGATGCTTTTAATTTTTAAAAACACCTTGTTTCAGTTAAACTTTAGGCTGGATGTCTATAGTTATCTATTATTTGGATATTATTTTTAATGTATAAGAAAGACAATACTAAACACTTCATTTGCACTAGTCGGTTTTTTTAATATTTATAATAGTTTTCTTTTTATCTGTAATTATCTGTTTTTTAGCTTTCATATAATTTCGCTAAACGCCCTCCAAACCTTATCTCTCTTTCTTTCCTCACGAAATCTGTATGCGCTATCCTTTACCGATTACGATTAGTCTGGCTGCGCGCCTTGTAGGAAGCGGACCTATGCCCGATTGCGTCGCACAATGCTCAATTACGACATCGATAGATCGATTAAAAAACTTTTGAATTCCTGAAGTTAGCCTGGGGGGGGGGGGGGGGCTGTAGGTGCATAAAATCTTAATTTATGTAAATAATAAATGTAACTAATTATAAAAGTTATCAATATTATAAAGACCAAAAAAATGACTAAAAAGGAACATAAAAACGTTTTTTCGCTCGTAGAATGACAGAAATAAAAAGCTAAGAACCGTATTGATTGTTTACTATCCGATGTAAATTTTCTTCATCTTACTTAGCTTCTTCACGATGGCTTGTAGAAACTGGGGTGTTACTTTTGTGTGGACTAGGTCGGTATAATTTGGCATATTATCTCCTCGATATTGTTGCTACCGAGAATCATCTAAGTTCCCAATGGCGTTACGGAATGTCTGTACCAGGACCTCGTTCGTTGGTCAGCACCTGCACTGCTTCAAGTGACGTCGGTCTGGGCCTAGAAGATCTTCATGGGCCCCAGACCTTATCTGCATATTAGCATCTGCCCAGTTGCCTTCAAGCCCAACCATATTTCAAACCAGACGCAGCTTTTATTGGCTGCCAGGAGCAGCAGCTATGAATTGAATTTTCATCCCCATTGGCTAAGTTGAGAGCGACTGCTGTCTTACCTCCCAAATTCCGAAAGGTTGCCTAATTCAACTGGACGCTTTCTAGGAACAATAATAATAATAAATCGGCCAAGTGCGAGTTGAACTCGCCCATGAAGGGTTCCGTAGCAGCAAGTAACATAATATAAAAGTTCGTGTAGTTCGTTGTAACTTTCATTGACGTTCGCAGTGGTAGTGAATTTTCTCGGCGAAAATTGCGGTATATGACGTTTTAAAAAAAACTACCATCTTGATTTCGTTCAAACCAATTTTCTTTGGTAGATTTTATGACAATGTACATTATATATATTTTTTAGATTTATCATTCTCTTAGTATGGAAGTTAGAGAGGGGAGGGGGCACATTTTTCCACTTTGGAAGTGTCTCTTGCGCAAACTATTCACTTTAGAAAAAAATTATACTATAAACCTCAATAGCATTTTTGGAGACCTATCTATTGATACCCCACACGTATAGGTTTGATGAAAATAAAAGTTTTAAGTTTCAGTTCTGAGTATGGGACCCCCAAAATTAACTGCTTTTTTTCTCGTTTTATACGAAAATCTTGATGCGGTTCACAGAATACATCTACTTACCAAGTTTCACCAGCATAGGCCTTATAGTTTCGGAGAAAAGTGGCTGTGACACACGGACGGACAGACAGACAAACAGACATGACGAATCTATAAGGGTTCCGTTTTTGCCATTTGGCTACGGAACCCTAAAAATGTCATACAAAACCCAGAAACCGCCACTACTAGGAGTGCGGGCGAGTCGGTGCTGGAAGTAATTGCACGGAACATAAAACAATGGAGTTAGCTAATTCAAGTACAAAAAAGACAGTGTAAGTATTAAAAAAAAATCTGTAAAATATAACACTGTCTTTAGACTTTCGATTTAATAGTAGAAAATTGCCGGTGATATTTTCAAAAGAAATTTATTGTTTCAAAAATACTTGTTGATTCAAATAAAAGAATATTCATTTTATTGAAGGTACTAATGAAAGAAAAATGAGTTTTTACTGAATGATGATGCTGTTGGGCGCAACAGCGCCAGGTCCTCGTGGTGGGTCTGGACGTGGACATTCTCTCGCTCGAGACCATGGTGCGAGCCATGCTCTCCAGCGGGAGTAAGTGGGACTGCGCCGCCTCTTTCTGCGAGCCGGTTATGCTCGTGAAAGAGACGGCGGGGCGGAAACGGGAGAGGACTCTCCCACCCAAGTTCCGCAGTCGGCGGCCTGGGCGCCGTCGACGTGTCTTCGCCGAGGATTATCGGCCTCCATGACCGGGGGCCTGAGTACGGTGAGAGGGCGGCTCACCGTCCTTACAGCTGCAGGCCCATGACGGCAGAGTGACGTGAGGAACTCACGCACGCCCCCCTTAGAAGCGGGATTACACCCGAAACCCCCCAAAGACGCGGGATAGCACTCGAACCACCCCCTGGGCGAGGCCGCAGTGGCGGCCGTGGGTCTGTTGGACTTGGGAGTCCTGGGACATCCTTCTGAGGGCCTCACACCCATAGGCTGTTGGGCGTTACGTGACGTTTTTTAGTCGGTAGGAGACATAACATCCATGAGGATTTTCCCCCACGTTAAACAAAAATAAACCGGCCAAGTGCGAGTTGGACTCGCCCATGAAGGGTTTCGTAGCAGCAAGTAACATATCTAATATAAAAGTTCTTATAGTTCGTTGTAACTTTGATGTTTTAACACTTTCGCAATGGTAGCGATTTCACTAACCGTAAATTGCGGTTTATGACGTATTAAAAAAAAAACTACCAGCTCTATCTCGTTCAAACTAATTTTCGTTGGTAGTTTTTATAGCAATGTATATGATATATGTTTGTTAGATTTATCATTCTCTTAGTTTAGAAGTTAGAGGGGGGGGGGGGACACACATTTTTCCACTTTGGAAGTGTCTCTTTCGCAAACTATTCACTTTAGAAAAAAATGATGTTAGAAACCTCCATAGCATTTTTGAAGACCTATCTAAAGATACGCCACACGTATGGGTTTGATTAAAAAAAAATTTTTGAGTTTCAGTTCTGAGTATGGGGACCCCCAAAATTTACTGCTTTTTTTCTAGTTTTATATAAGAATCTTAATGCGGTTCACAGAATACATCTAGCTACCAAGTTTCAATAGCATAGCCCTTATAGTTTCGGAGAAAAGTGGCTGTGACACACGGACGGACAGACAGACAGACATGACGAATCTATAAGGGTTCCGTTTTTGCCATTTGGCTACGAAACCCTAAAAACGATGATGCTGTAAAAATAAAAAAGATACTATTCTTGAAATATAAAAACGGGAATTCGTTGTTAATTAAAAAACACCAATGGTTTTGGCAGGTTTGAGGACAATCAAATAATAAGTCTTTACCTATGAAATTGCCGTTCTGCAGTACTGGCCATTTCAAATCAAAATAATTTTTGTTTGGCTAAGAATTCTAATTTCAAATTAATTTTATTTTAAAAACATAAAATTTATTTTCCAAAATTAGTCATTTGTTTATTGATTAGTGTGACGTTTTCATCGCATTTCAATCTTTTTCGTCATCGTGGATACGTTAAAAATTCGAGTAATCTATACTAATCTAAACTAATATTATAAAGAGGAAAGATTTGGTTTTTTTTGGTTTTTTGTTTGTCTGTTTGTTTGTAACGAATTGGCTCCGGAACTACTGGACCGATTTGAAAAATTCTTTCACTGTTGGAAAGCTACACTCTTTGCGGTGAACATAGGCTATGTTTTATTCCCGTATTCCCACGGGAACGGGAACTACGCGGGTGAAACCGCGTGACGTCCGCTAGTTATGAAATATGAGAATCGTCGTGGCAGCAACGCGGCACAAGCGGCACGCAACATCAACGACGTTTACGGAGCTAACACTACAATCCAACGCACCGCCTGTTGATCGCACTGGTTTGCTCGCTTTCGTTCTGAAAATTTCGACCTGAAAAATGAAAAAAAATGCAAGCGGTCGTCCGAAGACTTTGATCGACAATGACGAATTAAAGACGAACAATGCCCTAAACGAAAACTTACCCCTAGAAAAGTGATGGTGACTGTTTGGTGGTCTAGCGCGCCGGTGTGATTCATCACAGCTTTTTACCAAACGGGGTGAGCATTGATGCAGATGTGTTCTGTGAAGAACTGAACACAATGATGGAAAAGCGGGCACAGCATTGATCAATCGCTCGTCTCCGCTGCTTCTGCACGACAATGCGCGACCTCATACTGCAGACGGTCCCCAAGTTGCAAGAACTGAGGTTGGAAGCTACTACTATTTCCAGAATTTGGATAACTTTTTGGCGGGAAAGAAATTCAATACCCAAGAGGCAATACAAAATGCCTTTGAAGAATTTGTTTGAATGACGGCAATTTTATTTAATATTAATTTTATTTAATATTAGTCATAGGAAAGAATGTTTAATTGCTACCTGGTCAGGTGAAAATCGCCCCATAAAAATAGAACGAAATAAACGAAACCAGATATTATAGGAAGATATCATGGTCCTTAAACTCTAAGTCTTCTTATCTCGATTGTATCCTTACTGGCTGAATTGTTGGATCCCAGACATTCACGAAACATGCCCCTAAGAGAAATTGACGTGGTTATTAAAAAGAGCTCAGTGATGTGAAAAGAAAGAGCAATTATATAACACCTGATTCCAAAGAAACAGCAATGTATCAAAAAATACTTTTGAAAATACGGGGCGCGTACGGGAGAAAACTTTCCCACCCGAGTTCCGCAGTTGGTGCCTAGGCATCGGCGACATGTCTTCGCCAAAGACTATCGGCCTCCATGACCGTGGGCCTGAGGACGGCGAGAGGGCTACTCACCGTCCGTACAGAAGCAGGCCCATGACGGCAGCGTGACGTGAAAAGTTCACGCACGCCCTTAGAAGCGGGATCACACCCGAAACCCCCCAAAGACGCGGTATAGCACCCAAACCGCCTCCTGGGCGAGGCCGCAATTGTGGCCGTAGGTCTGTTAGAAGTCCTGGAACATCCTTCCGAGGGCTTACCCGGGGCTCCCAACCATAGGCTGTTGGGCGTTACGTGAGGTTTTTTAGTCGGTAGGAGTCCGGCATAGCACTCATAATGGATTTTATCTCACGTTAAAAAAAATTGTATTATTAGTATCTTATTCTTCATTCAATCTTTTCAAGAAGTGGAGGCACTGGCGAGTGCTTGTCCCTCTCGGAGACTTTGATAGGATAAAGAGTGAAAAACTGGAAGATGAAAGCGTAAGGAGTATGTGTGTAGGCTTAGTCAGTGAAAGGCTTGCAAACGCGAGCCTTTCCGACTTAGATGTGGATGAATGCTGGAATATTATGAAAGAAAGTATAGTGGATAGTGCAAAAGAAGCATATGGGAGTGCAAAGAGACATGAACATTCGAAAGGTGATGCCTGGTCGGATGTAGAGGTTCAATCCTGCGTAGCAAGAAAGAAGAAAGCGTGTTTGAATTATGTCTCATCTCATCATCTTGCCAGGATTTGGGATTGATGGTGCGCTGCTTCGTGCCGTGTAGTCTACATATGTGGGATGTACGGCATGTGTGCGGGTGGGCGGCGGCCTGTCTCCCTGGTCTGACATCAACATTGGCGACAGACAGGGTTGCGAGCTGTCGGCCCTGCATCTTAAGAGAGTAAGATCGATGAATGTTGGATTGCGAATGGGTGACTTACTTGTGAATGTGAACTGTTTGCTGTATGCAGATGATGCCGTGCTCATAGCCGAATCGCCATCAGAACTACAGTCTCTAGTCACAGCGATGAAAGATGATAGTCTAATGAGAGGCTTACATTTGAACGCGACTACAACGAAAGTGATGGTATTCGAAGGAGAAGAGGACAGAACGAATGCCAGGATAACTGTAAATGATGTAGTGCTGGAACAGGTAGATAAGTTTGTATATCTTGGATGTGCATTATGCAGGGATGGACGGTACACCACTGATGTAGAAAGGAGGGTAACTGCGGGAAATAGAGTGAATGGAACGTTAGGCAAACTTTTGGGTACCAAAACCCTAAGTCAAAAGGCCCAGCTCGCAGTACACAGTGCGGTGCTGATACCTACGCTAATGTATGGAAGCCAGAGTTAGGTATGGCAGGAAACGCATGAAAGTAGAATAAACGCGGTCGAGATGCGCGCGCTACGCAAAACCCGTACGCAAAACGCAGATCGCGTTCGGAATGAAGATGTAAGAAAGAGAGTTGGTCTGGAAGAGAGTGTCGGTGTTAAAGTAAGGAAGGCATGCTACGATGGTTCGGGTATGTAGAGGGAATGGGTAATGAAAGAATGACAAAACAGATATACAACGCGAAAGTGGATGGACGTAGGAGTCGGGGAAGGCCACGACACACCTACCACGACCAAATTAATCGTATGTTAGTTGAAGGTGGTGTCAAGAGCCGAAGGAACCGACGTGCATGCATGAAAAGAAAAATGAAAGTTGAAGAAGCAAGTTTTGAGAGTATACGTTGCGTGCGCTGAGTAAATATAATTAAAGTAACATAAAAATTGTGAATTGCGAAATTGTTCATTTTAAAGTTCTATAAAAATTCTCCTCCTATTTTTATAAGTACGGTCAATATTTAAAAAAAGTAAAACTAAAAACCGAGTAAAACTATTCACACTAATATCTACTCCATTCTATTCATTGTTCGCTAGTGCGTTGTGATCCGCCCCTACTTGCGTTACTTTACTATCGTAATCTGTCACCGACTGACGCGGTGCCGCGTGAATATGGCGCGCGATCTGTAGCAAAGGGGCGCGGGGGTAGCAGCAGTGAATCTTGCGATTTGGTTAGGGTCAGGCAAGCTCTTAACGTGCCTTCCGAAGCACATAAACGCTGTGTGCAAGCGCGTCTTCATCTTCTGACGACGACATGGTGAATAAATTGGAATGTGTAAAGGAAGCATAGCCGCCCGCGCCTCGACTCTACTTAACGTTCACGCGCCGCCGCGCCGCGACTCCGCCGCTACCGCGCCTCGACTTACCAGTGAGCGACGCACCATAGGGGTCACCCTTCCGAGGGCTTGCAAATAAAAATATACCTACCTATCTACTAACATTGCACCTGTGCGTGCATAGTCTGGGCGGATCGCTAGTATACTAATATATTTTGTAAATTAATTAACATTATTTTACATAACTGGTTACCTAATTAGAATTATCTTAACATCATTTCTATATTTACTCGTACTATTTCTAATGAATAACTCGATCAATTCCCAATCTCTATGCAACGAATGAGTTAGATTGAATGCTTTTCGGTTCATATTTAGGTATATTATAGTGTCTGTAGTACTACGGACAAAACCTACCTAAACTACGCATCAAAATGTCTATTTATTAAGTTATATGTTTAAAGTGTCTTTTTTATGTGTGGAAATTCCTCACGGCTGTCATGCAGTACTCTTACCTACTAAAACCACACGTTAGTATTCTGTTTCCGCATTTCAATGATTTTATTCCGGTATAATTTCAACTTCTATTCTATTCCTGTATCAAATTTCAGCCAGATACGTTGAGCCGCTAAAGCTTAAATAAGTAACAATCCAGACATACTTAGAAACTTTCTGTATATCACGATACAAGATTCTTTGCTACGCAGAAATAAAAAACGAGAGGTTATTTCATATGATTTTTAACCCTTTTATACTGATTATACAATTCAGTTTGGCACATGAAAAAATATAAAGCTGAAGTGGGAAAATATTTTGAGGCAAGTGAATCATGGTGTTTGTCATCCAATTTTTACGGGCCTCATATCTAAGTGGATAACCGAAAATTTAATCGGATCCGGTTGAATTATGTAGTGTTGTCGTCTTTCTTACATTAATTTTATATTCGTGGTAGGATTATGAACTAAATTGTAATTCACCAAAACAAACTAGAAGGCTTAATCAATTGACTGGTAGAAAAGCCAGTGAAATTTATTAAAATTATCTAAATTATTGTGACTTAACCATGTGGTTTTTTTAGTGAATGTTGTAATTAATGAATGTATCTCTTAGCATATAAATTATGTTCCCTTTAGATAGATCTTTTGACAGACTTTGATAAAAGGAGAATTTAGAACTGAAATCGACAGTTCGTTTCTTATTCTGTGCGATATCAGAACATTTTTGTCAGTGAATGGTGCGAATATTTCCATTTTAAAACAAATTAATAGTCTGAGAACTTTTTGCAATCGATTTTTTTTTAATAAAACACTATCCTGAATTTAAATTTATTGAAAATATATTTTTTCCTTTTAGGTTGATTTTCTGTAAAATCGAGGTTTTTTAGTTTTTGAAACTATTATTTGTTTTTCTTATTAGTTTGATCGTTTTCGAAAGCGTGTGGACATTAAACGTGGATTTGGAAAATTATATATGAAAAGGCGTTAATCCTGAAGATCTAGGTAAGGATCCATTTTTTGCAATGTATTATTTTGCATATAAATTAATCGGGAATGAAAATCACATTCAAGGATGATGTTACATACTTTTAAAAGGGTTATTAATAGAACTAGTTGTAGTAGCAAAGTTTGTTGTCCGATACTGTTACAATATTTTAGGGTTAATTTTTTTTAAAACTTTCCATCATATTTCTGCACTATAAACATCTGATTCAAGGGAGTAGGTAACATGAAATTGGCGTTTTGTGAAACAAACCCTAGTCTAGGAATCTTGTTGCATTTCTTTTTTGTTTTTTTACGTGAGGGAAAATCCATTAGGGATGCTATTCCGGACTCATACCGACTAAAAAACCTCAC
Organism: Miltochrista miniata; assembly: GCA_933228765.1. Classification (NCBI taxonomy): domain Eukaryota; kingdom Metazoa; phylum Arthropoda; class Insecta; order Lepidoptera; family Erebidae; genus Miltochrista; species Miltochrista miniata. The sequence continues at coordinate 9,810,036 of OW121773.1, read as the reverse complement.
GTAACGCCCAACAGCCTATGGTTGTGAGCCCCGGGTAAGCCCTCGGAAGGATGTCCCAGGACTCCCAACAGACCTACGGCCGCCACTGTGGCCTCGCCCAGGGGGTGGTTCGGGTGCTATCCCGCGTCTTTGGGGGGTTTCGGGTGTGATCCCGCTTCTAAGGAGGGGGCGTGCGTGAGTTCCTCACGTCACGCTGCCGTCATGGGCCTGCTTTTATAAGGACGGTAAGCGACCCCCTCACCGTCCTCAGACCCTCGGTCATGGAGGCCGATAGTCCTCGGCGAAGACACGACGGCGGCGCCCAGACCGCCGACTGCGGAACTCGGGTGGGAGAGTTTTCTCCCGTACCCGCCCCGCCGCCGCCTCCTTCACGAGCATGACCTGCTCGCAGAAAGAGGCGGCGCAGTCCCACTTACTCCCGCTGGAGAGCATGGCTCGCACCATGGTCTCGAGCGAGAGAGTATCCACGTCTAGACCCACTACGAATCTTGTTGTATTATTTCTGTCCGCGCGTCGTAAAACTTCTTTAAGCATTCTCATCCCATCAAAAACATGAAGTAAATTGTGTGCCAAGTTTGTTTTGCGGACACTATTACAATAATTTAGGGTTAATTATTTAAACTTTCCATCAACTGAACTTGGGTCATCTGATAAAGGGGGGAGGGTAATAGGAAATTGGCGTTTAGTGAAACAGACTCTAGTCTAGGTGTATTATTTCTGTCGACGCATCGTGAAACAGACCCTAGTTCTAGTAGTAGTCTTGTTGCATTTATGCGAGGCAGCGAGAAATAACTAAGTGATTATTAAACCTACGCAAAGCGGTCACATCCTTTTTGATTCATCGCTCTTTATAGCTCTGTCTGGATGTTTTATTAGATGCGATTGAGATACGCAAATTTTGGTGAGTAATAAATAAATACTTTCAGACTTTCTCAAATATCACCATCAGTCCGGAATTTTGTTGTGTTTGAACTATTTAGTGGCATCAAGTCCCGAGGCAATTAATAAACATATTTATGTACTAGCTGACCCTCGCAACTTCGTTTACGTCACATAAGGTGTACGAATGGAGGGGTACTTCTTAATGAGACTCATCAAGCAGCGTGTGAAACGGCCCTGTTTGCTTAATCATAAAAGAGCTTAAAGATTAAGTCGATTCTAAAACAATTCAGTCCACGCCTTCGGCGCGGACTGAATTATTTTACAATAGCCTTAATCATTAAGCTCTTTTATGATTAAGCCAACACGCCCGTTTAGACTCACTTTCAAAAGAAACGTTGAATTCTAGATTTACCGAAAGTTGAGATGCCCCTAATTTCTCAACTATATAACCCTCAATATTGAAAATTGTATGGAATAATGCTTAAAGTACTCCCTTTCAGACACCAAACAAATATTAGAAATCGAACCATGCAGTGAGAAATTATAGCTAAAAACCTATTTTGCCTTTCATCCCCTCTCCTGAAGGAACCGCGCAAAATATCGGGATCAAAAGTATCTAAGAACCTTTCTCGGACTATAAGCTTACATCGTACAAAGTATCATTCAAATCGGTTCAGTAGTTTCGGCGTGATACTTAGTCGGGATACAGACAGACAGACAGACAGACATGAAAATTTTAAATTACATTTTCGGCTTCAGTATCGATTAGAGAACGCCCTACACTTAAAATTTTCAAAATATCTTCCATGTACAGACTCCCGACCCTCTACAGTTTTATTATAAGTACTAGCTGACCCTCGCAACTTCGTTTACGTCACATAAGGTGTACGAATGGAGGGGTACTTCTTCATGAGACTCATCAAGCAGCGTGTGAAACGGCCCTGTTTGCTTAATCATAAAAGAGCTTAAAGATTAAGTCGATTCTAAAACAATTCAGACTGAATTATTTTACAATAGCCTTAATCATTAAGCTCTTTTATGATTAAGCCAACACGCCCGTTTAGACTCACTTTCAAAAGAAACGTTGAATTCTAGATTTACCGAAAGTTGAGATGGTCCTAATTTCTGAACTACATAACCCTCATTATAGAAAATTGTGTGGAATAATGCCTAAAGTACTCCCTTTTAGACACTAAAAAAATATTTGAAATCGAACCACGCAGTGAGAAATTATAGCTAAAAACCTATTTTGCCTTTCATCCCCTCTCCTGAAGGAACCGCGCAAAATATCGGGATCAAAAGTATTTAAGAACCTTCCTCGGACTATAAGCTTAGATCGTACAAAGTATCATTCAAATCGGTTCAGTAGTTTCGGCGTGATACTTATTCGGGATACAGACAGACAGACAGACAGACAGACAGACAGACAGACATGAAAATTTTAAATTACATTTTCGGCTTCAGTATCGATTAGAGAATGCCCTACACTTAAAGTTTTCAAAATATCTTCCATGTACAGACTCCCGACCCTCTACAGTTTTATTATAAGTATAGATAGATAGATAGCCTTAATCATTAAGCTCTTTTATGATTAAGCCAACACGCCCGTTTAGACTCACTTTCAAAAGAAACGTTGAATTCTAGATTTACCGAAAGTTGAGATGCCCCTAATTTCTCAACTATATAACCCTCAATATTGAAAATTGTATGGAATAATGCTTAAAGTACTCCCTTTCAGACACCAAACAAATATTTGAAATCGAACCATGCAGTGAGAAATTATAGCTAAAAACCTATTTTGCCTTTCATCCCCTCTCCTGAAGGAACCGCGCAAAATATCGGGATCAAAAGTATCTAAGAACCTTCCTCGGACTAAAAGCTTACATCGTACAAAGTATCATTCAAATCGGTTCAGTAGTTTCGGCGTGATACTTAGTCGGGATACAGACAGACAGACAGACAGACATGAAAATTTTAAATTACATTTTCGGCTTCAGTATCGATTAGAGAACGCCCTACACTTAAAATTTTCAAAATATCTTCCATGCACAGACTCCCGACCCTCTACAGTTTTATTATAAGTATAGATAGCCTTAATGATTAAGCTCTTTTATGATTAAGCCAACACGCCCGTTTAGACTCACTTTCAAAAGAAACGTTGAATTCTAGATTTACCGAAAGTTGAGATGCCCCTAATTTCTCAACTATATAACCCTCAATATTGAAAATTGTATGGAATAATGCTTAAAGTACTCCCTTTCAGACACCAAACAAATATTTGAAATCGAACCATGCAGTGAGAAATTATAGCTAAAAACCTATTTTGCCTTTCATCCCCTCTCCTGAAGGAACCGCGCAACATATCGGGATCAAAAGTATCTAAGAACCTTCCTCGGACTATAAGCTTACATCGTACAAAGTATCATTCAAATCGGTTCAGTAGTTTCGGCGTGATACTTAGTCGGGATACAGACAGACAGACAGACAGACAGACAGACAGACATGAAAATTTTAAATTACATTTTCGGCTTCAGTATCGATTAGAGAACGCCCTACACTTAAAATTTTCAAAATATCTTCCATGCACAGACTCCCGACCCTCTACAGTTTTATTATAAGTACTAGCTGACCCTCGCAACTTCGTTTACGTCACATAAGGTGTACGAATGGAGGGGTACCTTTTCATGAGATTTATCAAGCAGCGTGTGAAACGGCCCTGTTTGATTAATCATAAAAGAGCTTAAAGATTAAGTCCATTCTAAAACAATTCAGTCCACGCCTTCGGCGCGGACTGAATTGTTTTACAATAGCCTTAATCATTAAGCTCTTTTATGATTACGCCAACACGCCCGTTTAGACTCACTTTAAAAAAAGAAACGTTGAATTCTAGATTTACCGAAAGTTGAGATGCCCCTAATTTTTGAACTACATAACCCTCAATATTGAAAATTGTATGAAATAATGCTTAAAGTACTCCCTTTCAGACACTAAACAAATATTTGAAATCGAACCACGCAGTGAGAAATTATAGCTAAAAACCTATTTTGCCTTTCATCCCCTCTCCTGAAGGAACCGCGCAAAATATCGGGATCAAAAGTATCTAAGAACCTTCCTCGGACTATAAGCTTAGATCGTACAAAGTATCATTCAAATCGGTTCAGTAGTTTCGGCGTGATACTTAGTCGGGATACAGACAGACAGACAGACAGACAGACAGACAGACAGACATGAAAATTTTTAATTACATTTTCGGCTTCAGTATCGATTAGAGAACGCCCTACACTTAAAATTTTCAAAATATCTTCCATGTACAGACTCCCGACCCTCTACAGTTTTATTATAAGTATAGATAGATAGCCTTAATCATTAAGCTCTTTTATGATTAAGCCAACACGCCCGTTTAGACTCACTTTCAAAAGAAACGTTGAATTCTAGATTTACCGAAAGTTGAGATGCCCCTAATTTCTCAACTATATAACCCTCAATATTGAAAATTGTATGGAATAATGCTTAAAGTACTCCCTTTCAGACACCAAACAAATATTTGAAATCGAACCATGCAGTGAGAAATTATAGCTAAAAACCTATTTTGCCTTTCATCCCCTCTCCTGAAGGAACCGCGCAAAATATCGGGATCAAAAGTATCTAAGAACCTTCCTCGGACTAAAAGCTTACATCGTACAAAGTATCATTCAAATCGGTTCAGTAGTTTCGGCGTGATACTTAGTCGGGATACAGACAGACAGACAGACAGACAGACAGACAGACATGAAAATTTTAAATTACATTTTCGGCTTCAGTATCGATTAGAGAACGCCCTACACTTAAAATTTTCAAAATATCTTCCATGTACAGACTCCCGACCCTCTACAGTTTTATTATAAGTATAGATATAGATTTCTGAGCTAGCGGACTTCACACAGTTTCACCCGCCTAGCTACCATTCCCGTGAGAATACGGGAATAAAACATAGCCTATGTTACTCAGGGTGAATGTAGCTTTAAAATGATGAATGAATTTTTCAAATCGGCATAGTAGTTTTTGAGTTTATTCATTACAAACATACATGTTCATTACATTCATTCATTTTTCTTTTTATAATATTAGTATAGAATATATAGTTTTAGGTGAAGCCGGTTACCAAAGTCTGCCGGTAATCCTGGGACATCGTTGCAAAGGATTTCCCGTGTCGTAGGCAGTGGCAGTGGCAGTATTTCTACACGTAAAAAATTACATAGAAAACACTTAAATTCTGAAACAAAGATTTACAGATCAAAAAAATATGATCCAAAACAAAATAATGTAGCTTGAATTTCTACCATTTGTTAGTTTTCTAAATTTTTTTTTTTATAATATTTTCTTGATTATTTTTTGTGTCACAAGTCGAGAGCTAATTGTGCTTGCATAATTTGTTGATCCACATTTACATAACAACGTTGCATACTGTAGGTGAGAATTAACACCGCATTGGAACTTGTAGTACCTACATACGTGACGAAACTGATATTTGTTTTAAGTATTGCAAATTGTTCACCATGATTATGATTGGTTTTCTTAAAACATTGTCGAACCCAAGCACTAAGGCACAGTATAACTAAGGCTATACGTTTTTCTAGTATGTCTGTAATATCAGTTGTGAGGTCTACCTCGAATGCTAGATACCAATTAAATACAGTACAATACAAATACTCTTTATTGCACACCAAGAAATACATCATACGAATTAATTTTGTCCAAGTCTGCATTGATATTGTCAATGGCTACTCTCAAGTTATCCAGCAAAGCTTGGGAATAAATTTTGAGGGCATCTGCGTATAGGTGATAGGAAGAAGATAAGTCCTTAGTGATGGAGTTTATAAACACTGTGAAAAGTAAAGGAGACAGAATGCCGCCCTGTGGCACTCCAGCAGACGTATTACACCAAGAGGAAAAGCCATCCTCGATACTAATACGCTGCCGGCGGCCAAACAGGTAACTTCGGAACCAATCAAACCCCGTTAGAGATATGTAAACTGAGCTCAAAGTACCAAGCAGGATGTCGTAGTCCACCATATTAAAGGCATTGCTGAAGTCTATCAGGGCTAAAACTGTCAGCTTGCCGTTCTCGGTAGCTGCTCTTATGTCCTCAGTAATGTGAAGTTGTGAAGTGTGACGCCACATATCTGTGTCCTGTACGATGCCGTCTTGCCCGCTAGTAAGGTCAAAAAGGTCAAAAAACCCTCTAATGGGCTAATTGGGAAAACTTAGCGTATCCTTAGGGAATTCCTATGCTGAGTAGTAGCCATCAATCGGTTACGATGATTGTAACTTTCGGCTACTCGTAGCCTGGTATTTTGTAATATATTCCAAACATCGAGAGGTGAGCGAAGTTTAAAAAAAATATACACGTGAAAAATACCCAAAAACCACAAAGTAACACAAGTTTAAAAACATTATTTTCTACAAAAAGTTTTGTTTAAAGCATAAAGTCCTTCCTATGTAAAATACTCAAACTTTTTGCTCCTATACAAACTCATCAAGTACATTCATTAGATTAGCGGAATTTTATAAAAAACAGTCCATTCACAATTCAATGATTGATGCATGACTGTATTATAGGATTGTTGTACTATTTATATCCTGATACTTACTGCGGTGTTTTTCCCAATAAAATCCGGTATAAGTAAAGCGGAAGCCGGATCTTATAAAGGAATATACCGGATAAACTACAGGATCAGTGCAATACGTGAGAATATATAATTATGTTCGTGATGAATTGGAATAAGCGACAATCTAATTGGAATGAATTATTTATTATTATATTTATGATCGAATAGTAGAGATTGTATAGTACCTACTGGCACAGCCGACAGATCAGTAGTAGTTCTCCTTATACTGTGCTACTGGGACCACGAGTCCGGAGGGCTTATCTGTGGTTGTATGTAGGATGTATAACTTCTATCTTGGATGCTGGAATTTAGTTTATAATTACAGAATGGTTATAGATTTGCTTATATTATTTTTAAACTGTTGCTATTTTTTACACAATGTAAACGTCGTCGGTGCATGTCGCGCGCAGACAAGATTCTATAACTTTGAGTGGTTATTAAGTGCTCGATGACATTAATCGGCTTGCACCTTAATACGTAGGCCCAACAAAAGAAAAATGGCAAAGTGTGAATGTGCTCTCTGCCTACCCCTTTGGAGATATAGATGTGTTACCTTAATACTGCCTAGGATGGGAGCTTAAAAAGTAGGCATTTTTTTGTGCAAATCTTAAGTGTCTCGGTAATCTTGGGACAACCTCGCAAGGGCTTTCACAGAGCTCTTGGCAGTAGGCAGTGGTCTTAGTCCGTAAAAGCCATAGTATCAAACAAAAAAAAAGAGCAATAAATGTGCGAAATTTGAGATGAATCCGTTACCGGTTTAACCTGTTTGGTGATAGATCCACCAGACTTGATTCTTTTTCTTGTTCAATTAATTATTCCTACTACTACCTATTATAAATGAGAAAGTAACCCTGTCTGTCTGTTATGTTTACATGCCTAAACCGCTGAAGTGATTTAGATGACAATTCTTTTAGGAATTCAAATTTGTTCTATTGATTAAATTATGCACTAATATAGAACAAATTTCAATTCCTAAAAGAATTAAAATTTGCTGTGCACACTGCCCTTCCACTTCTTAAATATCGTCCTTCAACAGTCGAGTAAAAACCGCATTCAAATTGCAAATCTGCCAATTAAATCAATCAGGTCTGCCTTCAATCGGGCATTCTATTTGCAATTATAACCCAACTTTTTAATGTAGGTACGTACTATAATTAAGTATAATTATATTCAGACTAACTCTGCCCCATCGTTTCGCCTAGTAGCACGCATTCAACGCACACATGCCCGTGTTAACAATAATGTATGAACGGGTGCCTGTCGTTTGACCGAAAAGATTTTACCAAAATTTCACTACCCCAAACAAATTTTGGCTATGTTTTTTAAACCAATGCAATGTTTGGAATAATTTTAGTACACACTTTTTCGATTCGTCAAATTTTTATTTAGCAAAATATTACCAAGGATAATATCATTATGACATATCTTTAAGCAAATTATTTATTACAGCAAACAATTTAAAACAATAAACGTTTGGTAAAATGATTTGCTATGCCAACAATTTCGATGGTGTAACCCCGAAACGGTTCCAAGTCGAATACTGCACACCCGATTTGGATAGGTTAGGTTAGGTTATTTTTTTATAACCATCGATGGAAACAGTAGCTCCGCAAAAAAATAAAATGAGATTTTGCCTTATTTTATTTTGCGTAAAATAAATTTTTCCAACTGAAACATTTGACTAAATAAAAATTGGTACTGCCCAAACATAACGTTTGCGTTACAATTATTTGTGAAGAGATTTTTTTGCTAAGTAATAATTTGGCAAATGAAATTATGCGAAACATTTTTTGGGAAATGATAATTTGGCAATTCTTTTCGGTCAAACATAATAGACCCTGTATGGACATATATTATGCCTGATCCATTCCGAAGTAATACGATGATGATGATGTACCTATAGCATTATTCCTACAGGCGAAAGTGTCAGTATGGATATTTTTTACTCTTTCACGCTCTAACGGCTGAACTAAAGATAGTCTAGACAAGAAGAACACATATATAATAAGTTCCCTTATGAAACAAGAACGGGCAATAAAATTCACATGGGCGAAGCCGCAGGTGCCTTCTAGTATGCAGCAATTCTGATTTTAAATGGCAAAAGAGTTTTTGTCGTCATTAGTAAACGTATTTGGCGAAAACGTGTTCATAGCGGAGTTCACCTGTGCGATGTCTAGTATATAATTATATTATAGTCCTTGTCACAGAGCAACACGGTTACACGCGGATGGAGCGTATTGCTCCGTGGTGGTTTTTAACTATTCTGGTATCCTCATAACGATCCTCTAAGGTAGGTACAGTAGATATGTATTTGCAAAATAGTTTGTGAACTCTCAGAATATTGATGTCATTTGAATAATGGCATTTTATACACGCTACGTCTACTACACTCTGTTAAAATTAGGTTAATAATTTTGACAACTCTTAGTAGGGCACCCCATATAGTAGGGGAGCCCACGAGGCTAAATGGGGATTTACTCGAGCGTCGTTGAGACCTATTGGGAGGCAAAGCTTAGATGATATGAAGAAAAAAATGTTATATGATATTTTACCTTAACATCGGTGGGGGAAGCGGCTATAGATTTTTAAATATGTAAAAAAAAACTGTTGCATGGACATCCTCGAGCGCGTCAGATATTGATAGCATCAATGCCCTACGTATTTTTAATAATGTACGTATGTTAATCTGATCGTTAGCATGATGCGGGTGGTTGTATTTAAGGGGTGAAAATGAAAAAAAAAATTATCGAGCGCGTCAGATTTTCTAAGGGAGTGTTAAGTGCACCAAAAAAAAAGCTCTCATTCACTAATCTGACGATTTCGATGGGACGCAAACTCGCAGCCATTTTCATAATGTGCAAAAAAAATTCGCCATTTTGAAATACTCAAGCGCGTCAGATTAAGATATATATGGTTCATCTTTATGTTCTAAACGTACTGTCTTATAATCTGACGACTATCTAGAGGGATTGGCCTGATCTGACAAAAAAAAATTAGAAAAACGGTTCACCTTAAAGGCCATCCCTGCAACTTCCCGCTAATTCCATTCCTGGGCTCTTAAATTTGTACTTATGACATTTTTGAGCTCAAAATACAATTTATGTGATATTTTGAGCTCGCTGAGTTCAAAGAAATAATATTTCTATGCATTTGAGCTCTCTCAGCTCGAAAGTCTGATAGAAGTTTCATAGAACACTATTTTTGGAATTTTCAAACCGCAATAACTTTTGAATGGATCAACCGATTTTCACGCGGTTGGCGGCATTCGACGCAGTTTTATCATCCTCATAAGTAATTTTGCAATAGAGCTCCTCGCGGCGACCGGTCGCCGCGCATAATAATCAAGCTTTTCCGTAAAGCCCCGCGCGGCGACCGGTCGCCGCACCTACCCAGACGACTTTAAACTTAAATTTAGCCTTCTTACGTCCTACTTTTCTATGAACAGGTTTATTGCATGTGTAGTTTATAACATTTTCTTGTTTTTGGAATCTTATAAAATGACGTCAATGGGCCAGAATTATTTACAAAAATCGAACAGTTGAAGTTGAGAGTGGATTGCGCATGGATGGCGTGCGTTTGTGTAGTACGTGTGTGTTTCGTGTTTTTATTATAAATAATGTGTTTGCATTATTATTTATTATTATACACAGTAAAATAAACAATATATCAATAATCCGGTTGGTGTTTACAGGATCGTAAAATATGGTGTGGTGGTAGAGTAATCAATGTTTTTTTTGTTGAGTGCGTGTGTACCAAGTGCGTGTTAAGTACGGAACCCTAATGGGTATTGACGACGCAGCAAACATGCAATTTATTGCTAGTATGATGAAATCGCCGATACATCAAATATGCAGCTGCATTACCGTCGAGTCAGCACCATTGCAACAGCACCGACGACATCCGCCCAAGAACCCATCGCCAACGCAGCGAATCGATTTTATAGATTTAAGTCATTTAATTGTCATTCCATATTCTCGCATCGAATAGGTTTCACTTAATTAAAATTAGTTAATTATAATTGTAATTTTGATTTTTATTAAATTAATTATAAAGTACTTTGGTTTTTTTTCGAGCCTCCGGCTGTAGCTTACGTAATTGGCGCAGTCTTGGTAGGATACTCGCGGGCCGGTTCGCGAGCTTTCGGGAATATCTAATATCAGTATTCATCGCGTTCGCGAAATCGCCCGGGCGGTTTTAACCACCGTACTACGAGTATCAAGAATCTTCAGTAGCTGCAAGCCGAGTGGAGAATCCAGACCTCGATTCACGAAAGAAGACCAGAGATGAAATATTATATGTAAGTACACTTGAATTGTTCTCGTGTTGCTTCCTACCTATTCCTAAGCCCCTTCCAAGATTTTTCGCCCCGAAAAATCCTATTCCCGCGGTCCTGCATCGAGACAGGGTCGCCGGCACGTAATTGATAGTAATAGAGAGTTAGGCAGTGAATTAGATTTTAATTCGAGTAATTTAGAATTAGAAATGGCCTACAACCCTGATATAATTTATAAGGCCTTACGCCTGGTGCCTGAATTTGATGGTAACCATAACGTCCTTACTAGATTTATTAATATTTGTGACCGAATTGTAACTCAATACGCCAGCCCCGAGCCAGGTAGTGAGTTAGGTAATTTATGCTTATTGAACGGCATTTTAAACAAGATTACAGGGTCCGCCGCTTCTACAATCAATGCGAATGGTATCCCTGAAACTTGGGCCGGTATTAGAGCAACTTTGATCAATAATTTTTCGGATCAAAGGGACGAAACTGCTTTGTATAATGACCTTTCTTTAGCAATGCAAGGAACAAAGTCTCCGCAGGAATTCTATGACCAATGCCAGACTTTGTTCAGTACAATCATGACTTATGTGACTTTACATGAGACCTTACAGACGACTATTGACGCCAAACGAACATTTTACAAAAAGGTAACAATGCAAGCGTTTGTGCGTGGATTAAAGGAACCTTTAGGTTCGCGTATACGCTGCATGCGTCCCGAAACTATAGAGAAAGCGTTAGAGTACGTGCAGGAGGAGTTGAATATTATGTATTTGCAGAACCGCAACGATCTTCCGAAGGCTCACAATGCCTCTAAGTTAGCTTTACCCCCTACAGTACCGTTTTTCACACCGGGTGTTCCACGTCCAGTACCCAACTGGCCAGCACCAGTAGCTCAGCGCAGCCAACATCCTCAGTCCCAAGCATTTAAATTCAACATGCCTAACCAAACCCAGAATCGTTTCCCTTCTAAAACGCAGCAAATGTTCCGCTCACCACCACCTAATTATCACCCACATAGCAATAATTTTAGGTTGCCCCCTAGGCCGAACTACCAGCCGAATCATGGACCGAAACCTATGAGTGGAGTTCAGCATTTTACCCCCAAACCTTTACCTAATATATCAGGACACAATTGGCAAAAATCTGGTAACCCACCGCCGAATAATTATTTTAAGACGCGGGAGGTAAATATGAACGAATTTAATTTCCCTGATTCTTATTATTCTGCGGAGTATTGTGAACCCGATTATAATTATTATATGGAACCCACTGACTATTACAGCAACTCTTACGACTATGACTCTACGTGTATGACTTACCAGGACATGACTTACGGTAATCCATCTACAATTGAACCAGAGTCACAACCAGGCCCCAGTCATGCTAACCAGAGCCAGGATTTTCAGATAGAGGAGATGTCAAAAGAGCAAGGATAGACGTTAATTTACAAACTCAACGTCAACTGCCCTATATAGAGATATCTCAACCCCCTTTGAAATTTCTCATTGACACCGGCGCTAATCAGTCTTTTATAAGTCCAGAGGCTGTACAAACATTTTTCAGTAACTATCCTCTCAACTATGATCCCTTTGAGGTCACGAACGTGCATGGAGTTAGCAGAAATGACTACTCTATAACGTTACCGTGTTTTGAAGAGTTTAAAATAATGGACAGCATTAAACTTTTTATTTACCGCTTTCATGACTATTTCGACGGACTTATAGGCTTAGATCTTTTATCAAAATGGCAGGCTAAAATAGATCTAAAAGATTTTAAATTAGTCACTCATTCTGCAATAAATGAAATTAAAGTTTATAACTCCCGTAACGTCAATTTATGTGAGGACATCATCCCGGGTGGAAAGTCTAAAGTAGTTAAGATACCAATTAACGCCCCGGATGGCGATGTTTTAATTTCAGATCAAATCTTCTGTAATTGCGTTATTCACGAGTGCCTTACTTCTGTTAAAAATAGTCGTGGCTACGTAGAGGTAGAGAACCCTACACCTAATGACATAATATTCTCTCTAGATCAGCCAGCATGCGCAGAAATATTTAATATCAATTGCATGCCAACTGAGAACACCAATCGTGTTAATGACGTATTATCACGGTTACGCACTGACCATCTTAATGAAGAAGAGAAGGCAAATCTTTTAACGTTATGCACTCGCTATGCAGACGTATTTTATCTCGATGGCGAAACATTAACTTTTACCAACAAAATTAAACACAGAATAAGAACAACTGATGAAGTCCCAGTTTTCACTAAGAGTTATAGATACCCTTTTATCCATCGACAAGAGGTTAGGGACCAGATAGAAAAAATGTTAAAACAAGGCATTATACGTCCATCTGACTCCGCATGGAGCTCACCCATCTGGATCGTGCCTAAGAAAGCCGATGCTTCTGGTAAGCAAAAATGGCGTCTTGTGGTTGACTTTCGTAAGTTAAACGAGAAGACCATTGACGACAAATACCCGATACCTAACATCAATGACGTACTTGACAAATTAGGAAAAAGTCAATACTTTACGACTCTAGACTTGGCTAGTGGTTTCTACCAGGTAGAAATGGACCCCCAGGATATTTCTAAAACAGCTTTTAACGTAGAACATGGCCATTTTGAGTACCTTCGGATGCCAATGGGCTTGAAGAACTCTCCGTCATCATTTCAGAGGGTCATGGACAACGTTCTAAGAGGTCTCCAGAATAATATCTGTCTGGTATACTTAGATGACATCATTGTCTATAGTACATCCCTACAGGAGCACATGATTAACTTAGAAAAAGTGTTCCAACGACTAAGAGAGTCCAACTTTAAAATCCAGATGGATAAGTCTGAGTTTTTGAAGCTAGAAACAGCCTATCTAGGACATATTATCAGTAGAGACGGCATCAAACCAAATCCTGATAAAATATCTGCCATAGAGAAATATCCCATACCAAACACACCCAAAGAAATTAAACAATTTCTAGGACTTCTCGGTTACTACCGAAAATTCATTCCCGATTTTGCGAGACTTACCAAACCTCTCACTGTTTGCCTCAAGAAAGGTAATAAAGTAATCCATAGCCCTGAGTACGTCAACGCCTTTAGTAAGTGTAAAGCTTTGCTCACAAATGATCCCATATTACAATACCCAGATTTCAGTAAGGACTTCAACCTTACTACAGATGCTTCAAATGTCGCTATTGGAGCGATTCTTTCTCAAGGACCTATAGGTTCAGACAAACCCGTTTGTTATGCTTCTCGTACACTTAATGAAAGTGAGATGAATTATAGTACGATTGAGAAGGAATTACTTGCCATAGTCTGGGCGACTAAATACTTTAGACCATACTTATTTGGACGAAAATTTAAAGTGATTACTGACCATAAGCCATTACAGTGGATGATGAACTTAAAGGAACCAAATTCACGACTGACACGATGGCGACTCAAACTGAGTGAATATGACTTTACGGTGATCTACAAGAAAGGAAAGTGTAACACTAATGCTGATGCCCTTTCCCGAGTAGAGATACATAATGAAGAGACCGACGAGATTAATGCTTTAATTGAGAATTTAAAGGAAATGAGTTCAATGATTAACAACCCCTCAGTTGCACTTCCTCGAAAGCCAAGTTCGTCTACTAACACCGCCCATACTAGTCAAGCACCCCCAAGAGGACCCAACTCATTGACTAGCAGCGTACATACCAGCAGCGAACAGGCTATGTCTATTATTAATAGTCCTTCTGAGCCACCAGTTGAACCACCAAATTCTTCAACTGATACTGTACACACTAGTCACGAACAGCCTATATTAGAAGTCCCTATAACTGACGACCCCCTTAACAAATTTCACAGACAAATTCATTTTACAATAGTAGGAGACTTAAAACGAAAACCGACTGTGACAAAACCATTTGAAACCCACACACGGATAGCAATTCAACTTTCTGAGAGAACCCTTCAAACTGACGTTATAAATTCTATTAAAGAATACGTCAATCCAAAGGTAAAAACTGGCATATTGATTACACCTCCCGTAGGCATGTACTCTATAATACCCATCATTCAAGATAATTTTAGAAGTTCCTCTCTTAATCTAGTTTTGACCAAGACCGAACTCGAAAATGTTAAAGAATACCTTAGACAACAAGACATCATTAGACACTACCATGAAGGAAAGACCAATCACCGTGGAATCACCGAATGTTACTTAGCCCTGTCCCGGAAATACTTCTGGCCGAAAATGAAGGAACAAGTCACAAAATTTATAAATGAATGTACCATCTGTGGTCAGGCCAAATACGACCGAAATCCAATAAGACCCCAATTTAACATTGTTCCTCCAGCAACAAAACCTCTCGAGACTATACATATGGACCTCTTTACAGTCCAGAACGAAAAGTTTCTGACTTTCGTCGATGTATTCTCAAAGTATGGTCAAGCTTACCATTTACGAGATGGAACTGCTATTAGCATTTTGCAAGCATTTCTCCGATTCTGCACAACCATGGAATTCCCATGACTATAGTTACCGATAACGGTACAGAATTCACTAACCAACTATTTTCAGAATTTACCCGTATTCACAAAATTATTCATCATAAAATCTTACCCCATAGCCCTAACGATAATGGCAATATAGAACGCCTTCACTCTACCCTTTTAGAGCACATTAGAATCTTAAAGTTAAAGCATAAAGATGAACCAGTGGTTAATCTTGTACCATACGCTATCATAGCATACAACAGCTCTATTCACAGTTTTACCAAATGTAGACCTTTTGACTTATTGAATGGACACTTTGACCCAAGAGACCCAGTTAACATTGACTTTACTGAACACATCTTACAGCAATACGCGCAGAATCATAGAGAACAGATGAAACAGGTATATGATCTAATCAATGAAACTTCCCTTGCAAATCGGACTGCTCTTATTGAAAATAGGAATAGATCTCGTGAACCTGAAGTAGAATATGTACCGCAGCAACAAGTTTTCGTTAAAAATCCTCTCGCGAGCCGACAGAAAGTAGCACCACGATACACACAGGATACGGTTCTAGCCGACCTGCCAATCCACATTTATACCTCGAAAAAGCGAGGCCCTATTGCAAAAGCGCGGCTGAAACGAGTACCTAAAGGAAACCAATTGTTACAGGATACCACTACTTCTGACAATACCGGCAATTCACCCTCAAGACATCAGACTTGAGACATTAGCTGACGGACCAGGACTCTTACCATACAAACTAGGACCAACCAGATTGACAACACATTACCATTCCTTTATACAATTTATACAGCTGACAGACATCGAAGACAAGATAGAATCTGTACAATCTCAACTTGGAATATTCAAAACTAAACTTAGCCAAGGAGCATATACTATTTATGAACATCAAATCGAATACCTTGCTAATAAACTTAATAAGGTATTAGATAGGATAAAATCATTAGAACCTGTAAGGGTTTATAACACAGTGATGATCAGTGTTACTCACCAACTAGCGCGAGGTAGCTATGCAGAGAACTCTTTCCCAGGGCGCCTTACTACAGAGATTCCAGTGTGCGTGCAAGGGTAGGCCAGGGCTCTGACGAAAACAGTCAGGTAGGGTGTACACACATATATTTATATAACACAGAGAAACACAGAGACACACAGAGAGCTTATTCACTGATAGACACAAATATCACAGGTACACAGAAGTATAGTCAGTGCTTAGGTACTTATGCTACTAAGCTACACATAAGTAGTGGATTTACTGGCCTGCAGAGTGAGCTGAGTGAGAGTGACTGCCTGTTGTTACTGCCAGGTGATGACGGCAGATACCTCTCACATGAGAAGCTCGTGTAGTCCGCACTTCCACGTTGTCGTACCACGTGCAGCCCACTAACTTATAGGTGCGGCACCAAATATCTCATCCGGCAACTAGCCCCGTAGTAAAAAACCCAGTTTTCTGGGTAAAATGTAGTAAGATGCAATGCAGCAACCCAATCACAGCCCGCTAGACCATGCGAGGCAACAAATAATCGCGCTTGAGCGAAAAACTGATTCGCGGCACAGTCTCAGAGCATAAGCCAAAGGACCTCCAACTACCCCAAAGCAGGTCTCGGTCAAAGTCCTGTCTTTCACGAAAAATCTTAACCAAAACCTGTTCCTTTAAATGCAAAATCGATTCGTCCTCGAACTTATGACATCCTGTCATTCTGACAGCAGAAATGTCACCACTGACAACCGATTAAAAAAAGATAACTCGATTAAGCTGCTTTCACATCCTGAATACTGCATCTATAGAAAATAAATGCTACAGGTTAAAAGAGGATTAATAGATAGTTTAGGGTCGGTGATAAAGAGTGTCACTGGCAATTTAGATTATCAAGATGCCTTGAAATACGATGAAGCCATCAGGACTTTGGAGAAAAATGATAATAAGATAGTTTCAGAATTTAATAGTCATATAAGTTTGTGTAAGGAATGGATGTCTCAACATAATACTGTTTTAGAACAACTAGTATCGAATCAAGCAAAGATTAATGCATCTTTAGAATTACTTTTAGAAAAAGACGCTCTTAAAGATTATAACTTAGTAAGATTTACGAAATGTGCTCAAACTTTAAGTATAATAACTAATAATGTAGAAGATATAATGTTAGAGATAATTAGAATAGAAAAAATTTTAGCGTTCATTCATGCATCCAGTACACACCACTCTATGATAGATATAGAAGTTTTAAGATCCATGATTATAAAATTAAAATCTTTATACAACCCAGATCAGATAATAGATTTAGAATTACGAGAATACTATGATTTAATAAAGCCAGGTTCATATTTTGTAGAAAAAAGAATAGTAATAGTTTATAATTTCCCTATTGTTTCCCAGGAGATATACGATCTCTATAAGTTATCCATTGTTCCCAATGAAAACCAACTAGCTCTTGTACCTCCTACTCCTTATATAGCAACTACCGAGAAATCATTCGTGTACATAGAGGCTGAATGCCCGAAGTACAGCACCATATATCTCTGTGAAAAGAAGATAAGCCATCAAGTCCGGACTGAAGCAGACTGTATACAGGAACTCATCAACCACCAAAATCTGAAAGACACCTGCCAATTGACAAGAATCTCACTAACTACAGAAGCAATAGAGAAATTGGACGACCAACACTACGTACTTTCGCTACCAAAACCTACCAAAGTACAATTGACCTGTGGGAGAAGAGATTTCAATACGCTACAAGGAAGTTATCTCGTCACTATCCCGATGAATTGCTATATCAAAACGCCAGGATTCACTGTAATCAACGACGGAAACGTGATCAAAGGTCAACCACTAAAATTATCGAAGATTCCCTATGATGAATTGAACAAGACTGATGTTCTCGCGCACATTGGGTCCAAATCGGTGAATTTAGAAGAACTTCACAGCATCCAGAACCAAATTTTATTAGAAAAACCGATTGAGATAGAAAAAGCTCCATCTTCTATATTATATCACACAACGATACCCCTTTATACTCTTGTAATATGTGCGACTATCATTATCATAGTCATTGTAAGTCGCAAGTACAGATGCTGGAATATTAGTTCAGCAAACAAAGAGAAGCAGCAATCTCTCAAGATACATAAGTATGAAGAGGTGATCAAGAAACCCAAGGAGGCTCCAGCAACATTTTCCCTTAACATGACAAAATAGTTGCTGTTCTACGGGTGGACGTGTTAAGTACGGAACCCTAATGGGTATTGACGACGCAGCAAACATGCAATTTATTGCTAGTATGATGAAATCGCCGATACATCAAATATGCAGCTGCATTACCGTCGAGTCAGCACCATTGCAACAGCACCGACGACATCCGCCCAAGAACCCATCGCCAACGCAGCGAATCGATTTTATAGATTTAAGTCATTTAATTGTCATTCCATATTCTCGCATCGAATAGGTTTCACTTAATTAAAATTAGTTAATTATAATTGTAATTTTGATTTTTATTAAATTAATTATAAAGTACTTTGGTTTTTTTTCGAGCCTCCGGCTGTAGCTTACGTAATTTGCGAGTGTGCGTGTGTGTTTTGTTTTTTTATTATAAATAATGTGTTTTCATAATTGTTTATTATTATACACAGTAAAATAAACAATTTATCAATAATCCGGTTGCTGTTTGCAGAATCGAAAAATTTGATCTGGTAAGTGAGATAAAAATTTTTTTTTGGGAAATGGGAAATCTTTTTTCATTTTTAGGGTGGTGGAGCTAGGTCCGTGCGATTACCGATTTTCGATATATTTTTTTAGTGTGTTGAAGGGTTAATTGATCGAACCACAAATTTCGGAGTAATCCCGAAAAAATACTTTTTCGGGTTTCTTTCGTTCACGATATCTCTCGAACAATATGAATAGGTCAATATTAATTCTATACTTTTATTAAAAGTAAGTAGTAGTAGTAGTACGAACGAAGTTCGTAGACGCAATGATATTTGGCGCATAGTGTAACTTTATCGACGAATTTTTGTTATTTCGGCTTGCGGAAATCGTCAGATTATATATTTTTCATTATTCTTGAATTATTTCCTTCAAAATAAAAAAAAGTTTAGCTACGCTCGAGAATGTCGAGATGACGATTTTTTTTACAACTTTGTTGCCCTCCCTTTTTTTTACGTCACTCTCAAATTGTCAGATTAGTGGAATATACACTTTTTAGGATGTAATTAACTCACCCTACCTTAATCTGACGCGCTCGAGAATTTCTGATGGTCAATTTTTTTTTACTAATCTGATCCTGTATCCTTCACGGGCGGCCTTATATATGGTTGAGGAGAAACTCATTTCCTCCGAGGTAGGAGTGCAGCAGGGTGATCCACTAGGACCATTGATCTTCAGCTTAGCCATCCATAAGGTTATTGCAGAGCTCAAGTCGTCCTTAAATCTATGGTACCTGGATGATGGCATAGTTGAAGGGCCACCGGCGGACGTTCTTCGGGACTTAGAAGTTCTCATACCTCGACTGAAGACACTAGGTCTGGACGTAAACCCCGCGAAGTGTGAATTCTTCCCTTGCTGCACTGAAGTAGGCTCCCATTTCGTCCGCTTTAGCGAGATTTTGCCTGGCCTCAATTCCCTTTCTTCTAACTCCTTTTTTCTCTTGGGTTCCCCTATCTTCCTCAGTGCTGTGCCGGGAGCAATTGATTCCCGGAGACAACTTCTTCTTGCTGCACAGCAGCGTCTCGGGGATCTGTCGGCACATGTCGCCATCGTTTTGCTGCGTATGTGCTTTGCTCTTCCAAAAATCAATTACCTCTTGAGGACTGCACCTACGTGGCTGTGCAGTGAAGAGGTATCTTCATTCGATGACTCATTGAGGGGGGTTGTCGAGTCAATACTCAACGTATCACTCAGTGAGTCTCAGTGGCTCCAGGCATCCTCTCCGGTCCGGTATGGAGGTCTCGGGATACGGCGTGCTCGGGATGTGGGCTTGCCGGCTTTTATTGCGTCGGCGCATGGGGTGGCGGGGCTCGTTGCTACCATACTCCAGTCAGATGGCAGCGGGTTCAGGGTACCCTATGTGTCAGGGGCGATTACAGCCTGGTCTGCTCTTGCCTCGGAAGCGCCGTGCCCGAGTAGTCCTCAGGTCCAGCGTGCGTGGTGTGACGTCCTTGCACGTCAAAAGTTTGAATCGTTGGTGGGTGGTGCCGCGGGAGCAGACCTTGCAAGATTGCGTGCAGTGGCGCAGTCCGAGTCTGGAGCTTGGCTGTACGCGCTTCCTTCACCCCACATAGGAACTTTGTTGGACGACGACTCTCTGCGGGTGGCTGTGGCTCTCCGCCTTGGCTGCAGAGTTTGTGAACCTCATGTATGCATCTGTGGTGCCTGGGTGGAGAGCAATGGTCATCACGGTTTGAGTTGTCGTCGCTGCATGGGCAGGCATCCGCGTCACCATGCTCTCAACGATTTAATCAGGCGTGCGCTGGTGTCGGCTGATGTACCGTGTGTGCTCGAGCCACCGGGGTTGTCCCGCACGGACGGCAAAAGACCGGATGGGCTGACCCTGGTGCCTTGGAGGAATGGCAGGTGCTTGGTGTGGGACGCAACATGTGTCAACACTTTTGCTGCCAGTCATCTTGCTCGCACCATCAACACACCGGCAGCCGCGGCGGAGGATGCCGCTTACAAAAAGCGACTGAAATACGCGGGGATAGAGTCGCAATACCTTGTGGGCAATAACGATGGGCTGTTGGGGGGCCGAGGCCAGGGCTCTGATATCGGAGATAGGGCGTAAGCTACGTGTTAAGACTCAGGACACCCACGCTCGGTCATATCTGGTACAAAGAATAGCCATAGCCATACAAAGAGGCAACGCAGCGAGCGTATTGGGCACATTTGGGCCAGGTATGGGCGGGGGTGGGTTATGCCGTACAGAATAGGTAGGTTAAGTTGACCAGGTCCAACCATGAAGGAACGGGTGTATATTTATGTTTTTTTCGTGTTTAATTGTGTGTGTAAATTGTATTTTAATTTTTAATTATTAACTATTTGTATGATTATTCCTAATAAATTGATTTGACATCTTTTAGGTAATTAGATAAATATAATTGGATTAATATTGTTTGTATTATACTTAGCTAATTATATTAGAAATAAATATTGTAGATACCAACTTATTAACTTTACTTGCATTTAAATGAATTATACTTAATTTCGATTTATTCGATTTATTTGTCAATGGTCAATTGTGCGGTATTGTTAGAAGACGCTTCACTACGATAAGTGGGCGGTACTCGTCTATGTATTATGATAAGTTTTTGAA